>JAJJWW010009395.1:0-189928 GCA_023531295.1 Papaver armeniacum | reverse complement strand
GAAGAAATGATGGTCGTGGTATGATGGTTTTGCACACGGAATAGCTGGAAACATTCGGGGAAGAGGGGTTTGTTAATGTGATTCAAATCTTGAAGATTGAGCTAGAATCGAGAGATTATTCGGAGAAGATCACTTTGTGGTGGTTCAACACAGACTTTATGAGAAGCGATTGGTCTTTGCTTTTGAATCCGGAAATGGATCTGGAACTGCTAAATTGATGAGCTCGGGAGTTGTTCTTGATGAAGACTGTTGAGCAAATCGGAGAGATGAGTTGTTGGTGGAAAAGAAGATATATGGAGGAGTTAGGAAATGGGTTTAACCTGATTTGAAGTTCAGTGAAGCTAATGGGTTTGATTGAGTTTCTTTGGGAATGAGTTCTGAGGCTCGATTGAGATGATGGTCGGTGGACGTCGAATTGGAGCTTTGTGAAGAGCTTCCTCAAGCAGTGAATCTGGGAGTTCTCAAGGAGGTATGCAACAGGGAGAATGGAAGAGATTTGTTAAGGAAACTGAGTTTGGGGATTTGATATGGAAGCGAGAGATGGTGATTGAGTTGCAGGAGGTAGAGATGGAATTGGTTTTTGTGTTGTGGCTCAGGGAAGCAGAGAGTTGAGTGGTAATTGATGGTCTTGTCTTTGCGGAATGAATGAATGAGCCAGCCGGAAGTGATGGCCTGGTTTTGTTGGTGATGATTGCCGAGGCGAGGCTAGGGCATGTGCGGGCCAAGAAGCTACTCTTCGAGCTGTGGCGGATTGGCAATGGGGTGAAGCTGGAGAGAATAGAGAAGCTGTGGCTGGCTAGGCAAGATGGCTGCAATGCCAGATGGTGCATGACTGTTGGAGCTGGTTGCAGTGGTGGTTCAGGGATTGTGGCATTGTGGCACTGGAAATTGGTGGAGCTGGTTATGGATATAAATGGCAGCAAGTTGAGTTAGAACAAGTGCGAGGTAAACTGGTTGCAAGGCGATGGAGAAGGAGTTCGAGTTAGGGTTGCAATGGCTATGAGCTTGGGAATGCGAGAATTCTTGCCAGCATGGTGAATTACAAAAGCATGGGTGAATGCAAACATTATGGCGGTGATGAGGCTTTACTGGTGAAGCGAATTGGAGATTTTAAGTCCCGTTTAGTTGAGATGCGGGCGGTCTGTGCAAGATTGAATGAGAGGAGAAAGATAAAGTGGGCTGCTCGGTGGGTTGCGGTCAGTGCAAATCGGGGAAGGAGTTGGCAAGTGAGCGGTCTAGATGAATGTAGGCATTGGTGGGATTGAGCTAATGGAGTCTTGGTGGTGTTGGTTTGCGGCTTGGGCTTTGAGACAGAACAAAAGAGCGACATTGCGGGTTTGGATTGCGGTATATGAGATGAGTTCTTGATGAATGAGAGCCACGGGTGTAGAGATATGGAAGCTAACGAGTGCAACTCATGTGTGCTTGCCGGAAGGGATTGAATGAATATGTGTGATGGATTGGAGTTATGTGTCTGTTTTGAATCTTTGGAATTATACGGGAAGGCAACTGAAGATGGTCAGTAGCTTCAAGGCGGGATGGTCATGAGAAGTAATGAAGACAATGATGGTGCATCGAGGGTGTAGCCATCGGGGCTGGTAGTAATGCACAAGGATTGTGCTACACATTTGATCAAAGCCGGTCAATAACTGGGCCATGTCGGGGTTCGATCGGACCATATCCGACCACATCGACACGATGGCTGACGTACGACTCACACAACTTCGGTCGACCCGAGTTGACTTCGCCCGATTCGCTTTGACCCGTTGGCCCCGACCCGATTTGGCTTCGATTGACGGTGGCCGGCGGACTTTGCCGATCCGGAGGCCGATTTCGGCGACTTTCCGGCCGATTTCCGGCCACAATCCCATTTTTCCGGCGACGACTTTTTGGACATATTTTCTACATGGGTTTCTCTCTTTTGTGGACTTGGTGGATTTACATCTAATGGACTTTGAAGACAAAACCTAGTTTTGGAAGGAGAAAAAGGCTATAAAAGAGAATTCTACTTTTTTGGAATCTTATCTCATATCTTTTCCTTGGAACTTTGGAGAGCCGTTTTGGGTTACACAACTAGGGTTTGCTTTTGTTCATCTTCTTCTTTATTCCTTTGATATTTTTGTGATGAACTCCATAGCTATGAGTAGCTAAATTCTCTATTATTGGTTAAGGATGTAGTCCATTTCTAAAACTTGTGTTTGCTTTATGTATTAGTTTTCTCTTCTTGTTTATCGTTCAATTCTCTGCGGTTTCTATGATCACATGATTGAAGTATTGTGATAGGATTATGGTGTTTGATTAGTTAAGTGGCCAATTAATTGAACTTGCATCTTAATCCATAGCTATTTTAGGGTTTTTCATCAAGCGATAACCTTGAATACAAGTAGCATGATATGTTTACGGTTTGTAGTGATACACTCTCGTAATCATATGTAGAGTTTGACCATTGTCCGAATTGTTTTGCGCAACGCATGACAATTTGCATTGATTAGCCTATTTCTGAAACTTAATGCTCCTAGGAATTGAACTTGATTAGCGCAAGGCGTTAGGTTATTCTTTAGGTAGAATTCACATACGCAGCCTAATGTGTGTGTTGATGAACTTGAGAAATTAATAGATTATCTTGCTTTCTTGATTCTCTAGGCTTTTGATAACACAAGAGATTAAATCGTAATTCTATTCATATATGCAAACACATGTCTAAGATTGAAGATGAATTCCTTGCCCAATATCTCTCTCCATTGATTATTCTCTAATTTATTTTGCTTTTAATTACTTTTACTTGCTTAGATACAACAAACATACACTGGGTTTTTCTAGAAAACGAAAGTTTATAACAACCAACGCCTCTCTGTGGATACGAACTCTTTCTTATCGAATACTATATTTATATCTAGTGGATTGAGAAAGTGAAATTATTTTTTGACGACAATGACAGCGATCGGAGGCGTACATCGGCCATACAAGACTAGCTCCTCCCATCCGGTCTTAACAACAACCGATTGTTTTCGCACCTCTTATCCCTTATACCTATATGGCTTATGGTTACGAGACTGCACCTAAGTGGAGTTTTCTTGGGAGGAGTGTGCGGATATACCAAGACTTGCCAAGAATGGCCGAGACACTTCAAATGCCCCAGGCACTCTTGGCTCAACCGTGTACCCCTGCGCCTTGAGCATACATCGACTCCTTGGAAGAGACCCTCGGGCGTCCAACCAGGTATAACCATATATATATAGTTGGAAATCCGAGGTATCTCTCCTGGATAGGCTTTCATGGGCCCCAAATCTCCATGACTCGGGTTCCAGGGAGCGGTGTAACCTTTTCCTTGAGCCATGTCAAGAGATACCCCCTTATATGACGCACTTTAGGTCTTACATTTGCCTCTTTTACGAAATATCATTCGCGAACTAGGGTGTACGCCATAAAGGTTTGTCCCATTCACTCACTCTTTCATTTTTGTTAATTCATTCAATCATTCATTTTGTTTGCGAAGATATCGCGCAATCTTACATTGTTTAATCATTTTTGTTTTTCAATTCTTCAATCTAATTGTCATACATTCTTGATGGAGAGACCCTCGCATATTTCTTCTTCAATTATTTTTTCTTCCTCTTACCCTTAACAAGCTTTTATTACTTTTTGATGATCACTCACTTCTTACACTTTTTGCTCTCTTGCTCTCTTTCTTCACCATTCAAATCTCTTAATGATTCCTTTCCATCATAATTTTCAAGCTGTTTTCATGCACTTTGTTTCGCAATGTATCTTCTCTTCTTACATCAATGGCATCCACCATCAATCTTTCTCTTCTTTGTTCATCTTTTGCATGTTGCTTCCAACCCTTTCTTTTCGCAGCTCTCTCTTCGCAACTCTCCACGTCGATCTCATAGCATTTTTGTCCTTCCGTCCAATCTCCCTTTATAATTGCAACACCGCTAGGATGAGGAAATTTTATGCATTGATGATAAGTTGACGCTATGCCCAGAATTTCGTGCAACCATGGCCTTCCGATCAATGCATTATAAGGGGACTCCACATCAACTACATAGAACAAAATTCCCGTTGATAACCCTTGCAAAGGTATTCTCATATGAACTTCTCCTTTAGGCTTATTCGATGTTCCATTGAAACCATATATCTTATATGTCGAAGGTATCAATTCTTCATCCTTCCTCCCCATAGTCTTGTAAGTATGGTAGAAAAAAATATTTACTGAGCTCCCCGTATCAATCAAGATTCTATTGATCGCCCAACAATTCTCTGCTTCGTCGTCTTCGCCATCTACAGGTTTTGGATTAATTTCCAATTTTACAACCAATGGGTTGTCATGCGTCTCTTTGCCTTCGGAATCTCTTCCGCGTTGAAAGAAATAATCTGCATTTGCCATTCTTTTAATCTGCGACGTCTTCGCAATGTTCATCACTTCTTTATTATTAACATCCCTCGCAAAAACCCTACTGAGAACATTATCATGAAAATCTTCAATTGTTCGGTAAGAGTGTACAATGGAGTTGCAAAACAAATTTTTAGCTTTCGATCCAACTTCATTACGAATGTTTCTTTCCCCTTTCTTGAATTTGTTCTGTGCATTTAAAAGGTGGTGGTAATGGTGAACCTTCTCTTCACTTTTTAGAAAATGACTTAACTTTCCTTGGTCAATCATTCTCAGAATGATTCTTTTTATATTTCTCGGTCATTTGTTAAGTGTCCATGAAAACGGTGGTAAGAACAGAACTCGTGACTTCTATCACTTGGTGGTGGCTCATTCCCATGTTCCATGGCGCGGTATGTTTTCCATCAAGAGTATAGCTTCCCATATTTTTTCAACACTAGCATTTAATGCTTCGGCATTTTTATTTCTTCCCATACTACTCTGTGTGACGTCGCTTTGCCCTCCATGATAATTCCCGCCTTTGACTTCCATAAGTTTCTTGCGGATGATCAAGTCTTTGAATTTTGTTATTGCCACCACAGTTGTAGTAGTTTCTTTCTCTTTCATATTCTTCTTGATCACGGCTTCCCATGGCTACTATCTTTGGCTGTCCATCATCTCGTTATCCTTTCTTGTTGACCTTATAAGTACTCGCCACCGTGTTTATCGCTTTGGGTAATAACCTTGCATTCGCAGACATTTGAACTTGTATTCGCAATGGATATGATTCCATCTCATTACGCCTTTCCTCTAAAGCAATATACTCCTATTGAAGTTCTCACAGCTCCGTCATCGTGATTGTATTCTTGACTCTAAAAATTTGAATATATAGCAAATTAGTTGCAAACATAGCGTTTATAAATGATAAAATGAGATATCTTTCATCCACTCTTCCACCATCTCGCTACACATCGTCTTCCATCTCACGGTTAAGTGTCTTAAACTTTGCCAACTCTTTGTTTCGGTCCAAATACATCTTCAATTCCCTGGTCGCGAGGAGTTTTTACTTATATATGCCCCTAAAAATATAGCTTGTAAATGGTTGAATGACGTGATGGTGTTTCTTGGTAAACCCTCAAACCATTTGAGTGCTTCTCTGTTAAACTTGATGCGAAATATTTGCACAATATAGCGTCATGATTTTCCCATCGTAACATACATCTTACATACGCTTTGATGTGTTGTATTGCGCAAGTTGTTCCATCAAAAATGCTGGTTAATGCGGGTAAATTGCACTTTGGGGTATTCCTCCTAACCGCACCTCTAGTGTAAAGGGATTTTTTCATGCTTCTTCAATTGCCTCATCTAATTGTCTTCTTCCTCCTCCTCTTCTATTGTTCAACATTCCTCTCATTTCTGCCAACTCTTTTTAAGATTTGTTCATTTACATCGAGATTCGAATTTATTGGTCTTTTTAGCTCTGCCTCTCTCCTTCTGCGTTCATGTCTATCTTGATTTTCTTGTTCAACATTTTTTCTCTTATTTCTCTGCGAATTTCTCCTCCATCTCGTTCATGGATTCGCACACCATTGTATCTATCATTTTATCTTCTTGGTTGTCTATCAGTTCTCCTTTGTATTCTTTCATACTCTTCATTGATATTTCCATTGTTGCGATTTTGCTCGCGCCTTCTTTCTCGATTGTCATGATTATTCTGCCGAATTGCTTCCTCCAATTCTCGTTCTTCCATTTCTATTCTCAATCTTTCCCTTTTGCAAGCTAGACGCGCTTGTTCAATATAATGCTTTTCGATGTCATCTTCAATCTCCTTTTGTTTCCTCTGTGTTTCTCTCCCATGCAGTATTCTTCTTCCTCCTTCCTGATTTTCTTCATCAATTGGATTATTCTGCTGCCTATTTCCTTGATTTCCATTATTTTGGTCATTACTTCAAAATCTCTGGGACGTGGAATACACACCACTTCCTTCTTTTCGCAGATCCTTCACCGAGATTTAGCTCTCTTTTCTAAATTTTCTTCATTAATATTTTTTACAGGTAACATTCTCCTTCTATCATCATCATGTAACCGATCCTAGTCTTGATCTCGGTATTACTTCTCGACCTCCTATTCTGCAACCTCATATTTTCCATTCTTAACTCATGGTTTTGCCTTGTTAAATCTGCGCGTTCTTCCGCTTCTAATCGTCTTTCTTCATGTATTGTTTGTCTCAACGTTTCTAATGCTACGATTTCTTCATTTCTATGAGTCAATTTTCTCCCATTTCTTCTCGATTTCTCTCCTCTTGTCCATTATTTACCAATTGTTGCACTACTTCTCTTTCTTCCATCCGATCTCCATGTATGCACGCTCACCCTATCATAATCTATTACTCTATTCGGTGATGGTTGAATTGGTGGTTGAATTTGACCTTCTTCTCTATCTCTTGCATTTATTCTTGATGGTTCACCTACTTCATTTCTCCTTTCTCCAGCTAATCTCCCGCTTCTCCTCACAATTGTTGGTTGTTCTGACGCATTCCTTCTTCTAGCCATTTCTCAATTTTAGTAAATTGTTGAAAATTATTCAAAATTTCTTTCTCGTTACTCCTGATTCTTTCAATTCACAAGGTTGATCTTCTACTCAGTCCCTGTTTCTAGCGCATATGTAGTTGCAGGAAATCCCACACTACACCCCTTACTTTAATTCACTCAACTAATCCATTTGAAGATGAGTAACAATAGATTTTATTGATTATTTTCTTGAAGTGTTTACAAAGAAAGATAGAACAGAGCTAAAGAAATTACAATCACTCTTAACTTTCTCTCTCCTAATGACTTGCTTAACAATTCAAAAAGAACTCTCTTCACAACAGACTGACTCAACCCTTTATATAGGGTAGTATACAGTGGATGATAGCTAAGCTATCCTTTATTTTCGGGAATAACTTGCGAAGTGTCGCAAGTGTATAAGTGTTCGTCCTCGCGACACTCTTAACCTTCGCCAGATTTTCACATCTTCCTCGTGTTCTGGCTGTCGTCATCCATTGCGTCATTTATTTTACTTCCCCGCGACTCCTTCGTGATGTGGTATTTATTAATCTCGCGAAGTATTGATGTCGCGATATTCTGATCCTACAGCCTTCTATGCTATGTTCTCTGGCTGAACCCTTAATGTTGATATGGCATGACGATTTGTGTTCACTAGCAGCAGAGTAGCACGAATCTCCAAGTATCAAGGATAAGGTCTTTTCAAAAGGTATTCGAATCAGAAAAGCATCTTGCTCTCTCGGCAATGAACTTAAAAGAACTCTGTGTCAACACATAGAACTCAATCAATCGTCCTGACTAACTTACAGAAGTTAGGGTTTCGTGCCTCGCGCAATGTACTATACCTTGCTTGTCAAAATTAAGCATAAGTAATTAATACTCCATGGATTAGTAGGTGCGGAACCTCGCCCAGAATAAGAAAACAGGGAGCCTCAGCAGCAAAGAGAGGTGTGGCTATGCCTTAGGCCAGCTAACGCCATTAGACACTCCCCGACCCTATTTCTCTCGACCAATCAGGTCGCTTTAAACTCGTTAGACACACACAAGTTGTGGCTGGGCCCATGCTTGCCGGCCCCACTTCTAATCGACCAATTAGAACGCGCCAAAGCCGCCACACTCTCACCAGAAGTGTGGTCGCGCCTTGTGTTTGGCCGACCCCATTTTGTGGCCAATCAGTTGCTCTAAACTTGCCACCATACGTTAAAGGCCAAACACACCCTGCCACGCCACCTTGCTAAACTGAAAATCCAAACGCGCCCTACCACAACAATATATTGGTCGGCATGCCAACATGCCACTCTACCGCGGCAACTTCGCAACATGCCAACTTCACAACATGCTACCTCGCAAACATGCCACTTCGTGGCAACCTGCCATAAATAGCCACCCACGGCAATTCCTACTCCTATGGCCGTTTCCACACTATGGCCTTGCCATAGTTCCTTTGACATAGCCATGGCGCCGTTTGCACAAAAGTAGCGCCATGCCGCAGCCGCATGCCACGTGCACAAATTAGGGTTTCGACATGCCAAACTCTAATTCGGGCAAATTACTACCAAAACCAAATAGCGTTTCCCGGAGCAATGGGATTGGCGTGGCAACAAGGACAATGTTGCCACGCCACATGTGGGTCCGACTCCACGGTGCCAAAACCAAGCCTTGGCCACGCCAAGCCCTAATTCTTCCACGACGAATTCTTCCACAGCGCCAAACCCTAACTTTAGCCACAGAGCCAATTTTTAGCTTTGGCCAAAACGCAACATCACCGGCATACCGCTATGCCACGGCTACGCCATTGGCATGCCGCTATGCCATGGTTACGCCACTGGCATGCCATTAGTATGTGGATGACGCCACTTCGCTATACAACAAGATGTGGCCATAATCAATGCCCATCGTTCTTCATGAGATGCAATCTCAGCCATCCAAGTTCGCTAACGAACTGATGGACTTGTGGCATCTCTTAGGCGACCAACCGCCTAAACCCAACGACCATGGCTACGCCAGGCGCCACTTGCACCATCGTGCCACTGGCATGCACAAGTCATGCCGCAATGCCACTGTGCCATTGTCAGGTGCCAACACAAGGTAGCCACAATCAACGTCTACCCTTATTCATAAGATACGATCTCGGACATCGAAGTTCTCCACCAAACCGGTAAGCTCGCGACAAGTTTTAGGTGACTAGCCAAAACGAGCCTAGCATCACATGCTATTTACCTACGACAAGACTCTCGATTTTAACTTGCCACACGTAGCAAAACTGCTACATGTTTTCGACGAAAACACTCGAGATATCAAAATATGTCATAAACTGGGGGATGCTCATCAGGGTATTGGTCTGGCGGTTTACATCATGCGCAATGCGCCCGTTACAAGAAAGTGTCATGAAGTGGGATAATTAGTGGTGGTGAAAAGTAACGGTGTAAACAATTCATTTCCTTCATGATGGAAGCGTAATGTCTGGCGGTTACACGAATTCACTTCCCTCATCATGGAAGCATAACGTCTAACAGTTACACGTTACTCTTTTCTTCCACCACTCAATCGTTTCCACTTCCTACGAGACCAGGGTACGTTTCACTATGACCTGTATAAATAGGTCTCACCTATTTCCACCAAACAACAAGAAGTTTTGGTCAGGAGAACAATACAACATCTAGAAATCATCTGATATCTTTTCATCCAGCTAGCCAGTTCAACTTTCTGATACAAGTCACAAAACGCCCACACTTCCGTAATCAACTATTCTCGGTCTCAACACTTTCTTCGCTTCCTCCCTAAGACCAACCCTTCTCCTTCACTTTGTGACCGAAGCAAGCCTGGAACAGCCATTTCTTGGTTTAGGCCAGGATTGTACAGATTGATCTCTCGAATCAAAAGTACTCTCGTGCAATACATTGTTTAGGGTTTAGATTCGTTTCTCATCCACACACACCCAAAATTACCAAAATCAGCAGAAACGGTTTTCACCCTCAAACACCGTCAAATAAGATGTAATCGATGAAATGCAATGATATATATTTCTTTAGAAATCAAAAAACAAAAACACGCAAAACCCCATCAAAATAAATAGAAAAAAGAAAGCAAAAGACTCAATTCTCATCTTGTACGAACTAACAAACCTTTAAACTGCACGCATAATTTGATGAGAACTCTAACCCTAATTTATGTTTCGTTTGAACTTCGAACTGAGAAACCATTACCTACTTAAAAAAAAAAAGTGAAATCGGTAAAAATAAGTGAAACTTTTAGAATAAAAAAAAATGAAATCGGTAAAAATAAGTGGAACTTTTAGAATCAAAAAAATCTTGATTAGTCTCGTTATTTTCAAAGAATACTTACCGGTATTATCATGATATACGTCTTGATTAGTCTCATTATTTTTAAACAATCCCCACATATGGTGTATTACCTATTTGATTCTAGGAATATCCAATTTATGGTAGCAAAAATAATAATTATAATAAAAATATATCATTTCATTGTAATTCTTTTAAGCACAACACTTCAGGAAGGTTAGAAATATAAAATCTTCTCATTCACAACTTGCAAGATCTAGAAGAAACAAAACAAAACAAAAAAAAATACTAATTTTATTATAGAACATGAGTTTTAAATTACGGTTACACGAAAATCACTTCATATAGCCTATCTTGTTACATGATGAGAGTAAAAAACCGGTGCATTTGTAGGTAAGATACTTAAATCTTTTTTTCGTTGACTTACTTTATGGGTACCCGTAAAATAATTATAAGATGATTGCATGCACTACATATAGGGAATCACATTTGCAATGTCATGAAAAGTTTGAATGAAAAACAATGAACAAAATTACATCTTAGCTCTTTAGTTTGTATAAAAATTGTGTTCCACTTTAGTTGATCCTAATTTCAAACAAAAATTAACAATGTGAAAATGTTCAACATTCCTCGTATTTCATTTGTATTTTTTTTGGTAATTTTGTTTTTTTCCTATATTTTTCTTCTTCATTTTATATATATAGTCATAGTTGGATGGATCACATCACTTGTTGCACGTCTTTGTTGTTTCAAATTTCATTTTATTTTGAGCTTACTTAATACGTCGTCTGACATTCAAAGTAGACTAACCAACATGTTATTTTTGAACCCATACGTCGAGTATAACGACGGAAATGTGTCTTTGTCATCTCCATTAATTGAAATAAATGTTGATAAGTCATGTTGCCATGGAGTTCATACAAAAGTGACAATGTTTAGACCGTTAGTTATTTTAGGAATCTCTCCATCAAACCAGAAAACTCTCGAGCTAACCCAATCAGATATCTCTTATCTCCTTCACCGGTATTATCAGTATTATCATTTTGAAAACCGATATTATCATTTCGAAAATTCATTAAATAAATAATCAAATCAAATGAACCTAAAGAAAATGATCATAGAAACACAAACAACAACAAAGATTCGGATAAAAAAGGGTATTCGTGTATTAAGTTATAATATCTAAATGCCTGTAGAACTCAACTCGACTGAATTCCCCACTTCAACGAAAGAAAATTAGAAAATATTATCAATGATATGAATGGGCATAAACACTATCCTTTTATGTTTGGGATTTCAACTTTTCATGAAATAGTTAATTGGAGGGAACTGTTCTTTAAACCTCCCTAGTCATGTTCTTTTTCGCGGGTCTTTCTTTTGTTTTCTTGTTGGTAATCGCTGGTTGTTTTGGTTCCTTCGGTTGGCTGCTTTTTACACATGCTCTCGTGTTCCTACTTTTCTTTACCCAGCAAAAATAAAATAAAATTGTCATTAACAGTAAATTTTGGTAGATCAAAGACACTTTAAATTATTCATACCAAGTTAATCAGTTCAACTCATTTTTTTTCTTTCTAAATTACAATTATGTTGAAACTGTAAAATAACGCACACCAATTTTATCGAGCAAAATAGTGCATAGTTGTTTAAAATTTTCTTGAATTTAATTTAGCTTACAAATTTTCCGCCTAGTCTATATACTAAGAATAACAATATGCTAAATGTAGCTTTTATACAAATTCATGTTTTCTTCCTCTGAATATCGTCTCGACCACCCTCTTACAATGTATCATAAGCTACAACAACAATTTAATGAATCAGGTTGAAAGGTGCAGATCGAAGCTTCGGTCTAGGTTCCCATGTTGATTGCTATTATTTAATTCAAGCAAAGACAATTCGTTTCGAATCGGTTCGACTAAAATTGCAAAAGAAATCATGAATTTTTCATTTCAGCCATTATCAAAATGTCGGTCACAGTATAAGACATCCCCATTAAAATTCCAAAGAAATCATGAACTTATCATTATTTTTCTTCCAATCCTTGCATGATATACATCTTGAAATACACTGATCAGCAATAATACTCTCTTCATTTGTCTACGTTACCTCTACATGCTTCCTTAATGTATAGATGGGGCTTACAACGTGTCATTTACTATCCGTACCCCAAGCACACAATTTTTAAAATTGTGGATGAATATAATTGCTAAATCACTAATGAATTCCGGGGAAAAAAAATGATTAATTAAATGTACCATGTCTTAGTAACATTAAATATATCTCAATTATAAGAAGAAGAAAAAAACATATCTGAGTCTTTTTCACGAATGTACCTGCACCCTAAAAATAAATACTCATCAAAGATAAAAATTATTACATAATGAGAAATTACAAAGCGCATATTTTGTGTTGAAATAGTAAGCCCACCCCCACCAACTTGATAAGCATGTTCACAATCACTACGCAAACACTATATTAGCCATCTTCTTAAATCGCACCCAATTTTAATCATTGCCGCACCAACCATAGCATAGTACTCGTTGTTTAGTTTACTTTAAAAGAGCCACGTGGAAGAAAATGTTTTTTTTTTTTTGGTATTAGACCTCGTACGTCTAATATGACTTCAGACTTTTCCTCAATTTGTAATAACTTGCAACGCGGTTAAGTAGATATGAGTGTACAGAACGGTAATTCAGCTCTTATTAAATGACTATGCTTCTTCAGTTTGTCTTTATGATATGTATCTTAATTTCAAAACAGGAAAAAGATATGCGTGTCATTTCATAGTAACATAGTTTAGCATATAAACTGCAGTACATTGTTGAAGAGGCAATAATGCATGAGAATAACAAAAAAGAAAGAAGCAAAATTAAGTTACCAGTGAGGATTTCATGTGACCTTCAAATTGAATAGGAATATGACACTACAAAATTTATATTTGATCAACTAAAAAGTGAAAACAGAACCTCTTGTTAACCCTGCAACCAATTCAAAATCATGAGTTTGTTCCATGGTAATTTATGACGATAGCCCAGGTAGCATCAATCAAAGTTATGCAAATTATGGAGCCTTAAGAATCAAGATTTTGCATATAAATTGATGTAGATTTTTGAAGAAGCAACAATGGCATGAGAATAACAAAAAAAAAAGAAGAAGCAAATAACAAATATTACCTTATTAATGGTGTTTGAGAACCGACATTGTTATTTTCACCGATAATGTACAACATTGCCCGACGACTACCAATTAGCCATCTTAAGACTTTTTTAAAAGAATCCCATACCGCACGAATAACATCTTTTAGTAATACATAAAGTTTCAAGTAATTCACCCATATAGCTATCACAAAAGCAATTGATATAAGATAACAAAGATAGTAACATAGAAGAAAGGTAAAGGCAGAGTTGTTGTAAGCGAACAATGAAGTCGTGTAAAAAGAAAATAGATTACATCAATTACAAAAACGTATTATATCAAAACTTTCCATTTTTCTTTCTGTATAAATTATTATATCAAAATTTTTATATCTTTTCTTTCTTATTTATATGCACCAAACCCTTCTTACCCACATTTTCTCCAATAAAAATAACTCACTTTTGGATTACAGAAGAGAAAGTTACAACACTGCACCGTGCCTTATCATAGTCATCAATGCGTTCAGCGACTTAGACTTGAAGAGATTTAAGCTTTGTAAGCTTCAATTTCAAACCCATGCTTTCTTGTGACAGAAGCCCCGGAGAAATGCAAGATGGACTTAATGAACTCCCAGGGCTGCCACTAAACTGAGATGGTCTATATAGCCCATATATACCCCATTCACAAATGTTTCATTGGCATTATATGAATCTATCATATAGCTGTAGCAAACTATATAAATGTAAGAATGCTCAAACCCTATAAAACATAACAATATAATTGGTTAAGAAATAAATCTTATTAATAAAACTAATGCAAACATTTAAAAAAAAAAAAAAAAACGAACAATACCCTAGTCGAAGAATGCAACTTGCAGAAAAAAATTGTTTTGCTGGAAAGTTCAATATAAAGAGTGACCAAACCCACAATATTGATTTGGAAATAATATCAATTGTTATAAATTTGTAGATATGGTCTTGGATAGTTGGTATGGAATTAAATTGAAAAAAAAATTGTATCCTAATTCAAAATTTTAGGAAAATTACCTTTTTAGATATTTAAGAAGGTATTAAAGAATTTTCACCTTATAAAGGAGGATATTTAGGAAGCAACGATGATATTATAAAGGAGGCAATTTATGATTTTTTAACTTATTAGTTTCTAAAGACGATACTAATATTAACTGAAATATTTTTACGTTCCTAATCGAAAGATTTTTATGACGATACTAATATGAATTGTTATCTTATATTAAATATGGTAAAAATAATATGATAAACAATCATACAAAACTTTTGGTTGGTAGCCTAGCGACAAGTAGGGCTCCAACTCCTTTTTGAATAACAATACCTAGTCTATAAAAAAATAAAGCTACCAAAACCACTACTTGCGTTGTTGCTAACTAAACAATTTTTCAAACGCTTGAAAAAACACAAAGTATCTTCACCAAGTTTCCCCAAAGTAGAGAAAGCTAGGACACCCAGACCGTAGCCATGTGAAATGCACTTGTCCAAGTATTTAGTGCGTTTGCGCGAAACCGCACTAGAAATAGCTTTTCCTGGAACGAAAGAGCGAATACCGTCACCAGTGAAGGGAGAGACACCTGTCACATCCATACAAATATCTTTTCCATTTTCCCAGTTGAGAACAAGAATATCAGCAGGCCTCAAGTCTTTGTCATCATCGGACATAAAACCAAGAGAAACTTCCTTGCGTGCAGGCACATCAGCTTTGTAGCAAATGTCAGCAATAATATCACGAACAAGATCATGTCGAAACTTAATTCCAACATCTTTAGCACAATGAAGTGCGTGGTCCCCAAAGATGTCCATAGATCTGTTACAACTTGTGCATAGACCACCCTCAACAAACAATGGGATGCCCAGGCGATAACAAAGTACATCTCTGAACTGTCTAGGCCAGAGGCACTGATTAAGACCACTAATAGGTATAACTAATAGATAATCTTGTGCGTGCTTGACACGGTTACATTTCCACAAAATGGAATCCCTCGCAGACATAGAAAATTGGTCTGGGATTTGCTTCTTAACTGCATCAAAATAAGTGACTGCCAAGGAGTGCATGGAAGGGGGCAGTATCATCAATATAGTAAGTAGAAGGTAACCCACATACCTGGATAAAGTTTTGGAGAGCCAGTTGATAAGCAAGAACTGTGTTTGTTGAGAATAAATCACCAAGGATCGCCTTTTGCACCGAAGTTGTCTGACTTTGAGAAGCGAGATAACAGTAGGTACTAGTTTCAGCCATGGTGTAAATGCCAAGTCCATTGTCTTTGATAGGCAAGGTAGCTAATCTCTGTTGTAAAGGACCAAAACCCGCGCCATCGCCAGTGATTAGTAGTCTCAAGTACTTAAGTAAATGGTCATCGAAAAGATCAGTGGCTGATTGCAGAGCTGCAGGATTGGTAGTTCGCATTGCAAAATATAATCTAGACACACCAGTGCAATTGCGAAGTAAAATCATCTCACTTTGAGGGTCCTTGAGTTTTTTGATTGCATCCATAAGTTGAACAGTCTTGTTCACCCTTTTCAACATCATATCACTAATAAAGTTCAAATCCAAACTCACCGGTCCACCCAAAAGTTTAACACCATTAGCAGATCTACCAATATCTGGGGGGAAAACACCATCAGCTGTGCTTCTAGGATCAATGGAAGGCCAAAAGACTTCTGTTTTCTTTATATTGAGATGTAAACCCCGACTTGGACCTTCAGTTTCTATTATGCTCAAAGCCTTGGATACCTCCAGTGTGTCACCAATAATTGTACCATCATCGAGGTACCAGGCGTGTAAATCGAGATTGCATCGAGAAGAAATAATCTTCACTAAGGGGTGAAGTGTCAACGCAAACAGCAAGGGACCGAGAGGGTCCCCCTGCTGAACTCCAAGTGCAGAAGACAAAATATATTGGTCGTAATATAGCTTAGCAGGTTGCAAGTAGCAAAATTCTACCCAACGAGAAATACCTGGAAAATGAAGACGAACTTCCTTGATGAGCTGAGATCTGCTCACCACATTGAAAGCATTAGAAAATTCAATGAGCAGCATTGACATTTTGTCCGAGTGACCTTTCATCTCCAATAGGCGATTAACAGCATGCAAGATACTCTCTCCCCCGCCCCCCCCAGCCGGTATACCAACCCCAAATTGGTAGTCACCTAAATAAGAAGTCATCTCTTTGGCAACAGAGGAAGCAGCCACTTTCGAAACCAATCTTCGCCAAACCGTACCAACTGCAATGGGCCTAATACCACCCCCAGGTTTAAGTAACGTAGTCAAAGGCGCACTGGCAATGAACTCGCCTAAACTCTCGGGGCATTTTCGGGCCAACTAAAAATTGACAACCCCAGTAATCGAAGCGAGTAAATCGTACGCAACTGCTGCTGCAGCCCCACTCATCACATCAACTAAGTGTTGCACACGTAAGCCATCACGGCCACACGATATTAAAACTTAAAGTAACAAAAAAAAAATCGGGTTAAATTTTCACCCCCACAATTATGTAACTGGAAGAAAAGACCCAAAGATAAGAACAAAATCCGGATTTTAACCTACAGGGTATCATACTTTGAATGAAATAGATGTAATGGGAATCTTAATTTGCCGGCACATTTGATTTGCAATCCAAACTCACATTTTACTGCTTGCTGGTTTAAACAAGAAATACTTTTAATCTATGATTATTCAAACTAAATCATGCCAGAAATCATGTAGATCAAAAGAGAAGCAATAAGGAATTGCACGAGAGATAACTACAGGTTAAAGTTCGACTTCGATAGAAAAAGGAAGGAATGGGAGAGACGAAAACCATCTCAACTACATACGAGTCACAATTTAACCCAAATAACCATTTTGTTTCTTAATGATCTTAACGGTCCTTATAAAGAACCCACAATTGGGGGATATCAAAACTAATTGGGGGATATAGGTACAAGACAAAATAGGGATCCAAATAGCAAAGCTGGGTCACCCCTTATCTAATTATTTTTTAATTCCTAATCTAGCCCTCACTAATCATATTTAGTGGTTAATAATAATTAGTAAAAAACTTAAGTATTTGGGGGATAGATTAGTGTGTGTTTTTATTTTAATTTGTGTGAGTGAGGAGTAGAAGGAGAGAAAAAAAAAAATTTGAGTGGAATTTTTTTTTTGAAAATGGAAGATGATTGTGATGAGAGAATTACCGCTAATAAGAGGTTGAAAAATTGATTTTTTTTCTTTGAATCCACCATTGTTGCAGCTGAAAAATCTTGGTGCCGGCATGGTATTCAACCAAAAACCCATGCGGGCAATTGTTGGAAATGTTCATAAACTGTTTGCCACTATTATTACGATTTTTTTTATTCGGAAGTGATGAAGACCATGCCGGAATTGATGAAGACCATATGCCGGAACATGGTAACTGCATGGTCTTCATCAATTCCGGCATGGTCATCATCACTTTCAGCATGATCTTCATCACTTCCGAATAAAAAAAAATTGGTTTCCAAAGTGAAGAGAAGAGAATTTGATATAGAGTGGGGAGAGTTTAGAATTTGAAAGGGAATGGGAAATATTTGGGTTTCAAAGCTCCACCCCTAAATAAGATTAATAAGAAGTGGAGATGGAAATGGGGGATATGATTTTGTTTTTTGATTTTAAGTTTTTGATTTTTATTTTGTGGGAAGGGTATTTTAGTATTTTCATAACCAATGGTCACCCCTTAGCCGAAATCATGGGTTGGGGGAAGTAATTCATATCCCCCAATTAATTCCCATATCCCCCAATTACGCGTTCCTTATAAAGTCATCTAACGGCCCAGATTAGACTGTCAAAACTTGTCAAATCCAACCATGTCAACGGATCCCTCCTCAAATATGTTTACTCGGATTTTTTGGATTTTAATCACAAATGTCCGAAATTAATATAGTAGTTTTCTTTATTTTCTGGATTTTTATCATAAATACCTGTAATTAATATAGTATTCTTTTAGAAAAATTCGACGGTTGCGATTTTATAAAAATCATGTAAACTTGATGTAATTATACATAATAATTTTAGGCCGTCGAATCAAAGATCTTGGCCATCTAGCGGTTAGACATATCAAATAATGAGGACCGTTCGTCGAGTGTGTACCAACTACCTACCCAATCTACACCGCACATTTTTATATTAACGCACTATATTCACGAAATTTCATCCGACGAATACGAATGGTTTTTCTCCAAGCCAATGAGAACGCGCGGTTACGCTCACCAACCAATAGAAGGGAGGGTGAGCTCCAGCAGTGCTACTTTTATTTTGGAGTTACAGAAATCAAACCAAATAAAAATCTCACATCTCATCAACAAACAATTCAGCGCTCAGTTATCCATGAAATGCAAAGCAATCATCCATCCCACTATTCCTAACAGCTCAGACACTTGAAACAACACCGGCTTCGAGTCCAACTTTCATTCAACTTCATTCTACATCCCTAGCGTGTCAGCAACAACCAATAATACAATATAGGGAAACCTTGATATCTCCCTTGTTATATATGACAGGACCTAGCGGCTAGAAGCCTTATTGCTCCATCAAACTATCTCGTGTCTTTTCTAGTGATAGATCCCAAGTGAGCTACACTTGGGGAATGACGTTAACATGAGACTTCTCTTCCCCAACATATTAGAAGATCCACAATTTCCGAAAGACCAATTAGTCGAAGAGTCGGATCATTGATGGATAGTTCGTGCAAATCTGATTCACTGCCTAGAAACCAACGTATTCATCAATTTCAACCAAAAGGTTCTGACAAATAACCCACATTTTCTCAACTCCTCCAGAAGAGAGTCTCACCCCTTGTATGAGGATAGATGTTTTGGATATCTTGTCATGACATTTATGGAGTGTGAAGCCCTAACGGTCTAGAAGCCGACACCTGAATGGGACACAACATCACTCATCTGTGGCATCACGTTCATGCGAAACTTACTCAACATGTCTCTCCACTTAGTAAGTAAGTGTTTCTCAACATTTCGCACCTGGGAACTTGATCTTGTTGGAAAGATCAATTCAACCTTATCAAAGCAGTATGAGTGAACAACCACTCCGTTTAGTATTTCAAAGAATGTAGGTTACTTACCCTTCAACCATGGTTAGAGACACTAGAAGGATGCTGAAGAGATTCATTGGTGAAAGAACTCCTGAAAGTTCAAGAATAAGATCTACGAAGTTAAGGCAGTAAATCCTAATGCCAATACTGAAGCGATGGGAGCACAATCTACAGAATCTCTCTACATAAAAGACTTTGATCCAACTGAGAAGCTTCTTCCTCTTGCTGATCACATCCAGAGTAGAGACTGCACCCTTGTTGCTACTACCTACTCTGGAAACACTTTTGAAAACACACTATAGTAGAGTTGAAATTCGCAATTGTTCCCATCAAATCCTCTCATTCTTCGAGAAAAACCTCCTTGAAGACTCTTTCAAGATTCCAGTGTGATAGCCATGAATCTGATAATATGTCGTCGCTACGCTGGAATGCCTCAACAAACAAAAAAATCATGAGCAGTCAAAATCAATTGGGTCACTAACTTAAACAACATATAAATTTCAAATTCAGCTAGGCTGATACTGAGGGCCAAGCATGTCTCTCGTGCCCGACCAACTTAGATGGCCAAGCATGCCTCTAGTGTGTCTGACCAGCTTGGTCTGACACCTGGTGACTATCAAAGATCTAAAGTACTATTGTTGCTGCACAAGGAAGAGTAACAAGGAATTAGGGAGATGAACAATATTTACTTGCTTACGGCAAGTATGAGTACTGAAACTCACGAATATAAAAATATATACCTGCCTTCTCTACTGGCGTTGTTGATGTTGTGAAGAGAATGAGCAAGTATTGTTGGTAATAACAAGTAACAGAAAACGAGTAATACCTTTCACCACCAATGACCGATAGGTGGTGGATCTAGCTTGTTGGCGGGAGAGTGTTTATGGGTGAAAACCGTTTCTACTGATTTTGGTAATTTCGGGTGTGTGGATGAGAAACGAATCTAAACCCTAAATAATGCACTGCACGGGAGTACTTTTGATTCGAGAGATCAATCTGTACAATCCTGGCCTAAACCAAGAAATGGCTGTTCCAGGCTTGTCTCGGTCACAAAGTGAAGGAGAAGGGTTGGTCTTAGGGAGGGAAGCGAAGAGAGTGTTGTGCCCAGAATCGTTGATTATGATGGTGTGGTTGTTTATGAATTGTATCTGAAGATAGAACTGGCTAGCAGGATGGAAAGCTACCAGGTGATTTCTAGATACTGTGTTGTTGCCGACCCAAAACCTCTTTCGTGGTAAATAGGTGAAACCTATTTATACAAGTCATATTGAAACGTACCACGGTCTCGTAGGAAATGGAAACGATTGAGTGGTGGAAGAATAGAGTAACGTGTAATCGTAAGGCATTATGCTTCCATGATGAAGGAAGTGAATTAGTTTACACTGTTACTTTCATCACCACTAATTGTCCCACTTCATGACACTTTCTTATAACGAGCGTATTGCACGCCGCACGCTGTAAACCGCCAGACCAATACCCTGATGAGTATCCCCCAGTTTGTGACATGTTTGATGTCTCGAGTGTTTTCGTGGAAAATGTGTAGCAGGTTGTTATGTGTGGCAAGTCAAAGTCAAGAGACTTGCCATAGGAAAATAGCGTGTGATGCTATTAGGCTTGCCTTGGCCGGCCGCCTAAAACTTACCACAAGTCCGTCAGTTTGGTGGCGAACTTGAATGGCTAAGATTGCATCTCATGAAGAAGGGTAGCCGTTGATTATGGCTACCTTCATTGGCGCTGGTAATGTCACGGTGGCGTTTTTGGCGTACGCCCGGTGGCATTGCGGATGACTGGCATACCTCGTGCATGCCAGTGGCACGGTGGTGTAAGTGGCGCCTGGCGTAGCCATGGCCACTAGTTGGTTTCCTGGAACTTGCCGCAAGTCCGTCAGTTCAGTGGCGAACTTGGATGGCTGAGATTGCATCTCATGAGGAAGGGTAGCCGTTGATTATGGCCATATCTTTATTGTATAGCAAAGTAGCACCATTATCATAGTGGCGCCTGGCGTAGCCGTAGGATATCGGCATGCTAGCGGCATAGCGGCGTGCCAGTGGCGTAGCCGTGGCAGCTGTTTTGGCATATTGGTGTTAGACCCGAATATGGCTCTGGCAACATTGGCCCTGTTGCCACATCGATCCCAACGCTCTGGGAAACGTTATTTGGCTTGGTTGGCGTAGCAATTTTTCCCCAATTAGGGTTTGGCATGTTGAAACCCTAATTAGTGCGTGGCCAAGGCTTGGATTTGGCGCCATGGCCAAGGCTAGGATTTGGCGTCGTGGCCAAAGTTAGAGCTTGGCGGCGTGGCCGAGGCTAGGTTTTGGCGCCGTGACCAAAGTTAGAGCTTGGCGCCGTGGCCAAGGCTAGGTTTTGGCGCCGTGGCCAAAGTTAGAGCTTGGCGACATGGCCAAGGCTAGGTTTTGGCGTTGTGGCCAAAGTTAGGGCTTGGCGGCGTGGCAAAGGCTAGGTTTTGGCGCCGTGGCCAAAGTTAGGGCTTGGCGGCGTGGCCAAGGCTAGGTTTTGGCGCCGTGGCCAAAGTTAGGGCTTGGCGGCGTGGCCAAAGCTAGGTTTTGGTACCGTGGCCAAAGTTAGGGCTTGGCGGCGTGGCCAAGGCTTGGATTTGGCGCCGTGGCCAAAGCTATGGTTTGGTGGCGTGGCCAAGGCTAGGATTTGGCGCCGTGGCCAAAGTTAGAGCTTGGCGGCGTGGCCAAGGCTAAGTTTTGGCGTCGTGGACAAAGTTAGAGCTTGGAAGCGTGGCCAAGGCTAGGTTTTGGCATCGTGGCCAAAGTTAAGGCTTGGCGGCATGTTACTGCAGAAGAGTGGCATGTTGGCATGCCGATTAATATGTTGTTGTGGCAGGGCGAGTTTGGCTTGCCAGTTAGTATGGTGGCGCGGCAGGGTGCGTTTGGCCTTTAATATATGATGGTGGGTTTAGAGCGACTTGATTGGTCAAGAAAAGGGGTCGGCCAAACATGAGGCGCGGCCGCACCTCTAGTGCTCGTGGCGCATTTAAAGTGATCTAATTGGTCGGTAGGAAGGAGAGGGGCCGGCCAAGCATGGGCGTGGCTACACTTCTGGTGTGACGGATTTAGAGAGACCTGATTGGTCGATGGGAAAAGGGGCCGGCAAGTATGGGCCCAGCCAAAACTTATGCGTGTGGCGAGTTTAAGGTGACCTGATTGGTCGAGGGAAATAGGGCCGGTTTAGGATGGGGCGTGGCCAATGGCAAATGGCGCCGGCTGGCCTAAGGCATGGCCACGCCTCCCTTTCTGATGCTCCTATCCTGCGGCTCCTTCTTTTCTGATTCTGGGCAAGATTTTGGTCTACTAATCCAGTGAGGATTAATTACCTAGTTTGCCTAGGCTTAAATTTCGACAAGCAAGGTATGATATACTCCGCAAGGCACAAAACCCTAACTTTTGCGAGTTAGTCAGGGTAATCGATTGAATTCTATGTGTTGACACAAAGTTCTTTTAAGTTCACTGCCAGAGAGCAGCATGCTTTCTGATTGAATACCTTATGCAAAGACCTTATCCTTGATATTTGGAAATTCGTGCTACTCTGTTGCAAGTGAACACAAATTGTCATGCCATACCAACATTAAGGGTTCAGCCGGGGGAACATAACATAGAAATCATTCAAAGAAACTTATATTAAGTGAGTATAGGCAAGGCGCCGAAATTTATAGAACATCTGGGATGGCTGCTACATGCGCCAGTCTGGATAAATTTCATGTAAATATATTAAACGGCTCAATAACTATGCCAGTGGAGAGGTTAACACTCGTGGCTCCGTTTCCTTACAGAGTGATGTCACATTAGATGCAAGGTTTTACAATTTTAACCCTAATCTAAAAACCACCATCAACATTAAGTCCCATGCTTAGCACATAACAATAGCATTATTGCGGGGTAAGCATGAGATGGTGACAGACATGAGTAAAATCGAAAGGGCAATACATGAAGAGATTGCCAGGGAAATTCGACTAACCTTTATCAAGAGACATGAAGAATATGTGATCCTTGCATTGGTGGTTTTGCATAAATTCTGCTTGGCCATGGGGTGTTAGCATTAGCGCTGTAGCTTTTGCTACTGATCGGCAGAGATGGCGTTGCAACTTGGTCCGAGGAACGGGCACTAGTTGACTAGGAAAGGTAGATGACACTGCTTTGGCTTTGAATGATGGATGGCGTTGCTCGCTTGGATACACCCATGGAATGGTGCCGCTGGCTAGGTCCGCGGAGTAGCACTATTAGCTAGGTCTGTGGAGCGGTGCTGTTGGCTAGGTCCGTGAAGCGGTGGATGGCACTTGGCTGGCTGGATCACGGAGAAGCAGAGATGGCGCGGCTGGCTCTTGATTCGTGGAACGGTGGGTGGAGCTGCTTTGAACGTCCAAGATGGCGCTTCCTTGGCTGGTGGAGATGGCGCTGCTTTGAACGGTTAAGATGGTGTCGCTTTGGCTGGCTAGGGAATGATCGATGACGTTGCTGGTTAGGGCGTGGGCTGTTGGCGCTGGCTGGGATGCGGGCTGTTTGCGCTAGCTTGGCCGCTGCCTGTTGGAATCATGAAGCTTTGCCAGCGTGGGTCCGGTTGCTTCTTTCCGTGTATATCCCAAAATAAGCAACCTTACTCCCTTCGAACTCCCAAAAAGTGATATGCCTATAAAAGGCGTCATTTATCTTCTTTACCTCGTATTATTGGCTTTGTTTCTACATCTTGGTGCTAGCGGCGGAGTGGTAGCAATAAAAGCAAGCGAGCATATTCTAGGTATGTATTCCAACGTTTCTTCCTTTGTCTGCTCTTCCGTGTTTGTGTAAACCCTAGCCATAGGCATGACCTCCATGAACTTGTAAAAATCTTTAATATGAATGATTCCTCTTTGCTAGTAGTATTGTAGTAGCGTTAGTCACATCAACGAAACCAATTATTGTGTTAGGTAAGCATGTATGGGCGGACGAATTCGTTTGCTCTTTTCTCCATCAAAAACCTAGATGTAGGGTTTCTTTTTGTCCTTGAGCACAATTCCCGTGGCCAAGCGTAATTTAGATGAGGGTATGCTTCATGCGGCTTTACATGTTCCCCGCGGCATTGTCTAGTTTCGGCCAAGAGCGTATCCCCCGCGATATCACATGTATCCTGTTGAGTAGGCATCAGTCCTCATTCCTTTTAGCCGTGAGTGCCATGACATGTGGCCAAAGGAAAATTTTCCCGTAGAAAATTCGTTGCTAGCTCTTGATTATTGTACCTAGGTTCTGACAGAATTTCCAGGTATGGTTTTCTTCAAAGTAGTAACTTTTGTTTTGCTCTGTTGTAGTTACCTCGGAAGCATAAGGAATTTTGTTAAGATGTCACCTGAAAGCAGTTTTGCCGCCGCATCGAGAAGTGCTAACAACTCCAAGCCGAACACAAATGATGAGTTCTTTACGAAGTCTGCTACGGTTACAAGGACCCATCCCAAATTCGTGGCAACTCTTCTGACTTATTCAGAGAATGATGGAGAAGTTCAATCAGTCAATCTAGGGCGTATAATGAGGTTTTGTCTTCAGAAGAAAGAGTATCTGGATTCTCCCATAGACTTCAAGATCTGTCATAGTCCATTGCGCTCTTATGACAAATGGATGAAATTCATGATGAGCCGAGACCATGTAAGAGCTAATCGACCGGGCGCAAATCGTGAATGTTGTCATGGCTTCTGCAACACTTCAAATCAGGAAAGACGTTGCAGGCTTGATTACTTTCATCTCCAGATGGTGTCCGGAAACTCACACGGTTATATGTAGATGGGGCGAGATGACTATTTTTTTGGAAAGCGTAGCCGTTCTGTTGAGTCTTCCAATAATTGGGAAACTTGACGTTGTCTTGTCTAAGGAAGAAGAAGAAATACACGCCGCCTTGGTCACGAAAGCAACAGGATATGTTTGAAAGAATTATGAGGAAAGGTGCTTCTATAACTGGTGGGTGTCTGAGTGGTTCCCTGATGAGCCGGAGTTGGATCAGGTGCTGGATGATACACTCCATGTCGCTGCATTTTTAATTCTGTGGCTATCCAAATATGTTTTTGATGATGGATCTAGCAAGAAGGAGATAAGGCAGAAGCTCATCAAATTTGCTATCAAACTAGCGAAAGGCGTTGCTCTGCCTATCGGCAGTTTGTTTATTGGCTCTTTGTACACCCATCTGGATCACTTAGTAGCAAACATGTACGTCTCTAATGGGTATATGAAAGTAGACTCGTATATCCATGTCGCCTTTCTCCAAGCATGGTTGTGGGAGCATTTCAAAAGTTACGCTCCTAACCCGAAAACCTCATTTCCTGATACATATGGCGGCTCCAGGATACTCCGTTGGTTGGATAGGCGTCCAAGGCCTGGCTCAAAGCTCACTGATTTTCTTGAAAACGCGCATGTAGTTAACTTTCGTCCCTGGGCTCCAGTCCACACCTCCATAGTTCAACCAAACACTTTTGCTTCCACACCAAACATGATATTTCATTCTGCTGACGAGAATATGAGCATTGGAGAAATTGTGTTCTTACGAAGCTGCATATCTGAGTATGTGCCATCTTTTTTCAGAGGATCTTGTGGAGTAGTCTCTTACAACATTGACAGGGCTGCTCGACATATGGGCTTTGATCAGGGAGTCCTATTCCGTCGCCCGTTGACAGCTCCAGATTAATCATTGCCCGCTATTCTTGATTACAGCGTCTTTGCACCGGATAAAAGTCTTCCCTTCTTGCTCTCAGAACAAAAACCTGTGACGACTCCCAAATATAACATCTTCTGGCAAGATGAGTTCCTCTCCATTCATCAGTTCGTGTAGGATGTTGTGACAAAGCCACGTGGAAAACCTTCATCTGCGGTTCTAGTAAAGCATAAATTGTTGAAACAGCTTCCTTCGGGCAAGCGAAAATCCTCTAGCCCGGATGTAGACAGTCCCCAGAAAAAGGACCAAAGGTCGAAAAATCGTGCAGAAGGCTTTCAATCGGATTCAATGGCCCTTGTGACTTTCAGTTCTTTCAATATGCAAGTACGTATGATTTTCTTTCTGGTTTGGTCGAATCCCGTAGATTCTCTATTTCGCTGCTGACTCTTTTTCCTTTTTTGACTCGGGATATCGGCAACTCGAATGTCTTTTCCAGACTTGCCCACGGACAAAAGACGGTGCCTCTTGAGAAAGGAGGCGACGAGACTGAGTCTCTTGAAGAAGAATCCGAAGAGGAAGAAAGCTCGATATCTGGTGACGAGAGGATCACTTCTGAATATAACAGCGAGTCTTCTTCCAGTGGGCCCACAAATGAGTCGGTGAGTTTTCCACACTTTTCTTTTGGATTATTTATTTTATATCGAATAAATGTTTAATTGGTGATATTTATAGGAAGAGGTTGCTTTTGAAAATAACTCTGAGATGGAGATCCACGGCAATGAAGGTGTAACAGTGTCTCCAGTCATGGAAACTGTATCCGCAGGTGATCTGGAGATGGAGGTTGATCATCATGAAGATGTTGTTGTATCTCCCATGGCAAAAAAACGTTGTCGTGACGACGGGCGTGATTGCTCCCAAAGAGCCTTTGCTAGTCACACATCCAGTCGCAGGTATCGTTTTTGATCCTCCATTTGAGGCTCCTTTTGAAGTTCACGTGTTGATTGGAGGATTCAGTGTGCCAGTGAAGTATGCGGAGCTATATACCAAGATATGGAAAAGGTATGGGTACATCGCACGACCAGGAAGGTTGATAGTCGCTTTGCATTGGTTAAGCGCGTGGAAGAAACCTTATATTCAATCCATGACATGTGTGGCGTGAATGGACACACTGTTTCTGGAGATGTAGTCAAAAGCTGGGAATTCCATCGGGATATGTGTGTAACCTTTGAGTTTAACGCCTCCTAGTTCTGTGAGGGATTTTCCGAGATCCAAAGGCTGCTAGCTGAAGCGGTTGATGGCCCTTCTGCGGATTTGATTAATCAACCGGAGGCAGAAGTCGATAAGTTTTCCCAGGAGTTGAAGCTGAAACAGGAGGCTCTTCAAAGCATGAAGGACATTTTCTCCAAGAAGAACGAGTCGTTGTTAGGCAATTTTCCTTGAATGTTTTTATTTTCTGAACTTCCTTTTCTTAGGTATTTTTTTTCAAAAGGCAAAAGAAACGCCTAGTTTATGTTTTGGTTTTCTGGTTTTGGATTGATAGATGATTGTTTCTTATAAGAGTTTTTGGATTATTTTGGAATAATGGCCCTTTGATCAGTCAATATGTCAAAATATGAATGGCGAATGTAGGTTGCAAAGTTATTCGGGAGAATTGTGAAACCGTGAATGTTGCATGAAAAAAGGAAATATATGAAATCTTGGGATGATTGGGTTATCGTCTTCCATTGCAAATATGAAAACCCAAACAGTAGATCGTGTAAATATTGTCTGACAAAACTTACTCACTTTAGAGCCTTTCACCAAAACTGAATCTTCAGGGAGTAAATCCGAGTCTTTATGTGACTCCCTCCTTGTCGCGAAAAGTCCCCAGTCATTCTTTATTGTCTGTGAAACATCTTCATGTCGATCCGCGGTAAGGCGGAGAATCTCTTGTCCCCAGACGTAATTCTCCTGAATCCATCTTTTCTTGGACGATGCGCTTCGAAGCATTGCATTTACTGGTAAGATGATGGAATTGAGAGTTGAATTTGCAACCGAGAGATTAACCTCCCACTGTGGTCGCCAATTGTTTATGGGTGAAAATCGTTTCTGCTAATTTTGGTAATTTTAGGTGTGTGGATGAGAAACGAATCTAAACCCTAAATAATGCACTGCACGGGAGTACTTTTGATTCGAGAGATCAATCTGTACAATCCTGACCTAAACAAGAAACGGCCGTTCCAGGCTTGCTTCGGTCATAGAGTGAAGGAGAAGGGTTGGTCTTAGGGAGGGAACCGAAGAGAGTGCTGAGACCATAATCGTTGATTCTGATGGTGTGGTCGTTTATGACTTGTATCTGAAAGTAGAACTGGCTAGCAGGATGGAAAGCTACCAGGTGATTTCTATATACTGTGTTGTTTTCGACCCAAAACCTCTTTCGTGGTAAATAGGTGAAACCTATTTATACAAGTCATATTGAAACGTTCCATGGTCTCGTAGGAAATGGAAACGATTGAGTGGTGGAAGAATAGAGTAACGTGTAACCGTCAGGAATTATGCTTCCATGATGAAGGAAGTGAATTAGTTTACAACGTTACCTTCATCACCACTAATTGTCCCACTTCATGACACTTTCTTATAACGGGCGTATTGCACGCCGCACGCTGTAAACCGCCAGACCAATACCCTGATGAGTGTCCCCCAGTTTGTGATATGTTTGATGTCTCGAGTGTTTTCGTGGAAAATATGTAGCAGGTTGCTATGTGTGGCAAGTCAAAGTCAAGAGACTTGCCATAGGAAAATAGCGTGTGATGATATTAGGCTTGCCTTGGTCGGACGCCTAAAACTTACCACAAGTCCGTCAGTTTGGTGGCGAACTTGAATGGCTGAGATTGCATCTCATGAAGAAGGGTAGCCGTTGATTATGGCTACCTTCTGTTGGCGCCAGGTAATGTCACAGTGGCGTTTTTGGCGTACGCTAGTGGTATTGCAGCATGACTGGCATACCTCGTGCATGCCAGTGGAACGGTGGTGTAAGTGGCGCCTGGTGTAGCCATGACCACTAGTTGGTTGACTGGAACTTGCCGCAAGTCTGTCAGTTCAGTGGCGAACTTGGATGGATGAGATTGCATCTCATGAGGAAGGGTAGCCATTGATTATGGCCATATCTTTGTTGTGTAGCAAAGTGGCGCCATTAGCATAGTGGCGCCCGGCGTAGCCGTGGCATGGCGGCACGCTAGCGGCGTAGCCGTGGCATAGCGGCATGCCAGTGGCGTAGCCATGGCAGATGTTTTGGCATATTGGTGTTAGACCCAAATATGGCTCTGGCAACATTGGCCCTATTGCCACATAGATCCCAACGCTCTGGGAAACGTTATTTGGCTTGGTTGGCGTAGCAATTTTGCCCAAATTAGGGTTTGGCATGTTGAAACCCTAATTAGTGCGTGGCCAAGGCTTGGATTTGGCGTCGTGGCCAAAGTTAGGGATTGGCGGCGTGGCCAAGGCTAGGATTTGGCGTCGTGGCCAAAGTTAGAGCTTGGCGGTGTGGCCAAGACTAGGTTTTGGCGTCGTGGCCAAAGTTAGATCTTGGCGGCGTGGCCAAAGTTAGAGCTTGGCGACGTGGCCAAGGCTAGGTTTTGGCATCGTGGCCAAAGTTAGAGCTTGGCGGCGTGGCCAAGGCTAGGTTTTGGCGCCGTGGATAAGGCTAGGTTTTGGCACCTTGGCCAAAGTTAGAGCTTGGCGGCGTGGCCAAGGCTAGGTTTTGGCGCCGTGGACAAAGTTAGGGCTTGGCGGCGTGGCCAAGGCTAGGTTTTGGTGTCGTGGCCAAAGTTAGGGATTGGCGGCGTGGACAAGGCTAGGTTTTGGCGCCGTGGCCAAAGCTAGGGCTTGGCGGCGTGGCCAAGGCTAGGTTTTGGCATCAAGGACAAAGCTAGGGCTTGGCGGCGTGGCCAAGGCTAGGATTTGGCACCGTAGCCAAAGTTAGAGCTTGACGGCGTGGCCAAGGCTAGGTTTTGGCGGCGTGGCCAAAGTTAGAGCTTCGAGGCGTGGCCAAGGCTAGGTTTTGGCGTCGTGGCCAAAGTTGGGGCTTGGCGGCATGTTACTGCGGCAGAGTGGCATGTTGGCATGCCGATTAATATGTTGTTGTGGCAGGGCGCGTTTGGCTTGCCAGATAGTATGGTGGCGCGACATGGTGCGTTTGGCCTTTAATGTATGGTGGCGAGTTTAGAGCGACTTGATTGGCTAAGAAAAGGGGTCGGCCAAACATGAGGCGCGGCCGCACCTCTAGTGCTCGTGGCGCATTTAAAGTGACCTAATTGGTCGGTAGGAAGGAGAGGGGACGGCCAAGCATGGGCGTGGCTACACTTCTGGTGTGAGTGTGGCGGATTTAGAGTGACCTGATTGGTCGATGGGAAAAGGGTCCGGCAAGTACGGGCCCAGCCACAACTTATGTGCGCGTGGCGAGTTTTAGGCGACCTGATTGGTCGAGGGAAATAGGGTCGGTTTAGGATGGGGCGTGGCCAATGGCAAATGGCGCCAGCTGGCCTAAGGCATGGCCACGCCTCCTTTTCTGCTGCTCCTATCCCGCGGCTCCTTGTTTTCTGATTTTGGGCAAGATTTTGCGTCTACTAATCCATGGCGGCTTAATTACCTAGTTTGCCTAGGCTTAAATTTAGACAAGCAAGGTCTGATATACTGCGTAAGGCGCAAAACCCTAACTTTTGCGAGTTAGTTAGGGTAATCGATTGAATTCTATGTGTTGACACAGAGTTCTTTTAAGTTCATTGCCAGAGAACAGCATGCTTTCTGATTGAATACCTTATGCAAAGACCTTATCCTTGATATTTGGAAATTCGTGCTACTCTGCTGCGAGTGAACACAAATTGTCATGCCATACCAACATTAAGGGTTCAGTCGAGGGAACATAGCATCGTTAGCATTCAAAGAAACTTATATTAAGTGAGTATAGGCAAGGCGCCGAAATTTTCAGAACATCTGGGATGGTTGCTACATGCGCCAGTATGGATAAATTTCATGTAAATATATTGAACGGCTCAATAACTATGCCAGTGGAGAGGTTAACACTCGTGGCTCCGTTTCCTTATAGAGTGACGTCACATCAGATGCAAGGTTTTACCATTTTAACCCTAAGCTAAAAACCACCATCAACAGGGAGATTGTTGCTTACTACTTGATGTTGCTGAGAAGGTGGGTGCGATGACGAGAAAGGAAATCAGCAAGAGGAGTTTATGACTCCCGGCGCACACTTTTGGGAGTTTTTATTTGGGTCTTTGGTTTTAACCGAGTGGGTGGTTTGAGTTTCCCTCTGGGTTTTTCCTAGTGATTGTTTCCTCGTTAACAATTAAAGACAACGAGTTAAAGTTATTGAGAAGTGATATTGTTGGTATCATGAACTATAGGTGATAATGTTGGTATAACGAAAAAAAAAGAAAAAGGAAAGGAACAGATGATACTTACCTTACGTTGCTGGTAGGATTGATGATGCTGATCGACTCATCGAGGTAAAGATACCTCCCAGCGGCTGGAGAGATAGAATAGTGGCAGTGAAAAAGTAATGGGAATAGATTATGACTTCAATGATTCTACACTGACCGGATCTATGTCTGTAAGACAGCCCTGGGGCCCCAACATTGAGAATTAAATGGGGTGTTGTTTACTTCCCTGTTGGGCCCACCGGTGATGTTTCTTACATGATTTCTCGTAGGATAACAGCCCAGGTACATTAATCATTTTTTGTATGATGTTATAACTTTTGATGGGCTGGGCGTAAATTATAAGAGTGTAGATGGGGCAAAACGAGTTGCTGGTTTTTACGGAATTGAGGAGATGACCGTGCGGAGGAAACTCCTTGAACCGAGCGAACTGTTAAACCTCACACAGATGCACTGCAAGAAGGGAGTTCTTTGAATTCGAGAGATCAATCTGTAGTACTCCGGCCTAAACCAAAACAATGGCCGTTCCAGAGTAAATTCGGTCACAAGAGAGGATGGGTCGATCTGTAGGAGGGAAGCTGAGAAATGTGTGAGATAAATGGTGATCGAAGATTGTAGGTGTGTTGTGTATTCTGAAATAATATAAGTTCTGAATGATTGAATTTGCTCTATTGAGAGTAATTGCTTAGACGTTGAGATGTTAATCTCTTGTTGTCTGTTTGACGTGAGATTGTCTTGTCTTTCAATCATGATTCAGAACTTATTTATATTGCTAGAATTGTAAACACCATGATCCCATGAAGTGTGACAGTTGATGGAATCAAAGAGTGGAGAAGTGGAAATCGTGTTAAAACCAGTTGCTCAACATGCGGAGACTTGGTCGATTTTCCATCCACTACTTTGTTAACTCCTTCAACTGATTGCACGACTTGCTCACATTCTCATCGTGTGTATGAACACACGTGTCGTAGACCGCCAGACCAAAACCCTAGTTAATATCCCCTATGTGACACGATTTATGTCTCGTGATTTAGTTAGTCAGTTGCTGACTTCATGACTTCATGGGACGATGAGTCATTGTATTGTTGAGTCGAACATGATTTGAAAATGTTCCAAGACTCATGAATTTGAACATGTCAGAGGTATGATGTATGAATAAACATAGTTAACGTGAGAAAATATTGCTCATTCGATGAACTGTTGAATATTGATGGTTGAACCAATGTTCCTTGGTTTGAGCAAATATTGCTCATCTGAGCAAATGTTGCTCGTTTGATGAATTATTGGTAGCATGACCAAATAAAATATTAATTTAAATACTGGCAACTGAACCAAGTATAATTAATAAAGTGTTGACTATGAGATCATCGTAAAACTATTAGCGTTTGAATCTGGAATTATGAACCTTGGACTCAAAAACCCTAATTCGATTAATTGATGGTTTATTGAAAATTAACCACGGAGGGAAGGAGGGACTGGCTACATGGGATCATGGGTCGACCATGTAGTGCCCAGATGCTCAAGTGAGCAAATACCAAGGTCTCTTGAAGACTTGTTGATTTGTTGATGAAAGAATGATTAAATGGTGGTTTAATCATTTATTAAAATAATGCTCGTCTGAGCCTTAGGTGATAAAACCTAATTAATTATGAAGAGATGAGGGACCAAACAAGGGGTCATGAAACCGGCCCTGGGTGGTCACGGGATCGAATGACGATCATTTCATGAAATTCCAAAATTGTTCGGAAGAGTTTGAACCTAATATGAACAAATTAGGTCAAATGATGAAAATATGAGGGACCGGCCTCTTGCAAGCCAAAGAGCCAACCCTGGTTGGTCAAGGTAATATGCTCATGTCACCAAAGTGTTCGCGTCTCAGTCCTGAGAATTTTGATATTTTCTGATGTGCGTTTGAGCAATCATTTGGGAAAATATGAAGAAATCAGGGATTTTTGCTGAAACTGAGGAAACTTCATGAGATGAAGGAAAATAATAATAAAATGAAGGAAGTGTGGGACCGGCTATGGCCAAGGCATGGCCGGCCGGACAAGGGGTCCGGTCCCATAGCATTTCCTTAATTTTGTTATAGTTTTTCATGATTTTATGGAAATATCATAAAATCAAGGAGTTTTGTTGAAATCAAAGAGTTTCCTTGAAGTGAAGGAGTTTCCATGAGATGAAAGAAACAAATAATAATAAAATAAGGGCGTGTGGGACCGGCTTGGGCATGGTCGGCCGGCTAGGGCCCGGTCCCGTGAGTTTTCCCTAATTTTATGTATTATTTTCATGATTTGAAGGAATTTTCATAATTTGAAGGAAATATCATGAAATCAAGGAATTCCATGGGATCAAGGAAACATAAAAAATAATAAAATAAGGGCGTGTGGGGCCGTCTAGGGCATGACCGGCCGGCTAGGGCCCGGTCCCACGAGTTTCCCTAATTTTATATTATTTTTCATGATTTAAAGGAAATATCATGAAATCAAGGAGTTTTCATGAGATTAGGGAAATAATAATAAAATAATGAGGAATCATGAGGTGTGGGACCGGCCACAACTAGGGCATAGCCGGCCGGATAGTAGACACGGTTCCACGACACCTTTCTCAATTTTATATTATTTCTTTGATGCGAAGGAAACACCATGAGACTGAGGAGTTTCCTTAAAACGAAGGATATTTGTTCAAAATGAAGAGATTTTCATGAGATCAAGGAAAATAATAAAAATATGATAAAATATAGAATTTGGACGTGGGACTAGTCACGGCGTGACTAGCCAGCCGGTGAGCCCAGTCCCTTAGCGTCGTGACTAATATTTTATTATTTATTATTTTCTTCCTATTTTTCATAGGTTCATCGTTCTTTCGTGTTTTGGAATGCTCGTTCGTGCATTCAGGTGCTCGTTGGTGTATTATTGCTGAGTACACTTGCACCATTTTAGCCGGGGCTTACTTGATAGTTGCTCAGATGCCCGTGTGTTGAATATTTATTACTAACCCATGGAATTCTGCTTGGAGGAACCATAAATTGAAGTAACAAAATATTATGGAAAACATAGAATATTTTCCAGGGATTCAGTTAATGAATTTGATGATTTAGGAATAATTAATTGATGGCTCTATACTAGTACGATCATCTAGGAGCATTAATTATTCAGGAGTCGAGTGATATGAGCTTATTGAAGCGTCATATTTCTTTTATATAGTCAGAGAAAACATTGTTACATCCTGAAGACGTTATTGCTCTATACTAGCAGGCAAGCTGTCTAGGAGCCGTCTAATCTTGCAATTCTATATAAAAGTGATCACTGAAATTGCTCAGTATTCATGAGATACGTCGTTGCCTCAGCTGCGAGACTACACATCTACACATACTCTGAGAGACAGTATTCTCAGTCAGCGGTTCTTGTGGCACGAGCTTTCACGCTTTCGATAAAAGACATGAGCCTCGATACTCATCTGATTGCTGGATCAGGAGCATATATAATTATGGGTTTACGATTTTAGCCCTTGTCAAAAATCCACCATCTACATTAAGTCCCCTGCTTAGTGAGGGACAGTCATGTTCCTCAGTCAGCACTGGATGGTGATTTTCCAGTTATGAACGAAATAAGTAATTGAACTTAGTCGTAAGATAAGATGTTACCGGATTTTCGATTGCGCGAGCGAACCGCGGCTTGAATGAAGATCCCAGTGGCATGATAGAGCATCATATGATGAGCATAAATTGGTGTAGAACCGCTGATTTGATGACGGAACCTTGGTCGATTTAGGATTCACGGGTCGGGCCCAAGAAAGGAATCCGTTTTAGCGCGGACGTTCGTTCGTCCGTTAGTTTAAGAAACAAACAAAATAGTCCTGATTCTAATGATAAAAAATTTCTCTATGAGCTTTCACGAAAAACAAAATTTTATTTTTTAAATATGTGAGATTTCACAAAGTGGAATAAACTCTCGTTTCAAAGGTGGATGCAGAATTTTTTTTTTGAACAGACGTGCGTCTGTTAGTAATAAAATTTTGTTTATTTTCATAAATTTTTCTATCTTCGAGCTTTCATAAATCTTTGAAAATATACGCTCGCTTCAAAGACAGATGCTCGCGCGAGGGAACAAATATATATATATATATATATATATGTTATTTTTCAAACTTACGTGAGTTTCACGTTAAATATATATATTTTAGTTAAACCAATGTTCTGATTTTGAGCAACTGTTGAAAGTAGACAATTATTCATGGTGAAAATAATGTCTGTATGTAAATTTTCACAATTGTAGAATGGTCGTCTGTCCAATTTTTGAAAAACCAGTGGATGCTAAAATTCACGTGGGTTGTTTACGGTTTTATGAAAATCAAGTCATGATTTTGAATAATGAATTTTTCTCGTCTTTGCTGGTTTGAAGGAACGAGCAAGTTTTGAAATTCTGACGTTATAATCACTACAGCTAGTGAAATTGTAAATAGGTAAGAGTTGGATTGTTACCATTTTTGTAGACGCTGTTGTGAGCACCTTTATTCCATGATTCATTGTTTTGTCGAATCCTGCGCTTTGTATGAACGATGCGCTGAAATAGCCACTTTGCAAGAATGACTGACTCCAAGGATGATACTTCCAAAGATGGTGTTTCCAGAGATGACATCTTTACGGATGAAACTTTAAGAAATGGTACTCCTGGGACCTCTGAGTGATGGTGAGAGATCCTTCATATTGAGTTGTACTTGTGCTTATTTCATTAGCTTTACCACAGGATGATCGTATAGTGAAATCCCGGATAAATGTAGACTCCACTGAAATAGAAGAAAGTCTAGGGAGCGGAGAACCCAGAAGTAAGGACTACAGGATGTTAGCAAATGACGTGTAGTCCCCAGCCGTTTCTTTGGTGAGTTGTTAGCGCTCCTTGTGTCATGACTTTTCCCTGCCCGTGCAATTAGGATCACGATACCAAGATTTGTTACTTCTTTTAGACTTTTTCTCCATCGATTGACGGCCTTCAACTTGTTCCTGGGCAAACAATCCAGCACTGATGAAGAAGTCGATGTAAGCATCTCTTTCGTGCAGGCGATCGTGGCATCTCCTTGAATGAAATAATAATAATTATTGTTGATGAGTCCAGGAAGAAATCATTGTAGATGAGGAGCATGTTGATGAAGCGCACTCTTCTTTGGGGCATGGGAATATGGAGAATTCCCGAAATCCCGAACCAAATGGAGAGAACGGCGTTATCAATGGAGATTCCAGCATTGTCGAGCCTTCAAATGATTTAGAGACTCCCTTAGTAAGTATATCTCCTGTAATATCTTCATAGAAGTATGAAATTGCTGATTTGTGAATGAATGAGAGTCCATGTGAGTATACGAGTAATTTCGTCGAAATACGTCACCAGAAAATTTCAGACTTCAGCCTTTTAATAGAAACGCTGTAGAATCTTCGTCCGAAGTCGGATTTTAGCGGTCTGCATATGTATCTTCGTGTCCAGAAATTTTCCAAGCTTTTCTGAATAAAGATTTTTGAGTTTTGAGCATGTTTAGGGCCTGAAAAAAGGCGAAACAGTAAACTTCCAGGAGACTTTCGGAATTTTTTCAGATTGTATGTTGTCCAATGTTTTGACCACATCTCCTTGCTAATTTCTTCAATTGTTGTGAATTTTGGATATGTTGTAGAGGACATCCATACGAAGAGAATGGTATATGACCCATCCCTAGATTCTTCACCAATTGCTCCCAGCTCGTCGGTTTGTACAGGACAGTGCAAAATTATCTCGGCATTTGAGCTTGTCAGTAAAACACTCATGTTGTGTCTTTAGACCATTCGCTTGTGTCTTGAACGGTTGGTGAAGGATTTCAATGTTATTGATTCATTTGAGATCAGGACCCATTGATTGATACATGAGTGTGGTGCTTGCAGTGTCGTCTTGTTTCTGTTAGTCGCAGAAACATCACTTCTGAAACCCTGGTCACGGGACCATAACTGAGGTTGCTCTCGAGAGGGGGTGATGTAATGACCATGGTTTCATGTCACGGTAGCATTCCTTTTATGATGAATGATCAGCACATGAGAGCCTGGTGCCACGGGTCTTGGACTGTATAAACTTGATGAAGGACTTAGTGGGAAGACATGGTAGACACCGATCCAATGTGGAAGTTATGAATCCCGTCTAAGAATTGATGCTTGCATGTTGTATGCTCTGGAAGCTGTAGGAACCTCATACGACGTCGGAATTCGATGCTTGACCCCAACTTTTGAAGCTAAGAGACTGAGTTATCAAATGAGAAAAAAATCACTCAATTTGGAGTTGCAGAGGTCAGCCAACGAAGCGTGCACATTTGTAATTTGTAATCCCGTACAAATTTTTCAGATTTCGTAGACCTGACGGTAAAGGCCATATCTTTCAGCTCGTATGTCCGATTGATGCGCCCTTTTGGTATGTTGTAGAAGAAACATAGAAGAAAATCTTTCGTTGAGAAAGTATTGTCCCATTCCTCACCCGTTGGTACGTTTTTGTAAACCCATGGCTTGGAGCATGTCGTATCTCATTTGTAGAGGCGATGAGAACATCTTGTAGAAGACTTTGATTTGTGCCCGTCCATCGTGCAAGCTTTGGGAATATGTTCATGTTATCATGTTTTCATGTCCACATATCTTGATATGAATCATTAGGGCTTGGAGAAGTAAGATCCATTGAGTAACACTTCAGAGAATAGATAGTTGATGAATCTGGATGTTGTGTGTGAGACTGTTATTGATGCTGAGATCATGATTCAATTTTATCCAGAAATTCTTGTTGATGCTGAGACCATGAATGGAGTTCCTCTACGTATCCTTGCTGATGCCGATACTATGGTTGGAGTTGCTACATAGACCGAAGATGATAGTCTTTGCTCCTCCATCCAGTGAGCCTTTATATGCACGAACTAGTTGGTGGGTTGAGCATTCCAAAGATAAAGGTGTACTAGGATTTCAACCCAAATTCTCTTGAATATGACTTTACTGTGAAGTGGCTTCGTCAGGGATTCGTTGTTGTTGCGCGGTAGATAGCAGCAGCAGTCTTCATTCTGGATATGATTGGTGAAGAGAGGAAGTTTCCCAGTCGTGCAGGGGTTAGTAGAGTTAAAGGAGTTTGTAGCATCCATTGATGAATGATGTTGCATCTGCTTCAGAAGTCTTATCGTGGGATAGTGAAGACTTATCGATTTGTAATTCAACCACACTTTGATCGTGTCGGTGTTGAACCATTGTGTCACCGTCGAGATATTGTGCTGAAGCTAGAGGCACTATTATCGAAGTTGTACTCTTTTATTGGGAGTATAATTCGAAGGCTTCTTATATGCTTGAGCGCTGAAGCGTCGAACGTCTTAGGCTTGATCGTCTCGGCCCCGTGTATCTTCTGTTGATTTGGTATTCCGCTACGATAGTGGGATTCAACATTTGTGCAAACATTAGAGATTTACGATTTTGTGGCACTCGTGGTCATTCCTGCAAGTTTGTGGAGAAATTCCCAAAGTGTTCTTTGCCATGCTTCTGTCATCTCTCAGTAGTGAACGTCTCGGTAAAATGCTCGATTCGAAGCGGTGTCAGATTCAACCACTTGGTAAACTATTGCTGGAGTGAGATTACCCACTCATAACGTCTTGTAATGTTGCTAGCAGAATTGAGTCCCATGCTAGGATAACATGTGAGGAAATAAATGACATAGACACGGAAGAAACGAGACTTACCTGAGTGCGGAACCTCTTGATGAATGTCTATGCATCTGTTGCAAGTTCTTTCTTCAACCTTGTCAAAGTTCGAAATTTCTCCAAGTGCTTTGATGATGGGATGTCCATCAAATCTTCTGGATCCGAAATTTCTTTGGTGGAGAGATGTGCAACTAAGGGTGCTTTGTCAGTAGCCATATTTTCATCATGGATCCATGCTCGTCTAAGGATCATGTCATACCCTGGATCTTCCTGATTGTGTGAAACCTGGTTTCTGTCCAGGTTGAACCCATTTTCACTTTGAGAGTGATGTAGGCATATGTATCTCCGAGCATTCCTTCATGATCTCTGATTGATATGGGAGCATGAATAGCTTCTTTTATAGTGATGCCTGCAGCTCCGAGGGTTTTCAGTGGGATAATGTTGATAGTTGTGCCAGCCTCGATCAACGTTCTCCAAATTCGTTCCTTTGAGATTGACTGTGATAAACGGTCCCAGTTGTACATCTCGTTGTTTGTGGCTGGAGGCTCAAGAAGTATTTCCTGAAATGGACAATCGTCTTCCTGACACTATGTGATTCAGCATTGTGAACATGTCTTTCCTTTGTGCCTTCGACAGATAGAGCAATTCACATATATGTTCGACCAAGTATTGAACTTCTTCTTTGAGAGGTTGTTCAGAGAGTGAAGGTATTGATTGGGAGAGGTTCCTGTGTACTCCTTCAGCCCCATTTAAAGCTCTCTTGGGATTCTCCGTTTGTTCTTCAGTTGGCTATCTCCTGATAAATGGAAATTTGATTGCACCATCTTAAATCCAGACTTCCAGTAACTCGATCACTTCTTCAATATGAAGAGGGGGGTTTAAGTTTGTCTGATCATTTCCCCATTTGTTGATGCTAGGTCGAGGTTTGTGCAATTCAGGATTGGTTATCCTTTCTTTGTGCTTTCGGAGGAGCCTAAGAGATTGGAGGAGCATGCTTGTGATGTGGTGCCTCGTCTTTCCTTTTGCTTCCTTTCAGCAACAACGTTTGTTGAAGGCTAGAGATTGTACTGATTGTTGACTAGGCATCGACTGCTTCGAGGTTCCTCGACCTTGCAGACTTTGTTCTTTCCAGTAAAGCAGGTGCAGTAGTCGCTGATCGTTTGGCTGCTTCATGAAGCTCTAAGAAAGTCTGGAACCGGAAATTTTCCAGCAAGGCTCTGTAGACCGGGATCATTTCGTCGATGCACAAGTCTACAAGTTGCTGCTCTGTGACATTTGGATCATGGCAGTCCAAAGCTTGAACTCTGAACCTTTTCACATAATCGTTAGGATGTTCGTTGCTCCTTTGAAACATCCTTTCGAGATCAGAGAGGGTGATTTGCTCTGAAACGAAGAAATACTTTACGTGAAAAAGCATTGACCATCTCTCCCCAACTTTTGATGCTTCTGGTGCGATGTTGTTGTACCGGGTATATGCCCCGCCTTTCGGAGACTTCAAAATTCCTTGATTGACATGCAATATGGTTGTGCTCATGTTCACCCAGTGCTTCCAGAAATCGAGAAACATGTTCTCGAGCATTGTCTGTTCCATCATAAAGTGTGAAGGTTGGAGAGGTGTAACCTTTTGGCGGAGGAATCCTTTGCGTAGCAGCAGGGTATGGAGGTTGGTGACGATGGACAGAGGGTGTTTTGTCTTTTCCACGATCTTCCAAAAGACGTTTCAGGTCTTCACGAGTGATGAAACTGGATGGTTCTTTTGCTGGTGGATTATCTGCAGCCTTAGGAACTTCCTCATCATCTACTACATGGATCGGAGTGACCTCGGGATCAGCGTCTGAAGACGTTTCTTTAGATTTTCCTTTCTCCTGAGTTTTCTCTGACATCTTGTCTGTAAGAGTCTTGAGATAGTTGAATAGTTCCTTCTGAGTGGCAGCCATGTCAGTCTGATTTTTGGCAAGAGTTTCTTGCACCTTCATAAGATCACCTTCTGAGTGGCAGCCATGTCAGGAGACCGGCCGAAGAGTGGATTGTTGATGGCGCCGGTGCCGTCACTTGCAGGGGTGATCACTAGAGCACCAGCGCTCGGAGGAGTGGTAGTGGCAGGTTGCGCCAGAGGAGTGGTGTTGGCGGTACCACTAGAGTTTGCAATATTAGAACCGGGTATTGAATCCGTATTGGTAACTGAACCAGACCTAAGACCGACCATCTTTATGAGAAGTGAGATTGTAACCGAGAGAATGATCTCCCACTGTGGTCGCCAATCTGTAGATGGGGCAAAACGAGTTGCTGGTGTTTACGGAATTGAGGAGACGACCGTGCGGAGGAAACTCCTTGAACCGAGCGAACTGTTAAACCTCACACAGATGCACTGCAAGAAGGGAGTGCTTTGAATTCGAGAGATCAATCTTTAGTACTCCGGCCTAAACCAAGACAATGGCCGTTCCAGAGTAAATTCGGTCACAAGAGAGGATGGGACAATCTGTAGGAGGGAAGATGAGAAATGTGTGAGATCAATGGTGATCGAAGATTGTAGGTGTGTTGTGTATTCTGAAATAAGATAAGTTCTGAATGATTGAATTTGCTCTGTTGAGAGTAATTGCTTAGACGTTGAGATGTTAATCTCTTGTTGTCCGTTTGACGTGAGATTGTCTTGTCTTTCAATCATGATTCAGGAACTTATTTATATTGCTAGAATTGTAAACACCATGATCCCATGAAGTGTGACAGTTGATCGAATCAAAGAGTGGAGAAGTGGAAATCGTGTTAAAACTAGTTGCTCAACGTGCGGAGACTTGGTCGATTTTCCATCCACTACTTTGTTAACTCCTTCAACTGATTGCACGACTTGCTCACATTCTCATCGTGTGTATGAACACACGTGCCGTAAACCGCCAGACCAAAACCCTAGTTAATATCCCCCATGTGACACGATTGATGTCTCGTGATTTAGTTAGTCAGTTGCTGACTTCATGGGATGATGAGTCCTTGTATTGTTGAGTCGAACATGATTTGAAAATGTTCTGAGACTCATGAATTTGAACCTGTCAGAGGTATGATGTATGAATAAATAGTTAACGTGAGCAAATATTGCTCATTCGATGAACTGTTGAATATTGATGGTTGAACCAATGTTCCTTGGTTTGAGCAAATATTGCTCGTTTGATGAATTATTGGTAGCATGACCAAATAAAATATTAATTTAAATACTGGCAACTGAACCAAGTATAATTAATAAAGTGTTGACTATGAGATCATCGTAAAACTATTAGCGTTTGAATATGGAATTATGAACCTTGGACTCAAAAACCCTAATTCGATCAATTGATGGTTTATTGAAAATTAACCACGGAGTGAAGGAGGGACCGGCTACATGGGATCATGGGTCGACCATGTAGCGCCCAGATGCTCAAGTGAGCAAATACCAAGGTCTCTTGAAGACTTGTTGATTTGTTGATGAATGAATGATTAAATGTTGGTTTAATCATTTATTAAAATAATGCTCGTCTGAGCCTTAGGTGATAAAACCTAATTAATTATGAAGAGATGAGGGACCAACCAAGGGGTCATGAAACCGGACCTGAGTGGTCACTGGATCGAATGACGATCGTTTCATGAAATTCCAAAATTGTTCGGAAGAGTTTGAACCTAATATGAACAAATTAGGTCAAATGATGAAAATATGAGGGACCGGCCTCTTGCAAGCCAAAGAGCCAACCCTGGTCGGTCAAGGTAATATGCTCATGTCACCAAAGTGTTCGCGTCTCGATCTGAGAATTTTGATATTTTCTGATGTGCGTTTGAGCAATCATTTGGGAAAATATGAAGAAATCAGGGATTTTTGCTGAAACTGAGGAAACTTCATGAGATGAAGGAAAATAATAATAAAATGAAGGAATAATGAAGTGTGGGACCGGCTATGGCCAAGGCATGGCCGTCCGGACAATGGGTCCGGTCCCATAGCATTTCCTTAATTTTGTTATATTTTTTCATGATTTTATGGAAATATCATAAAATCAAGGAGTTTGTTGAAACTAAGGAGTTTTTTTGAAATCAAGGAGTTTCCTTGAAGTGAAGGAGTTTCCATGAGATGAAGGAAACAAATAATAATAAAATAAGGGCGCGTGGGACCGGCTTGGGCATGGTCCCGTGAGTTTTCCCTAATTTTATGTATTATTTCCATGATTTGAAGGAATTTTCATAATTTGAAGGAAATATCATGAAATCAAGGAATTCCAAGGGATCAAGGAAACATAAAAAATAATAAAATAAGGGCGTGTGGGGCCGGCTAGGGCATGACCGGCCGGCTAGGGCCCGGTCCCACGAGTTTCCCTAATTTTATATTATTTTTCATGATTTAAAGGAAATATCATGAAATCAAGGAGTTTTCATGAGATTAGGGAAATAATAATAAAATAATGAGGAATCATGAGGTGTGGGACCGGCCACAACTAGGGCATAGCCGGCCGGCTAGTAAACACGGTCCCGCGACACCTTTTCCAATTTTATATTATTTCTTTGATGCGAAGGAAACACCATGAGACTGAGGAGTTTCCTTAAAATGAAGGATATTTGTTCAAATGAAGAGATTTTCATGAGATCAAGGAAAATAATAAAAATATGATAAAATATAGAATTTGGACGTGGGACTGGTCACGGCGTGACTAGCCGGCCGGTGAGCCCAGTCCCTTAGCGCCTTGACTAATATTTTATTATTTATTATTTTCTTCCTATTTTGCATAGGTTCATCGTTCTTTCATGTTTTGGAATGGTCGTTCGTGCATTCAGGTGCTCGTTGGTGTATTATTGCTGAGTACACTTGCACCATTTTAGCCGGGGCTTACTCGATAGTTGCTCAGATGCCCGTGTGTTGAATATTTATTACTAACCCATGGAATTCTGCTTGGAGGAACCATAAATTGAAGTAACGAAATATTATGGAAAACATAGAATATTTTCCAGGGCTTCAGTTGATGAACTTGATGATTTAGGAATAATTAATTGATGGCTATGTACTAGTACGATCGTCTAGGAGCATTAATTATTCAGGAGTCGAGTGATATGAGCTTACTGAAGCGTCATATTTCTTTTATATAGTCAGGAAAAAACATTGTTACATCCTGAAGATGTTATTGCTCTATACTAGCAGGCAAGTTGTCTAGGAGCCGTCTAATCTTGCAATTCTATATAAAAGTGATCACTGAAATTGCTCAGTATTCATGAGATATGCCGTTGCCTCAGCTGGGAGACTACACATCTACACATACTCTGAGAGACAGTATTTTCAGTCAGCGGTTCTTGTGGAACGAGCTTTCACGCTTTCGATACAAGACATGAGCCTCGATACTCATCTGATTGCTGGATCAGGAGCATATATAATTATGGATTTACGATTTTAGCTCTTTTCGAAAATCCACCATCTACAAAGAGGATATTTCCCTTTGATAATGATCAAACATGACCCTTTGAATTTCTCTTTAGGTATTTGATTGTTACCTAACGAGTCTCTTGAATTTACCTTTGGGTCTTTGGTTATTTCCCTTTAGGTCTTTGGTAATTACCGTCATTACATGCTAGGTGAGTGGACATTAATTGGTCTCATCTACACTAGACGTTGGAGATTACGCACGTCTCAGCAATCATGACGACACTATTGGGGAGCTTTCTATACAACCTATACTCATGACATGGGTCTCTAGTGATACTGTAGAGGTGGAGCTAAGTAACTCTTTATTTATCCTCGAATTTAGTTTTGAATATATATATATATATAGTCTTATTGTCACCATCTAAGTCTTACTATGTTTCTCACTAAGCAAGATACTTGTTGTAGAGATGGTGGATTTTCGACAAAGGAGAAAGTTGTAAGATCCCTTCCATCCGGCCGCAGACGTATAAAATTTATATATAGTATCTGTTTCTGACCCTGTATCAGAAACATAGAAACTGTATTTCTATCTCATATATATACATGGTCTACAAGCACTCTTTGTTGATCCTCAATATATATATATATATATACTTAGTATTGTATGACTCAATACTCGTCTCTGCCTTGAATCTATAGCTCCTAGATGGATTGACCACTTGTATAAAGCAATATTGTCCTCAGTATGACATTGGTGCTTGCCGCAACTCCTCCAAGATGTCTTCCGACTATACGGAATATTCATAACATACATTTGTGCCACCTTCTTCCTCGACCTTATTCTTGAATTACAAAGCTCCTAGATAGATTGTCTACTAGTATAGAGCAACCTGAACCTAGCTCTTAGATGGATTTCTCACTAGTATAGAGCAACTTCAACTAGTTTCGAGTCCAATATTTCCACAATTGAATTCCTCAAACTCGTTCCATACATACATATCAATATTAAAACTCGTATTGAGTAACATTAATTCATTACTGTATTTGCAGTATCTATATAGACCTTTAGTACTTAACATCTATTTATCAATAATGAATTGTTGAACTCATTCATCCTTACTATCAGCTGAGTAGTATGAATCTACTAGTTTTTTATATTCAAATATTGGTATTAATCTCTCATTGAGTAGCCTTCATGCGTCATTGTCGATATAATATTGTGTATATATGTTAGAGCATTTCTCGGTCGAACTCACAAGTGTTGCTATCTCAAACTTGTTGTCAAATTTAGTTGTCAAAACTATATCTTGATTTTTATTCTACAATTAGTTAAGTCTCGGATTATGATAGAAGTGTAGTTGAGAAACGGTCATCACGGTAGTCATCATTGCGTTGTACCGTTTGAAGGCAAAGATTAACCGAAGCTTTTGGAGAACTTCTTCAACAAAAGGTAAGTGAAGACTGAACCACCTATTTTTCAAGTTATATTCATCTTTCTATCTATGAGATGTTGTCGAGTAACTAATTAGACTATCGTCAGCATATCAATAATTTCGAGTCAAGTTTATCTTGTAATTAGTCCTCGAAATATATATGACTAAGCTTAATGAACACTTGTTCATACTTGATGAATTTCGGTTAAGATCAATTTATTATTCGTAATCTTATTATGATTCAAGACTATCATAAGAAAATAGCCTGGAACAATGACATGTGTCATTGATGTTATTTGAAAATGTTTCGAATCGATCTAAAGAGAAATATAGAACTATTATTATTTTCGGATACAAGACAATATGCATACCAGTCTGGGAAAACTGTTATAAGTTCGAAACCGTAGTACATGTACTTAGTACACGTACCGGAGTAGCTGTATTTCGACAAACAACTTTTTGTACGCATACCAGTATGCATACCTTAAAAAGTATGTGAACTCATGAACTCGGAACGGTACGCAAACCAGTACGCATACTGAAAGAGAACTGTCGATTTTGGAACCGATGTGGTATCCTTACACGATACACATACCAGAAAAGTATTGTATGTTCCGGAATTCTAATTTTTCTTGAGGGTACACATACCCGGTACACGTACCATGACAAATATGTTCACGAACAAGGTTTGCCCTGTCGATTAATTTATGAAAAGACAAGGGTACCCAAATACACCACAATCTTTTATTTTCAACCTATAAGTCGTCTACCGAATGTGATCGTCTATGGACAAAGTCGAGACAACACGACAATTGGGTTTACACTTCGTTTGATCGTCTATGGATACGATATCGACACAATACAACAACAAGATAATTTGTGTGATTGACTATGGATACAAGATCGATATTATGCAACAACAAAGTGTGTACTTGATAATAGATTCGGTAATAACCAAACTCTATATGATCACTATCAAGTATTACAGAGTTAACGTATAAGTGCAATTTACTATAATTATAATAAAAAAACTACAATGCGGAAAAGTAAAGTAAATGGCACTGCAAGATGTTGTTAACGAGGAAACTGAAAAGCCGAGGGTACCCAAATACACCACAATCTTTTAATTATCCACCTATAAGTCCTCTACCGAATGTGATAGTCTATGGACAGAGTCGAGACAACACGGCAATTCGGTTCACACTTCGTGTGATTGTCTATGGATACGAGATCGAGACAATACAACAACAAGACAACTTGTGTGATTGACTATGGATACAAGATCGAGACAATACTACATCAAAGTGTGTTACTTGATAATAGGTTCGGTAATAACCAAACTCTATAGGATCACTATCAAGTATTGCGGAGTTAATGTATTTATGTATTTTACTTTATTATAATATAAAAAATTATAATGCGAAAAAATCAAAGTAAAAGACACAGCAAGATTTTGTTAACGAGGAAACCGCAAATGTTGAAAAATCCTGGGACCTAGTCCAGTTTTGAATACTCTCAGAATTAAGCCTATACAAAATCTAATACCAACTTCGTATAGTTGAGACCAAGCAGACTACCCCTAGCTACTTATGTAGGATCAGAATATCGCAACATCAGTACCTTTGCGAAATCTTCATACAACACACTACGAAGATGTCGCAGAGTGGTTACAAAAATGACGCAACAGATGACGACAGTCCAAACATGAGAGAGGTGTGAAACTTAGCGAGATTTAGGAGTGTTGCGAAACTTAACATTTATATATGTAGGATTCAAATATCGCACAACATATTTTCTTAGCGTGCGAGATTCAATTATTTCCTTAACTTGCGAGAATGTAGCAGATCTTGCGAGAATGATTGAGAGAGAGAGCCTGCGAAATTATAAAGTGAGCTCATGAAATTATAAAGTGAGCTCAAAATTATAAAGAGAGTCTGAGAGAACGTAGCAGGGGATCCGAAAATGAAGGGGAATATGAGCTGTACTCCACTATGTATGAGCTGTCATCCACTATGTAAACACCTATATAAAGAGGAGATTAGGAAAGAGAAAAGGATGGATGGACACAATTTTGTAAGAGAGAGAAGATACACAATTAGGAGAGAGAGACTTTATTTTCTTTATTATCTTCTTCCCCAAAACTAGATCTAGAGCTCTATCAAATATCCATTAATGGAGATTCTAGATGTAATATTAATGTAACCTCAACAATCATAGTGAAGAACCATGGATGTAGATCACATTGATCGAACCATGTAAAAAATCCTTGTGTCCATTTTATAATTTTAGCACTTTAATCTTTATTTTGATTATGAAATAGATTTAGATCTAGAAAATATTATAAGGGGTGTGTTGTAGGAAATCCTGCAACTACATTTTGGCGCTAGAAACAGGGAGGAGTAAAGGATTTATACTTCCTGTAATTTGTTGGTTCAAGAAGTTTCCATGAAGATTAATTATTATTCATATTTTTCTAGATCTACAAAGTTTATGTTCAAAAATGGAAATTTCATGGGAGAAATCACACTTTTAGGGAGTAAACATCATCAACAATTCAAAGACATGAAAAGAGTAAGAGAAAAAAATTAGTTGATGTGGTGAAATTCAGGGAAGAAAACTAAAGTTTCAATGGAAGATTTCCATGTTCAGGAGAAAAAGCAAAAGGCAAATTGTTGAAGGAAATAAAGGAAAGCGAAGAGAAGATAAGAGGCAGACGCTGTGATTTCTATCACAAACAGAAATTCGCACGGATGGTTTGAGTTGGATTGAATAAGCAATAGGTCATGGGTTCGAGTTCGCACACATACATATTTTTCATTTTCTTCTCATTTTCAGTGGCGAATATAAGAATAAAGAAAAAAGTTGTGCGTTAATTTCGCAGAGAGGTTCTTGCACAGTTGGTCAAGAGAACAGTATGTGCGTTCGTGGTCGCAAGTTCGAATTCGCCTGCGAGCATAGTTTTCTTCTTTTTACAGAGGGCGAAAAAATGAATAATTTCGCAATATTGTTTCATTATTTCGCAAACAAGAGGCAGCACATTGGTCATCTGCAAAGTTAATGAGTTCATGGTCGCGCGTTCAAATCCCAACGAACGTGTGCATCTTTTTAGACTACCAGAGGAAGACATGTTTTAACAAGTGTGCGATAATTTAGCATGAGAAGAAGCTTGCACAGTTGGTCAGGAGGCGTGAATGCAAGTAGTAGGTCGCAGGATCAATTCTTGCTTCTCACACATTTATTTTTGTTACGCGAAATTTCGCACGGACTTTGATTATTTCAGACAAGAAAGTTGATGATTATTTTTAATTTCGCAAATTAATTTATGGTGCGAATATGCAAAGGTTCAAATCTCATTTCTCACACTTCTTTTTGTCTGAGGGTTTAGAACCACTTCCTTGAACACTTTACTTTATACAAAGAACTTGGTATGGTGCGAGAATATGCAAGAGGCCTAACTTCCAGGTCAATAATGGGTTCAAATCTCTCATTTCTCACACTTCTTTTTGTTCTATCATGGTCATGTTGTCAATCCTCCAAATAGGCAGAGAATAGTATTTTTTTGCAAATTCATACATTTCAAGGCATTTATTCACTTCCTTAATAACAAAGTATTGTGCCCAACAATTCGTCTTAACGACTCACATGAAAGATAAGTACCACTTCCTTGAACACTTTACTTTATACAAAGAACGACGGCTTTTCTAAATATATCTTGTTTGTTTTTAACATTTTAGTTATCCATATTATGTTTGTTACTAACTTTAAACTTGATGTCATCTTCACAACTTTATGTTTCTTAGGACCATCAATAGCCATTATTGTCAAACTTAATCATGCAATTTTGTTGGTGTTATGTATTTGCAATGTTCATTTTTCTTAAATAAATAGATTGTGGAAAAACTAAAAAAAAAACATAAGTATTTCATCGGGTCTAAGTTACTATATCCAAAATAATCTGACTAAGAAATTCTCGTCATTATAGACGGTATAGGAAACACCAATCATTTGCGAAGTGAGCTATTTAAAGTGTGGTCAATGTATCCCTTCAAAATTAACAACACGATTTTTTCAAGGCATCCAATTGTAAATTTATGAATCTAAAGATTTGAATTATACCAATCTTAGATATCACCTTCTTCTCACATAACATAGCAATTGAGGAAGGACAAATCTTGACCATTTATACATAGGCGAGTTAGCCAAACTTGTTTTGCAATTGTCTTACGTGAAAATTATTATTAATCCATATTTTAGTCAATATCTAATTAGTCCTATAGAAAGTTAATCTTAAATTTTTGACCTTATCTCTTGACCAAATAAAATTCTTAGTCATGTTCTGCATGTTTGATTTGATTACATATTGATCAAATTTGATATTGTTGATTGGACATCAAGAGGTCGCATGATTTGAGAATGTAAAATATAAAAAATATTCTATAAAACATAGGAGGCGAAATTTAGATTTATGATTTAGAGTTTTTATGATGATTTTGATGAACAAACATAATTTTCAAACAAATATTTTAGAATGCAAATACATTTTCCCGGTCAATAAGGTTTTATATCGAATTGAGTGAAAGTTGTTGTCTTTGTAGGTAGTTGTCAAACAACTTTCGAACATTGATTCTTTGAAAAAAGAATGTAATAGTACTTGAGAGAGCGATAATGTTCTCTTACGCGGGCAGATATAATACGGGTGATCAAAGTCACTCATATTGTCTTATAAGTTCCGTATCATCCTCGAAATATTTGGTTTTTGTCCTTATCAATCGTGCTAAAAACAACCAATTACATCTTTCACAATACAATAAAACTCACTAAAAAGCAAAAACTATTATTATACACTACTATTACAACACCCGCACCACCATAAAAACCATCCACCGCCACTTACTTCTTCCACCAATAGTAATGTTACTGCCTCCCACCATTTTTTAGTAAAATTATGTATTTATGTTAGATTATTAAAGGGACATTTATAATAGAAATTTAATTAATCATTTATCTTTGCCAAGGACAAATCCGACCACTCTTTACATAAACAAATCGATAGTAAATAATTTCATATGTTATCTTGATTCGTGTCGTTCGTTTAGTTATTACATAACATGGCAATTTGATTGCACAATTTTTAAAATGGACATGTGTTTTATCGAGTTTATTTTAACATTAGAATGATCAACCACGCTTTATAACTAATGGGTACACATTTTAAACATTGTCATCTAATGGGTATTGAAAAATTACAGAAAATCATGTCACATTGGATAGTTTGTATCATTAAATCGATGCAAAACCTATTCTGCCTATTTGGAGGATCGACAACATGACCATGATAGATGAGTCAAATTTGAGTGAAATAGGAGCATGTGGAGACTTTTATGGACAATATTGATTAGTTGATTTCACTGAGATGAGCGCTGCTGACGACATATTTCTAAAAAATATTTAACCTTCCATGTTCATGTAGAGCATTATCTCATTATAAGTGTAGTTGCAGGAAATCCTACACTACACCCCTCACAAGAATCTATACAATCAAATCATTTTTAGGATAAGTAATTGTAACTTTTATTGATTATACTCTTAAATGCTTACAAGATGGAATGAAACAAAAGAATTACAATCACTCTAAAATTTCTCTCTTAATGACTTGCCCAACACTCGAAAAGAGATCTCCCCTTCAACAGACTTGTTCAACTCTTTATATAGGGTAGTACATAGTGGATGGCGGCTAAGCCCCTTTATTTTTCGGGAATAACTTGCGAAATATTATACAAATATATAATCCTCGCAGTTCTCCTAGATCTCGCTTAGGTCTTCACATCTTTCGTGTTTTGGTATGCGTCATTCATTGCGTCATTTATATTACTTATCTTTGATACCTTCGCAATGTTGTCGTTTATTGATCTCGTGAGGTATTGATGTTGCGATATTCTGATCCTACATCTTTCCTCTTCTCATGTCTTCTCTGCATTAATGTCTTCTCTTCGTGAGGGTCATTCGAATACGTGTTTGTTTGATTTTTCATTCTTTACGCATATCAATCCAGAGTATTGCTATCAATAAGAAGAGTAGAACACGGAGACGTTATAACCTATTCAAGAAAAACAAGACAATTGTTGAGTAAAACACATAAGTAGGGTGCATTATCCAAACCATAACATTTCTTTGTCAGCGTCTTTGATTATTTATTTTTTTTTGATAAATGTGCAATATTGTTGATTTAATTTTTTCAAAAATGAAATCATCTGCTTAGGAAGTTAAAAATACGTTAGCTTGATGATGCCAAAGTGTCGAAAATTTCCTTCAAAACCACTTTATGGACTCGGATCAAGATTAGGAACATAAATTAGATTATCATATCAACACGGTTACATAAGGACAAACAGATCCACCAATGCTACCTCATGACCACCAAAGGACTACTAATAAAAATGCAAAAAAAGAAGAGGAAATTACACGTCAACAAAATGTAGTACGGGAAACACAACAAAATAAAATGCGATGATGAGTGCACATCAAAAAAAATAGCGACTAAAAATTTAAGCTTTATAGATGACGTTTGTTATTAAAATTAAAAAGCACGCCCAAATATTTTTGATTTGATTTACAAAAAGCGATTCAATCACAAATGGCATGTATAAGATTATAAAGATTACTAAGATTTCAAGATTAATAAGATTTTTAAGAAAAACAACCAACCACAAAGACTTCAAAAATTACAAAGATTTCTTTCGAGATTTCAAAATTACAAAAAAATGAATAGATTATTTATTATGTGCAATTAGTGAAACACTAATTAATAAAGCAATTATGGTATTTAAGTTGAACAAACCACCACTTGATTTATCTTTTCTAAAATTCCAACCAAGGTGGAACACTGAAAATTCCATTTATATATTTCTCTTGACTTGAATATCTCTTTTGGAATTAATGCCACGTAAAAATAAAAGAGATTTGATTTGATTTACAAAACGATTTGATTTACAAAAAGCGATTCAATTATAAAGATTACTAAGATTTCAAAGTACAAAGATTTCACAACAAGAAAGATTTCTTTTCACGGAAAATAAAAGAATTACAATGTATTAGAACTTCTCTCGAATATTTACTTTGCTTCAAATGATATGATATTATGAAAATGAATGAAAGAAATGACATAAATGAAAGAATGAATGAAAAAAATGACAGAAATGAAAGAATGAGTGAAAGAAATGACAGAAATGAAGGAATGAATGAAAGAATGAAGACATGCGATAATTTCGCAGAGATAATAGAAATGCGATAATTTCGCAGAAATTATGACTTTAACAAAGAAAGTCAAAGATTGAATGAACAAAGAAAAAAGATAGAGGCAAACATTCTATGGCGTACACCCTAGTTCGCGAATAAAATTTCGTAAGAGGCAAATGTAAGACCTAAAGTACGTCATAGAAGGGGGTACCTATTGCATGGCTCAGCAAAAAGGTTACACCTCCCCTGGAACCTGAGTCATGGATATTTGGGGTCAATAAAGCCCATCCAGGAGAGGTACCTTGGATTTTCAACCTAAGCTTATGACTTAGGTTGGACGACTGAGGGTCTCTTCTAAGGAGTCAGAATCTGATCAAGGCGCCGAGGTACACGATTGAGCCAAGAGTGCCTGGGGAGTTTCAAGCGTCTCGGCCATTCTTGGCAAGTCTTGGCTTATGCTGCACTCGGCCCGAAGAAAACCCCACTTAGGGTGCAGTCTCGTAACCATAAGCCCTATAGGCAAAAGGGATAAGAGGCTGCGAAAACAACTAGTTATTGTTAATACCGGATGGGAGGAGCTAGCCTTGTATGGCAGAAGTACGTCTCCTTGAAGGGGCAACCAGGGGGAAGATAAGGGTGGCACCCTCCATTAGGGAGCTGATAAGTGTCTTAAGACGCAAATGTCATGAGGCTTTATTTTCGCAAGAAAATTTAGGCTTGTCATATTTGTGCGACAATCCTGAAGAGTCAATAATACAAAAGAGAAAGATAAGACGAGATCAATGGGTCAATACATGAAAGTGTAAAGACGTCCTGCGATTTCGTCGCAAGACGACAATGTCATGGGGCTTTATGTTCGCAAGAATATTTAGGCCTGTCATATTGTCGCATGAAAAACATCCTACAGAGGCAATAATACTAGAGAAATGATAAGACAAGATCAATGGGTCATTACATGAAAGTGTAAAGACGGCCTGCGATTTTGTCGCAATGACAAGAGGTGGCAAACTAAGACCTTTAACTAGGAAGGCAAAATAAGACCACATAAGAAAGTAAGCAAATAAGCTTGCAAAAATGAGTAAGCAAATAAGCTTGTGAAAAAGATTATATGATAAGATTGTGAAAGAGATTACGTGATAAGCTTGTGAGCTTGAGAAAATGATTACATGATAAACTTGCGAACATGTACATGATAATGATACTGAGGCAATGAAAATGCCGCACACTTGATATTATGATCATATTATTCTGAGATACTAATAGTGCAGGAATAAGGAAAGATGAAGCACAAGTAAGAACTTGCGAGGAACAATAAATACGCGAAGAGGAATGCATAGAGACAAAGTCAGAGAAATGAAGAATGGAAACGATTTAAAGCTACATCAATTTTAACGCGGCAAAATGAGCTAAGTAACACAAAAATTAGCTATACATTGCAATAGATAAGCATTCTCATCATATAAGCATCACACTTGCATCATGAAAGAATCGCATAAGCATTTCATGGCATACACATCGCATACACATTTCATAACATAATCATCACATAAGCATTATATTAGCACAAGTATTCGAGAATTTCGCAGATTATTCAGGATTTCGTAAAATGTGTCGAAATTTCATGAGAATGTGATTATTTCGAGGATGTAATTATTTCGCTCGATTATAAGAAAAATTACAAGCAACTTGAAGAGATTATACTATCGCATGATCACAAAACATGAGACAGAGGCAAGATAAGAATGACGAAACAACTCGCTCATTCAACACTTTCTCAAGGATTCTACCCTCACAGATAAAGAACTGAGGCAACTATGGATTACCAAGAAAACATTTTATATTCTTTATCTTCTCGGCAAGAATCATTTCCAAAGTGGATGTTCACTAATGAACAACAAGAATCCTCACCAAAAATGGAGTAATAATTTCGCATGAATAGAGGCAATACTTATTATTCTCATTCAAAGACGGATACTTCTTATATTTCGAGGATTGAGTACTTCTTATACTTCTTCAAGGATAATTCATACTTCGCATACTTCAAAAGATGATACTTCTAATTACTTCTCAAGTTTTCGGAACTTCACAAAAGAATAGAGGCAAGTACGTACTTTTCAAGTCCAGTATTCTTTCGCTCGTTCCTTCATCAACAAAGATAAAAGACTACTACAACAACGGATTTTTTCTTAAATATCGCTCTTCAAGCAATATTCAAGAAAAAAGAGGCAAGATGTAGGATTCAAATATCGCACAACATATTTTCTTAGCGTGCGAGATTCAATTATGTCCTTAACTTGCGAGAATGTAGCAGAGCTTGCGAGAATGATTGAGAGAGAGAGAGCCGAAATTATAAAGTGAAAATTATAAAGTGAGCCTGCGAAATTATAAAGAGATTCTGAGAGAACGTAGCAGGGGATCCGAAAATAAAGGGGAATATGAGCTGTACTCCACTATGTATGATCTGTCATCCACTATGTAAACACCTATATAAAGAGGAGAGTAGGAAAGATAAAAGGATGGATGGACACAATTTTGTAAGAGAGAGAAGATACACAATTAGGAGAGAGAGACTTTATTTTCTTTATTATCTTCTTCCCCAAAACTAGATCTAGAGCTCTATCAAATATCCATTAATGGAGATTCTAGATGTAATATTAATGTAACCTCAACAATCATAGTGAAGAACCATGGATGTAGATCACATTGATGGAACCATGTAAAAAATCCTTGTGTCCATTTTATAATTTTAGCACTTTAATCTTTATTTTGATTATGAAATAGATTTAGATCTAGAAAATATTATAAGGGGTGTGTTGTAGGAAATCCTGCAACTACAATATATTCGCGAGAATGTCGTAAGCTAGATCCGAAAATAAAGGATAGCTTAGCTGTCACCCACTATGTAATGTCCTATATAAAGAGTTGAACAGGCCTAAGGTAGAGAGAGATCTTTTTGGAGAGTGGAAGAGAGTTTTGAGGAGAGAGAAAATCTATAATAGTAGTTGTATTCTTGATTTCATTTCCCTTCTTGTGAAATTCCAAAACTCAATTAAGAAAAAGTGTTATTGTTGATCTTAAAGATGGGTTGATTATTATGAATTCTTGTGAGGGATGTATTGTAGGATTTCCTGCAACTACATATTGGCGCTAGAAACAGGGAGATTGTGATTTGAAAGAATTTGGAGTAGTAGATGAATAATTTCATATAATTTTCAACAACTCATTAAGATTGAAAAAAATGGCTAGAAGAAGAAATACATCAAAACAACCAACAACCGTTAGAAGGAGTAGGAGACTTGCTGGAAAAGGGAGAGATGAAATGGAGGAATCTTCAAGAGTGAACACAAGAAACAATGGAGAAAATCAAGTTCAACCGCCAATTCAACGTACACCAATACAAAATAGAACTGTGGATTATGACAGAGTGAGTGTACATACTTGGCGATCAGATTCTGTGGATGAAATGGGAGAAGAGCAAAGAATTAGGAAGCAATGGACGAGAAGAGAGAGACCAAGAAGTAATTGGAGGAATAATTCGTGGGAATGAAGAGATTGCAGCATTAGAGGCATTGAGACAAAGAATACATGAAGAAAGGCGATTAGAAGCAGAAGAGCGTGCAAATATGACAAGGCAAAATCATGAGTTGAGAATGGAAAACATGAGATTACAAAGTATAAGGTCAAGAAGCACTACAAGATCAAGTTCAAAATCAGTTAAAGAAGATATAAGACGAAATTCGCTTGTAGAAAATGCTAATGAAGATACTCGAGAGGAAATACAAAATCCAGACGAAGAACGTCGTGAAAGAAGAGAAATAATAGAAGATCGTTATATTCCACATGGTGAAATTCTTCAAAATGGACAAAACAACGGAAATCAGGGAAACATGCAACGTCAGGAACGAAATAATCAAGATGGCGAAGAAAATCAAGGAGAAGGAAGGAGAACATTGCATGGGAGAGAAGTTCAAAGAAATCGACAAATAATTGAAGATGAAATCGAAAGACATTACACTGAACAAGCACGCTTAGCTTGCGAGAGGGAAAGGTTGAGAGCAGAAGTGGAATAACAAAAGCTACAAGAGGCAATTCGCCAGAACAATCATGATAATCGAGAGAGAAGGCGTGAACAAAATCGCAATAATGGTAATATCAATGAAGAATATGATAGAGTGCAAAGGAGAGCTGAAAGGCGGCAAAGAAGAGAAAATAAGAAATATAACGGTGTGCGAATTCATGAAAGGAATGAAAGAGAAGATCGCAGAGAAAGACGAGAAGAAAATTATGAACAAGAAAATCAAAACAGATATGAACGCAGAAGAAGAAAGGCGGAGTTAAAAAGACCAATGGATCCAAATTCTAGTATAAATGAACAAATTTTGAGAGAGCTAGCGAAAATAAGAGGAATGTTAAATAACAAAAGAGAAGGAGAAAGGAGACAACTGGATGAAGCCATAGAAGAAGCTGCGAAAACCCCATTCACACAAGAAGTACAATTAGGAGGAATACCCCAAAGTGCAATTTACCTGCGTTAACCAACATTTTTGACGGAACAACTTGTGCAGTACAACACATCAAAGCTTATGTGAGATGTATGCTACAATGGGAAAACCATGATGTTGTATTGTGCAAATATTTTGCATCAAGTTTAACAGGAGAGGCCTTGAAATGGTTTGAAGGTTTGCCAAAGAATACTATAACATCTTTCAACCATTTGCAGGCTACATATTTAGGGGCGTATATAAGTAACAATTCCTCGCGACCTGGCATTGAAGATGTATTTGGGTTAAAGCAAAGGGTTGGCGAAAGTTTGAAACATCTAACCATGAGGTGGAAGACAATGTGTAGTGATATGGCTGGTCGTGTGGATGAGAGATACCTCATTCTATCATTCATTAACGCTATGTTCGCAACCAATCTGTTATACATTTAAATTTTCATAATCAAGAATACAATCACAATGACTGAGCTGCGAGAATTTTAAGAAGATTATATTGCTCTTGAAGAAAAACAAAATGACATGGAATCATACCCAGTTGCGAACATAAGTTCAAATGCAGCGAATGCAAGCCTATTCCCCAAACAGATAAACACAGTGGCGAGCAATTCGCAAATACAACAAGAGAAGATAATGGGTGATAGTCAGCAGAAGTTAGTAGCTATGGGAAGTCGAGATCAAGAAGAATTCGAAAGAGAGAGAAACTTATATAGCCATGGTGGGAATAATAAGATTCAAAGACTTGATCAACCACAAGAATTTTATGGAGGTCAAAGACAAAACTATCATAGGGGACAAGGAAGTCACAAGATAATATGGGAAGAAATCAATATGCCACCTCTGAATGCTAGTGTGGAGAAAATATGGGAAGCTATAATCTTGATGGAAAATATACCAACACCATGGAACATGGGAAAGGAACCACCTCCAAGCCAAAGAAGTCATGAATTTTGTTCTTATCACCATTTTCATGGACATACAACAAATGACTGCAGAAATATAAAGAGAATCATCCTCAGAATGATAGATCAAGGGAAACTAAATCATTTTCTAAAAGACCAACCTCAATCTCAACCATTACCACCACCGCCAGAAGCTCGCAGAGTAAATACAACAAAAGGAGGAGAAACATTTATAATAGAAGTTGGGGCAAACGCAAAGAATCTGTTTTGTCACTCTATTGTACATTCGTACAAAACAATTGAATACTTTCATGATAACATTCTAAGCAGGGTTTTCGCAAGGGATGCTGATGATAAAGAAATAATGAACATTGCGAAGGCATCGCCAATGAAAGAATGGCAAAAGCAGACTATTTCCTTCACCGCGGAAGAAGTACCTGAGGGTGGAGAAATGCACGATAACCCATTAGTAGTAAAATTGAAGATTAATCCAAAGCCTAGCGATGATGAAGATGATGAAGCTGAAGATTCATGGGAAATCAACAGAGTTTTAATCGATACTGGAAGTTCCGTTGACATCCATTTTTATCGTACTTATAAAACTATGCGAGGAAAAGATGAAGATCTAATACCTTCAACTTACAAAATCTATGGTTTTAATGGTACTGCCAATAAGCCTAAAGGGGAAATCAATATGCGAATTCCACTAAAAGGATTGTCTTCTGAAATTCTATTATGTGTAGTCGATGTGGAATCACCATACAACGCATTAATTGGACGACCTTGGTTACATGGGATCTTAGGTGTAGCATCAACTTTTCATCAATGTATTAAGTTCCCTCATCCCAGTGGTATTGGCATCATAAAGGGTGATTTGATTGAAGGAAAGAAGTGTTATGAAATTGATGTAGAATCTTGCGAAGAAAGAGCTGCGAAAAAGAAGAATTAGAAACATAACATCAAGGAAAAACAAATGGGTGAAAAATTTATGGTAGATGCAATAGAACAGAGAGAAGAAGAAATGCTGCGAACCCAATGCATGCTGAAGACAAGAAACAATGAAGATTTCGCAAAAGGTAAGAAAATAGCAGAAATTTTCAAAAATGCAGCGGCAGAAAGTAGCAGAAGTAAGAGAGTTAAAGAGTGAATGTATTTGTTGATTTTATAACTGCAAAAGTAAGAGTGAGAGAAGAAAGAAAGATGTATGGTTGATCTTAAAAAAAAAAAAAAATTATGGATAATAAAGATGAGATTGCTAAATTACAAAAGAGCTGATATGCAGATTATTATGAGATTGCGAAATTACAAAAGAGCTGATATGCAGAAAAAAGAAACAAAACAATCAGAAAGGGGCGAACCTTCTATGGCGTACACCCTAGTTCGCGAAATAAAAATTTCGCAAGAGGCAAATGTAAGACCTAAAGTGCGTCATAGAAGAGGGTACCTGTTGCATGGCTCAGCAAAAAGGTTACACCGCCCCTGGAACCTGAGTCATGGAGATTTGGGGTCAATAAAGCCCATCCAGGAGAGGTACCTTGGATTTTCAACCTAAGCTTATGACTTAGGTTGGACGACTGAGGGTCTCTTCTAAGGAGTGCGGCATCTGATCAAGGCGCCGAGGTACACAGTTGAGCCAAGGGTGCCTGGGGCGTTTGAAGCGTCTCGGCAATTCTTGGCAAGTCTTGACTTATGCTGCACTCGGCCCGAAGAAAACCCCACTTAGGGTGCAGTCTCGTAACCATAAGCCCTATAGGCAAAAGGGATAAGAGGCTGCGAAAACAACTGGTTGTTGTTAAGACCGGATGGGAGGAGCCAACCTTGTATGGTAGAGGTACGCCTCCTTGAAGGGGCAACCACGGGGAAGATAAGGGCGGCACCCTCCATTAGGGAGCTGATAAGTGTCTTAAGATGCAAATGTCATGAGGCTTTATTTTCGCAAGAAAATTTAGGCTTGTCATATTTGTGCGACAATCTGAAGGGCAATAATACAAAAGAGAAAGATAAGACGAGATCAATGGGTCAATACATGAAAGTGTAAAGACGTCCTGCGATTTTGTCGCAAGACGGCAATGTCATGGGGCTTTATGTTCGCAAGAATATTTAGGCATGTCATATTATCGCATGAAAAATATCCTGCAGAGGCAATAATACTAGAGAAATGATAAGACAAAATCAATGGGTCATTACATGAAAGTGTAAAGACGTCCTGCGATTTTGTCGCAATGACAAGGGGTGGAAAAATAAGACCTTTAACTAGGAAGGCAAAATAAGACCACACAAGAGAAAAATAAAAAAATGAAATCTTGGAAGAAACCAAGAAATATCTAATTGCGAAAATTCAGCAGAAACAGCTGCGAGACTGAGGCATGAATACATGTTGCTATTCAAAAGTAACTTGCTTAATCTTTCATTTGAATACAAATAACAGAGGCAAGTATGGGAATGAATAGAATAAGAAAATGTTATTTGTCTCCATATGATAGATTTACGCACGCATAAAATGAAAGATTGATAATATATTGATTAACCATATTGCAAAAAAGAATTACTTTTTTAATATGTGCAGAAAGGAACAAAAAAGGTAGAACTTCCATTTGAAAATTCAAGAAATTCGCAGCAAAAGATTACAAAGATTGGAGATTAAAAGAATGAATGTACAGATATTACAAAAAAAGAAAGAAGGAAACAGAACTATTTCTCGTTTGACTCCTCTTCTTCATCATCTTCATCAGATCCTTCTTCTCCTTCACTTCTATCAGATTCCTCTTCTTCACTAGCATCGCTGTCAGAAATATCCAGAGGAGGTGTATTCTTGAGGATTTCTTCTAAGAGGCAAGGATATGTAGAATGAGGGATGTTATTGTCGTCGCAGACCGTCTTAATAGTCTGATTGCGAAAAATAATAGCGTCATTCTTAAAGTTCGCAACGAAGAATCTTTAGTTGACTCTTCAGTCTAGAGCATTTATCATTGCGAGAAGAAAGATCCTTTGCGAGCTGCTCCTTTTCAGATTCAAGTTCTTCAATTCTTTTTTGAAATCTCTCTTCAACTCCTGCGAACATATAATAATGAATCAGCAACTTGATGACAATTTATGAAAGATAAACAATTAATAAAGAAGAATAGTTAACAACCTTCTCTGTCAGAAATCATATCCCTAACCAAGGCCGTGTTCTCAGCTTGGAGACTAACATTTACACCTAAATTATTTCTGGCGTCATCTAGAAATTTCGCAGCCCAAGCGAATTCGTCATCATTATTTATGAAAAGAAGAGAGCGAATCTGATTCTCTCTTTCGCTAAGTACAGCATTTTTGCGGTTAGATTCATCTCGTTCAATTTGAACCTCAAGGAGAGTTTTTTGAAATTTCGCTAACGCTTGAGCACCTTGTCTAGCGATGCGATCTTTATCATCTATGAGATCACTGATCTTGGTTCTTAAAGCATTAATTTCCTATTTAGAATTAAGATAGAAACGCTTAAATTGGTTGGCTAAGCCCAAGCTGGATCTATGGTCAATTTCTAAGAGGCGAAGTTTGGATCTGAGTTCATTTATGGTAAGAGAGTTTATCTTGTCATTTGAAAAACTATTTAAGGAATTATTAAGGTGTTCAAGGAGGGTATTATTATCCATAGAATTGGGGAACGTGTGAAGGAGAATGGCTTAATCAGATAGATTATAAACGTCTGCTAAAATGATAAGTTAGATGAGGGAGGATAATGATAAAATAAAATAAAGGAAAAATAAAAAGTTTCATACCATAAAGTTGCTTATTGGCATCCTGAAGACTAGATATTTTGTCCTTTTGAGAAGAAGAATCAGCTTCTAATTGTTTGTTTTTCTCGCGAAGATCAATAGCTTCAGCCTCTAGTCCTTCAATTCTTTGGCGAAATTGAAGATTCTTCTTTTCAAGGATCTTACGTCTTTTCTCCAAATCTGAGGCAACAGCGAAAGAAGCCTTCCCAGTCTACGAAGGAAATTAAAAAAACTGTCAAGATATAATATAATTTTAAATCATAACTATGAAGAGATAGAGAAATGAAGGCATACCAAGATACCAAGTGAATTCAGAAAGCTGGGAGTCACCGATCTGGAGACTCCATGAAGAGAATCATCACCATCCAGTAGAGGGGCATCACAGATATTCGCAAGAGCTCTACATGTGTTAGTAAGATGATCATCCCCAATTCCTTGCATAGAGTCAGAGAAGATGCTAGACAATTGTGACATTGAAGATTCAGGTGGAAAATATTCCCTTGCGAAAGAACTATCATTATTATCATAATCGTCAGAACTTTCGCTAGGCTGAAGATTTGAAGGAGAAGGAGAATGAACTCTTCGTTTCTTTGAAGGTGGGGCAGCAGATTTCTCCTTGCGAAGAGAACCTTTACCTTTCCCTTTGGTCTTCGCAACCTTAGATCCTTCTTCTTCTTCAGCAGATTTCTCTTTGCGAAGAGAATATTTACCTTTCCCTCTAGTCTTCGCAACGTTAGATTCTTCTTCTTCAACAACTACAACACCAACCTTCGCACACAAATGAAGATAAGAAACAGAGGCAACAATATTGTTAAAAGTAAAAAAAAAATGTTTCTTACTTCATCCGTGATGGAGCGTAGAGCAGCTAAAGTGCTAGCTTTTCCAGTCTTGTTGTAGCTTGATCTCAACTTTTCAATCTAAAATTTTCGCAAGAATTAGAGAACAAGAAAGTAACGATAAGTGAAAGATTATGAAGTGAGCAAAGTTTGAAGACATACCTCTTTATTTTTCTCGGGCCAACTAAATACCCAAGGTTTATAAGTAGCGAGATTCGTAGGAAGCACATTTGAACCTGAAATATAAGGCCCCTTCAAAACCAGCGGAAAGACACACCATTTGTCATCTTTAGAATGACGAGGAATATTATTCTTGCCAGAATGCCAATCAATATCTTGCATAAGTAGTTTATCATTAGCAACGTCATCTTTCTTCTTCAAACGAACACCCCAGCGAGTACTATCTTTCTTCATGGGTATGAATTCATAATTTTCATAGAAGCCCTCTACTGTATATTTCTCAGCGAGTATTTCCAGTTCCTTAAATTTTGGATCCTTAGCTTCTTTTTGATAAAGAGACCCTTTACCAGCACCAAGGTTAGCGAATTCAAGGATTAAACGAATACAGTCCCCACTCAATTGGTAAATGGCTCGCGAGAACTTCGCATGAATAAGAATTTCGTAAAACAAGGGAAGATTAGGGTCGTAGGGAGGAATGGGAAGACCAGCGAGAATCTGACCAAGCGAAACTATGATTTCTTTATCATCACAACGATGATCAGAAAATAATTTAGCAGAAAGAATTGATGATGATCCTTGATTGGGAATGGTGGTTAGTGTGAAACCCTTCTCTTTGAGATCTTTTTGAACTTCTTCAAAAGAAGCTTCATATTTACGACCAACTGGAAGCATCTTAAGTATGGGAATGAAGAAAAAAGTAAAGATCAAAAGAAATAGAAACAAGAAAACTTACAGCAGCAGGAGCGGAATTTACGGAGAAATGGTGAAGAAAGTTGCAGAAAAAATAAGAAGGAAAGTAAAAAAGAAGGAGAGAAGAAAGAGAGAAATATATATAGAGAGAAGATAAGCACATTTAATGCGAAGAGTAGACGTGAACGGTTGAAAAGGACGCGTCAAGAAATGAATGGAAGAAGAAATACGTGTAATAAATTCCGCGTAAAAGTACAGAACCGTGTCAACACAGAAGAATATGGAAAGATCAGCAGTTGCGGCATTTTGAAACATTAATTCTCATATCATTCTCTTCTTCGCAGAGAAGACATGAGAAGAGGCAAGATGTAGGATCAGAATATCGCAACATCGGTACCTTTGCGAAATCTTCATACAACACACTGCGAAGATGTCGCGGAGTGGTTACAAAAATGACTCAACAGATGACGACAGTCCAAACATGAGAGAGGTGTGAAACTTAGCGAGATTTAGGAGTGTTGCGAAACTTAACATTTATATACTCGCGAGAATGTCGCAAGCTAGATCCGAAAATAAAGGATAGCTTAGCTGTCACCCACTATGTAATGTCCTATATAAAGAGTTGAACATGCCTAAGGTAGAGAGAGATCTTTTTGGAGAGTGGAAGAGAGTTTTGAGGAGAGAGAAAATCTATAATAGTAGTTGTATTCTTGATTTCATTTCCCTTCTTGTGAAATTCCAAAACTCAATTAAGAAAAAGTGTTATTGTTGATCTTAAAGATGGGTTGATTATTATGAATTCTTGTGAGGGATGTATTGTAGGATTTCCTGCAACTACAACTTAGTTCCCTCAGTATCCCTGTACCTTCGACTTCTAGAGTCACGCATGTGAATAGCAAGTCCTTTGGATCGTATTCCAACCATCAAATGAAGAATTTTTTTTTGATAACCACTCTAATCAATCTTGATAAAGATTTAGATGAGTCATTGACAAAGGCTCTTCTGTTTAATCTAATAAACTCCTTTGTCTGGTTAGATCAATCTAACTTCAACTACCGAAATAGTCAAGTATAGATCCTTTAACTTTAACTTTAAAGGATCTTGCAAATCTAAAAGACTTGTAAACAACCTATAAGAGTTAAGCACGAAGGTTTCACATACCATTTTAGATAACCAATATTAAAACTGAAACTATAAAGTAATTTAGTTCTATTATGTTATCAAGGAAACAATTGCCCGAAGCAATTTTCCCTAATAGTCTAACAAATCGACTAAGAAACTTAATTCCCTTGTTAAACTGAATGTGTATGCACAATCGCTTGTTTCGATAAGACCAAAATAAAGATCAGAGTTAACTTTATTTTTCTCATCAGGCTTTAATTATTCAGATAATACTTAAACCTTTCCCTTTCGACAAGACAAACACTAGGTTAGTTAACTAGTTTTCTTGTCAAGGCATTTGATTAGACTTGAATAACCGAATCCTCCAATTTGATAAGTCTAACTAAGATCAGAATTAACTTAGTTTCTCATATCCGGAATCAATTGGACTAAACAAATGATCTCGTAGTTTTGCTAAGCCTCAAACAATAGATACAAACCAAAATAAATTGATTTGAACGGAAGCAGTTGAACAAATATAAACATTACAACACCGCAATTGCACCGAATTTTGTTAAGAAAAAACACTTGGTACTCAACAATAAAGAAGATACCAAACAATAAGTTGAATAAATTGACACAGTTTTTCTTAACCGGAAACAATTGAATCACACACACATCCATACACAATAATGGAACATATTAATTGTACCGAAATTTTGTTAAGCAAAAGCAAAATATATGCAATATAAACAGGCTTTTCTAAACAGGAAAACGATTAACTAAGAACAAATTCGTTACCTCAATTTCCACAGCCACTCTCCCTAGAAAGATATATCATTAAGCGTAAGTTCAAATAAGAACTCTCCTCCAGTGTGTTGTCATCCTCTCGCAAGAACAAAATAACAATAACAAAAGCAACCTTTACCAAAGAAAGGTTGAATCGGTTTTAACTTATGCATGGCAATAGCAAAAGTTGAAAACTTGAAACACATATGTTATGCTAAACACAACTCATGTAAACAAAAACCGATTCAACATATTGTGACTTTTCACATATGAATTTTAATTGGAACACCTTATGATCCTTTGATAAAGCCTACCAACATGGGCTAGAACTTAATCTCGCTAAATCGAAAAGCCACATAAATCATAAGGGTTACATCATATGAGATCGAATATTAAGGTTAATAAAGACATCTCATAAACCGAATACACATAACAAAAATATATGTAAACATTCATTCATAGGCTATGTAATCGGTAACTATCACATGAAACAAAAATTATAAAATAATAATTTTATTTATAAATAATAATCATGATAGTTTTATTTAAAATAGACCTTATACAATAATTGAATTAAATCAAAACATTGATGTTTATGTTTTATAAATAGGGAGGTAGACTACTCCTTATTTGTCAGTTGCTCATCAGAATTTTGTTCTGACTCTTGGTCCACTTCGCCTTTTAAGAACTCATCATTGATCTCTAAGATTCCTTGAAGGGTTTTTGGATCATTTCGAGCAAAAAAGGCTAGTTGTTTCTGAATACAGTTCAATTGTCTACCAAGACGCAAGATATGGAGCAAGAGATCTCCATTGCTATAGATCTGAGCAGTTGAAGTAATAGTTCCTCTTTCTTTTCAAGTTTTACTCATTTGCTTGATAATTCCCTGAGAAACAGTTTTAGTGAATTTCTCATCTCCAAAATTATTCCCCATTGTGTTTTCACACATGTTGGTAATGAGATAGGGATATCCAAGATTTCTTTGGAACGCTGTGGCAGTGATGGATTTAGAGATCCTGATCATTTGATTTATAATCATTCCACATAGATCAATTTGCATGTCACCTTCAAGAAGAAAATATACAAACTCAGCGAATTTCTTGTCCCATTTGATGTATCTCTTGTGCAAGCAAAGAGGGTTGCTATTGCAAGTTTACCGAAAACCCTTAAGTAGAAGGGTATTTCTTTGGTTAGCATTCTTCCAGCCAAAATATTTTCCAATGATTCGTTTTGAAATGTTAGCGTGATCAATTTCAAAACCAGTAATCAAGTGATTGTCTTTGACATTGTACATAATGATCTTTGATATCAATTCTCTATTGACTTGGTGAAACGTATATCCAACAAGAGTGCTCAAAGTAAGATTCTCATGATCAATATTATGAATATTAGCATAGAAGATTCTTACTATATCAGGTGAGTATTTTTCAAACCTAAACAAATTCCCCTAGTTTTGGTCTTGAAAAAACTTCACATATTTACTCTTTGAAACATCTGAATCGAATCTCTTTTCAACAATGAAATTAACTCCTTTTAGAGCTTGTTATTTCTCAAAACATGTACTATCCACAAAGTTTGTAAGTTCATCTTTGTCTTTGATCAAGTGAGGGTACTTGATTTTCTCAATATCTCCAAAAGGAATATATGGATTCAATTCCAGTTTGTCAGTTTCAAACGTTTTTTCTCTAGATTTCCTCTTTCTCATATTTTCAAATATTAATGATATATGAAAAACCCTAGTTTCGGTTCTGAACAATCTCTCCCAGGATGTTTGTAAAAACAACACAAGATAATATTCTTTTATAGGGAGTGAAGATAATTTACAGAAATAACTAGTTTTAGGAAACCCTTTAAAAATCGGAAACCATATTTTGTGGGGAAACAAAACCGATTTCACAACAAGGTTTTTCTTTTGGAAAACCGATTTTTCTTGGACCGGATCTATATTATGGATCAATTCTATATTTATGTCCAAGTAATTCTTAACTCTATAATTACCAGAACTTGATAATTTTTGAAACTCACTCAAGATTTTTCCAATAGAGTATACAATACAAATTTGAACATAACAAGATATTTAAAAATATCTTTATAATCACAATCCAGTAATACTTTAAAATATCACTTGCTTCATTAAAACGGTGGTGGGGTGTATGAAGCAATCCATTGTTAATAGAATTATTAACTGAAAAATCATCCTTTGCTTAACCACAAAGATTCCAAAATCGCATCCTGATTAGCGCTATATTGACAGTCTTAAATCTGAAAATGTACATACATGTATTTGGATAACAAGTCCAAAATATATTTGAGATCCCAGATTTTGCAAGGACAAAATAGTCATGATTCATACTTAGAAAAATCTCATGTGGAATCTTATGCATTTTCAAGATAAAACATATTGTATCATTGTTACTAAGCTTGTTAGTTTTCAATACCATGAGATACAAATCTATGATACCCAAGGGATTATGTAAGTCAACCAAGACATACATAGACATAATTCCAATTCCTAACAAATTTAGGAACAAGAGTATAATATACTTCATTAGTGTCTTTCACCACGAGTCTTTGAAGTAGTCAAACCCTGCAACTACGTTAACTGAATCAGCCACTAGATTCAATTCTTATAGGTTGGATTGCACCAAACACGGATTTTAGATCTTTTCGTGTTTGCCTGCTCTGATACCAATTGAAAAGACGAGGGTACCAAAATACACCACAATGTTTTAATTATCCACCTATAAGTCCTCTATCGAATGTGATCGTCTATGGACAGAGTCGAGACAATATGACAATTCGGTTCACAGTTCGTGTGTTTGTCTATGGATACGAGATCAAGACAATACAACTACAAGACAACTTGTATGATTGACTATGGATACAAGATTGAGACAATACTACAACAAAGTGTGTTACTTGATAATAGGTTCGGTAATAATCAAACTCTACAGGATCCCTATCAAGTATTGCGGAGTTAATGTATTTGTCTATTTTACTTTATTATAATATAAACAATTATAATACGGAAATCAAAGTAAAAGACACAGCAAGATTTTATTAACGAGGAAACTGCGAATGCTGAAAACCCCCGGGACCTAGTCCAGTTTTGAATACTCTAAGAATTAAGTCGCTATACAAAATCTAATACCAACTTCGTATAACTGAGACCAAGCAGACTACCCCTAGCTACTTAGTTCCCTCAATATCCCTCCACCATCGACTTCTAGAGTCACGCACGTGAATAGCAAGTCCTTTGGATCGTATTCCAAACAACAAAGGAAGAATCTGTTTGGTAACCACTCTAATCGATCTTGCTAAAGATTTATATGAGTCGTTGAAAAAGGCTCTTCCGTTTAATCTAATAAACTCCTTTGTCTGGTTAAATCAATCTAACTTTAACTACCGAAATAGTCAAGTATAGATTTCGCACCCAATCAATATAGATCTCAAAGAGAAATATAGAGAATGCCGATCTCACGCAATTAATCAATCAGATCTATCAATGATAAATCGATTCTAGTTGGATCCCAGCCGATCAAGGTTTGTGCACACAATTCACAAGATACGAAAACTAATAAGAAATCTTCTTCGTCTTCAAATCTTCTTTAATCTCCAATAAATCTACACAGCACCACTTGAATCTCTTGTGATCAATCACGCACAGAACGAAGTCTGTTGAAAATGGATTATCACAAGATGTCTTTAGATCTAACAACAGTTCTAAAGATCCCGTCGATACTCTGATCTAGTTGGAGTGAATCTTATATCAGAAGAGAAGATTCTCAAGCATAAACAAACTAGGTGCAATCAAAGTTTCAACAACCGTTAGTCAATCAAATCAAATCGAAAACTAATAACACTGCAATTATCTAGTTTACCACCAACGGTACTCGTAGAGCTTCTTGATCCTACAGAAGTCTTTAAACGAGTGTTCGTAAGAGATTTCATCTAATTAGGATACTTTCCTCTCTGAATAGACGGCTCCACCAGAAACAACAAGAAATGAAGTTTGTCTGGACCTTATGATAGTTTGCTAGAACTACAAACTTAGGTATTTATAGACCAAGGATGTTTGGACACCAAGGAATTTCCAAAATCGAATATATTCTCAAGATATGCATTGAATGGAAAAATTCGGTTTTCCTAATTCCAATAAATGCTTGTCCAATATTTCTGAAATCTCTCAATAGAGAATCTCCAATTAGTAAATGCACATTACTAATTATTATTATCTAGATCTATGCATTAATTGCTGGTAATTAAAGCATATAAAACTAACAACCTTAATTAAAAGATTCTTAATTTATTTCGGCACAGGATCACCTTGAGTACCAAGGAATATCTTTGAACAATAAATGATAAGAGTTACTGCTCGTGTTCAAATTATGTTGACATCTTTTCACTGCAAATCCTTATTTCATATTTACTTGGATTTTCCTTCTTGGAATCGGTTATACAACACTTCCAAGCAAGTTTAGAATTGGTTTGCCTGTATTCCAAGACTACTATGTGGTTGATGGTATCAAATCACATACATGGGTTCCACCAGTTCTACCAATCACTGGGATCGGTTATACCTATGGAATTACTTGTGATCGGTCACACTAGTCACTAGGATCGGTTACAACAGTTACAAGGATCGGTTCCATCTACACATGGTATTGCTTGTGATCGGTCACACCAGTTACCAGGACCGGTTACACAAATTACAAGGATCGGTCACACACACTCATGATCGGTCACACCAATTACTAGGATCGGTCTCACTAATTACAATGATCGATCATACCATCACATGGTGATTACTTAGGATCGGTTACACCAATTATCAAAACCAGTCATACCAAATCATATCAGGCATTGTGATTAGTTATACCAAGATACATAACCTAAGTTAAGATCGGTTCTACCATTTCACACATATTGGTCATCCAAAGATTTGTAATGAATAGCCGGACCAATAAGCCTATTGATTTCCCTTTCGATTCACGAAACAAGTTCATGAATGTACTCCCTTAAAAAAATGTAAAACATTTTTTCCTAGGTGTTTGTAGGTGAAAATGGTTTCTGCTGATTTCGGTAATTTTGGGTGTACGGGTGAGAAACAATTTAAACCCTAAACAATGTACTGCAAGGGAGTACTTTAGATTCGAGAGATCAATCTGTACAAGTCCAGCCTAAACCAAGAAATGGCCGTTCCAGACTTGCTTCGGTCATAAAGTAGAGGAGAATGGGTTGGTTTTGGGGAGGGAAGCAAGGAAGGTAATGAGACCAGAATAGTTGATTATGGAAGAGTAGTTGTGTTACTACGACTTGTATCAGAAAAGTGGGAAGGCTAACCAATGGTAAGCTAGCCAGTATTTTCTGAGTATTGTGTATTCCCGAATGAACTTGTTGTTCTGTGGAAATAGGTAAGACCTATTTATACAAGTCGAAGTGAAACGTACCCTGGTCTCATTAAGGAATGGAAAAATGGGTAAGTAAATGGGAGGAGGTGGTAACCGTATGCATGAAATTTGATGTTCCATAAAATCGTTAACGCATGGAATTGATGTTCTATAAAAAAAATTAACGTATGGAATTGATGTCCCATGAACGTTTCACTTTTAACTCCCTGTATTTACTAACCGCCTCACCCTTATGACACTTCCTTATGACGGGCGTAGTATACGCCGCACGTCAGAAACCGCCAAACCAATACCCAAAGAGGATCCCCCAGTTTGTGATATGTGTTGATGTCTCGAATGTTTTTGTGGAAAACATGTATCATAGGGTTGTTGCCTGGCAAGTCAAGCTCGGGAGACTTGGTAGCTTGGTGACCTTCGACGGTCGAGATTTTGTATCTTAAGAGGAAAGGTAGCCGTTTGATCTTTGCACGCTTTCGTTCGTTGGTGGCCGCATAGGGAAGGCCAGCATGGTGGCGCAGCTAGGTTAGCATGCCATTGGCATGGCATGGTGGCGCGGCTAGGTTGGCATGTCATTGGCGTGGCATGGAGGCGCGGCTAGGTTGGCATGCCGTTGGCATGGCGTGGTTTGGCGTGGCCAAACTTAGGTTTTCGGGCTAAAGGTTACCATGCGTCGCCTGGTAACCTTGGAGGGCTAGGATTTGCTCCTGGGATTGAAGGGGGACCGTCGATTCTCGCACGCCTTCGCTTTGGTAGCCGCGTAGGGAAGGCCATCATGGTGGGGCGGCTAGGTGCGTTTGGCATGTGGGGCCAAGGGTTTGGTAAGCCGTTGGCACATGGTGCGGCTAGCACGGCTAGGTCCGAAGCAAGGTGTGGCTTGGCTTGGCATGTGGGGCCAAGGGTTTGGCAAGCCGTTAGTACATGGTGCGGCTAGCATGGCTAGGTGCGGTTTGTCTTGGCATGTGGGGCCAAGGGTTTGGCAAGCCGTTGGCACATGGTGCGGCTAGCATGGCTAGGTGCCAAGGCAAGGTGTGGCTTGGCTTGGTATGTGGGGCCAAGGGTTTGCCATTGGCGCATGGCGTGGCTAGCTTGGCTAGGTTTGGCTTGGCATGTGGGGCCAAGGGTTTGGCAAGCCGTTGGCACATGGTGCGGCTAACATATCTAGGTGCGGTTTGGCTTGGCATGTAGGGCCAAGGGTTTGGCAAGCCGTTGGCGCATGGTGCGGATAGCATGGCTAGGTGCCAAGGCAAGGTGTGGCTTGGCATGTGGGGCCAAGGGTTTGGCGAGCCGTTGGCACATGGTGCGGCTAGCATGGCTAGGTACGATTTGGATTGGCATGTGGGGCCAAGGGTTTGCCATGGGCGCATGGCGTGGCTAGCTTGGCTAGGGCCAAGGCAAGGTGTGGCTTGGCTTGGCATGTGGGGCCAAGGGTTTGGCAAGTCGTTGCCACATGGTGCGGCTAGCACGGCTAGGGCCGAGGCAAGGTGTGGCTTGGCTTGGCATGTGGGGCCAAGGGTTTGGCAAGCCGTTGGAACATGGTGCGGCTAGCATGGCTAGGTGCGGTTTGTCTTGGCATGTGGGGCCAATGGTTTGGCAAGCCGTTGGCACATGATGCGGCTAGCATGGCTAGGTGCCAAGGCAAGGTGTGGCTTGGCTTGGCATGTGGGGCCAAGGGTTTGGCAAGCCGTTGGCACATGGTGCGGCTAGCATGGCTAGGTGCGGTTTGGCTTGGCATGTAGGGCCAAGGGTTTGGCAAGCCGTTGGCGCATGGTGCGGCTAGCATGGCTAGGTGCCAAGGCAATGTGTGGCTTAGCTTGGCATGTGGAGCCAAGGGTTTGGCGAGCCGTTGGCACATGGTGCGGCTAGCATGGCTAGGTGCGATTTGGCTTGGCGTGTGGGGCCAAGGGTTTGGCAAGCCGTTGGCACATGGTGCGGCTAGCATGGCTAGGTGCGGTTTGGCTTGGCATGTGGGGCCAAGGGTTTGGCAAGCCGTTGGCGCATGGTGCGGCTAGCATGGCTAGGTGCCAAAGCAAGGTGTGGCTTAGCTTGGCATGTGGGGCCAAGGGTTTGCCATGGGCGCATGGCGTGGCTAGCTTGGCTAGGGCCAAGGCAAGGTGTGTTTGGCTTGGCATGTGGGGCCAAGGGTTTGCCATGGGCGCATGGCGTGGCTAGCTTGGCTAGGGCCAAGCCAAGGTGTGGCTTGGCTTGGCATGTGGGGCCAAGGGTTTGGCAAGCCGTTGGCACATGGTGCGTCTAGCATGGCTAGGTGCAATTTGGCTTGGCATGTGGGGCCGAGGGTTTGCCCCGGGCGCATGGAGTGGCTAGCTTGGCAAGGTGCGGTTTGGCTTGGCATGTGGGGCCAAGGGTTTGCCATGGGCGCATGGCGTGGCTAGCTTAGCTAGGTTCGTGACCAAGCTAGGGTTTTGGGCTAAAGGTCGTTTGGTAACCTCGGACGGCTAGGATTTGCTCTTGGGATTGAAAGGCGACTGTTGATTGTCGCACGCCTTCGTTTTTGGTAGCCGTGTAGGGAAGGCCAGCAAGGTGGCGTGGCTAGGTTGGCATGGGGCCATGGCAAGGTGCGTTTGTCATGGCGCGGTAGGTGTGGCTGGCATGGTTTGTCATTGGCACAGGGGTGCGGCTAGCATGGTTGGCATGCCTTGGCGCGGTAGGCGGGGCTGGCATGGTTTGCCATTGGAACAGGGGTGCGGCTAGCATGGTTGGCATGCCTTGGCGCGGTAGGCGTGGCTGGCATGGTTTGCCATTGGCACAGGGGTGCGGCTAGCATGGTTGGCATGCCTTGGCGCGGTAGGTGTGGCTGGCATGGTTTGCCATTGGCACAGGGGTGTGGATAGCATGGTTGGCATGCCTGGGCGCGGTAGGTGTGGCTAGCATGGTTTTCCATTGGCACATGCGGTGTGAGAATTAGGGTTTTGGCCTGTCAAAACCCTAATTAGCATTAAAAAAGGTACCCTGGTAATTTTCTTGCAGAGACAAATTAAAGGGTTCAATAAAATGCTTGGTTTGGACATTATTACTCAAGTTACGTGATGTCACCTTGTCTTACTAGGGTTTTACGGGACCACCATCAATATTAAGTCCCCTGCTTAGCTCGGAACCACTACACCATTTTAAGGGATTTGCAACCCAGATTTGCAACGGCACTAGATCCGTTGCGAAATGGCTGTTGCTAATCCCGTTATAAAATTTAGCAACGGCAAGAATACGTTGCGAATTTTGCAACCTCGGCTGAGTAGGTTGCGAGATGATAAACACACCCCGAGTCAAACTTTGGTCAATACTTCTTCTTTTTGTTTCCACCCTTAATCCCAATCTAGCCTTATCCTCCCTTAATCCATTTCCTTCTTCATTTTTTCTCCACCGGACCGTTCTCTCGACTCACTCTCTCCTCTCCTCTCCTTCTCCATCTCCATCTCCACCGTCACTGCTCTTTATTCAAAAGATTAAACCATACTCTCGAGAAAGATTAAACCCTACTCTATCATCGTGTAAAACTCTATCATCGTGTATAATCTTTGACATATTTTTTAGGGTTTATGGTTTTTGAGTATGAGAGAAGATAGGGAATAACTCTTGTCCTCAAAAAGACTTGACACAAGAGAATCTTGCCATTGGTTTCAAGGATTAATGGAGACGATTGAAGGCAATTTCGGTTTGCATATGGTCACCACCATTCCCTATCCATCTTTTGCATCTCCACCAGTTTGCATTCATCTCACTGCATACTGACTAAATCCATTACCACATCATCTCAAGCTACAACATACTTCATCATCTGGTGTACTTTAAAAATCACTCAAATGGCTATGCTAATGGGGATTAATAATTACATTTCTTTGCTAGAAATCAATCTTATTGCTCTATTATTTTAAATTATTAGTGCTTGGTCATGCCTCTTTTTGTTGCCCATATACTTTATTAAAATGGTAATAACCCTTGTGTATGTTGTTTTAATTGGCTCGAGATACCGGTCTAACCAATGTGGTGGGATCACCAAGAGACTCCGATAGAGACATCTGTCGAGGCACTTGTTAGAGTCGTAAATTCAAATGAGAAGTCAACAAAAGTGTGTGCGCTTTCTTGCAATTTATTTTGATGGAAAACCACCATCTATATACTCTTTTGGCATTGCCACTATGCTTGCCTAGGTTCATTTATCGTTACCCAAGTGGTTGGCATGCCTTCAATTTACAAGGCTCGTGTGTGTTTGAGATTGGACCTGTTTTCAAGGAGGACTCGATAAGCAACAGTTGTATGAATATACTTGAGAATCCACAATTGTGTGAAAGATTTGTCTTCGAAAGATTTGTTGGAATTTACTCTTTCTTATGAAGGTAATGTACTTCGTAGGCGGTTTGTGTTTTACCATGTTCGATGGTTTGCCATGCATGTGTTTGTGTCATGGCGGTACTTCCACTCAATGGTTGGAGTTCAAATGTTAGAGGTATTATTGCGCTGTTTTTCCTTTTTCTCATTATTATTGAAGGGATGAATAGATGGGAAAGGTTTATGTACATTAGACAATAGTATTTGTTGACGTGATAAACTAATGAAGAGATGAGAAACGTTATGCCCATTAGACAATAGTCCTGGAAGAAGTTTTAGGCTGTACAAGGGTGAGGGTGGGTGTTGAATTACAAGATGAAAGAAAATTTAAGAGCTGGTTTCTTCCCCTGGATAAGATTTAATGGGAAGTATATTATAGAATCAAATAATTAAACTAAAAAAAAAGTCTTCATTTAACACGGTTTTTCTTGTTCTACCATAAAATTCGGTCTTTTGAGAATCATGCCCGGGCATTTTACACCAAGCAATCTCTTGATGTCTTCTAGGTGTGGCTTTCTTCGAATGGTTTTCCATTGGCACATGATTTATTATACGGTGAGAATTAGGAGGATTTTATTTTCTACTAACAACACTCAAAACCCTAATTAGTATTAAAAAATCTGGTACGAAAAGGAAGCACGTGTAAAAGATAAGGCAAAACAAGAATTTAAGTCTTTCTTTGGTTAGACTTGTAATTTACTTTTTATTTTGGTACCTATTAATTATTGAAAGGTTGTCGTTGTTACTATTGGGTTTCCTTAATAAAAATGTTTCTATTTACTTGGAAAAATTTGGACATTATTACTCAAGTTCAAGTTATGTTAATTTGATGTTTCAGTGATGTCACTGTTGTTTCTCTTCACTAGGGTTTTATTTTAACCATGCTCTTAAGCTAAGGAACCACATTAAATGAATGACATCAACTTGTTGTTATTAAGTCCCCCTTTTTTCATAATGGTAAATGTGAAATGAAAGTGAATGAATGTGTAAAAGTTTGTATATCTTAATGCTCCTAAAATGTGGGGAATGGATTTTGACAAGGTGCCTTGTTGCGAGATAAGAACCAGAAACCATATATGATGGTGAAAAATGACTTCGGAATCAAGACAACACCGTGTTTTGGAACGGAGATCTGCCAAATCAGTGAAAGGTCCTGCAAAGATGGTCCTTTTTGAGAGGTGAAGAGAGTTTTTACTTCCCATGTTGGCGGCCCTGCATAAGTTGTACTGGGGATGCACACCGTGGAGTGGTGAGAAGAAAGTTGCCGGCTTGGTCTGGCCGTACATCACCGAGGCAAAGCGGGCCCAGTCTTAGAAGGCAAAGCGTAGCGGATGGCTTGGCACGTGGGGCCAAGAGGTGGCGTGGTCTTAGGAAATTTTTTTGGAATTGGAAAGTTCACGGTTCGGACAGCTTGGAGAGGCAAAGCGCGCGTGGATGACTTGGCATGATAGGGCCATGAAAACGGAGCGGGCGGCCTGGAATGGTGCGGCCATGGCAAGGCTAGGTGTACACGGACAGCTAGGCGTGATGGGGCCGCGGCAAATGGAGCGGACGGCTAGCGTGTGGGGCCAAGGCATGGCGTGAGCGGTCTTGGGCGTGGAAATTGGTCTTTGCGGGACCAGTTTCCTCTTTTCCTTTCTTGGCTCAAAATAGGAAATCCTTTCCTTGTTCAAACTCCCACGTACCATGTATATATAAAAGGAGGGCCGGCTTTTCTTTCGTTTCACGCCTATATATTTTTTATCCTAGCCGTGTGGTAGCAGTAAAGCAAAGCGGACAAGCAAATCCCAGGTATGCATTCCAATATTTCTTCTTTAACTTGTTTTCTCTTTTCTTTTGTGTTGGTGTAAACCTTAGTTGTAGGCGTACCTTTTCATGACCTTGTAGAAAATGTTGGTGTGAATCCTAGCTGTAGGTATGTTTTGCACGAGATTGTAGTAGTACTTAGGCATGAATACCATAGTAATGTTGACCGCATCAACTCACTGTGCGAAGTAAGCTCGCGATAGTAATTGCCATCCCTTTCCCACGAAAAGCTAGTTTTAGGGTTTACTCCTTGTTTTGGTGTGGCCATGTGCATGGTTCCTATGGTGGGGCGCACCTCTTCGGTCGGACAAGAATTTTATGCTGCAGGTACGACCTTGAAACAAACTGGCTTGCGTCTTGGGTGGAAAAATAATTTCCGTGCACTTTCCGTAATAATTTCTCTGTATTGTTCCATTGTAGTTATCTCGGCGGTGAAAACAGCGTAAGGGAATTTTCATTAGGATGTCAACAATTTCTGTCGTACCGAAGGATGTGGGTAATTCCAAGCCAAGCATAGATGACGAGTTCTTCACAACATCCGCTACAATTAGAATTATCCCAAGTATGTGTCGATCCTCCTGACTGGTTTGGAAAGTGAATGAGAGGCCTGGTCGGTTCGTCCGGGTAGTGTAATAAGGTTTTGTATTCAGATAAAAGAGTACCATACTTCTCCCATTGACTTTAAGACCAGTGTAAGCCCGTTGCGTCCCTTTGAGAAATGGATGTGATTCATGTTGAGCCAGGAATGTGTAAAGGCCAGCTTGACCAAGGCACAGATTATTGATGCTGTCGTGTCTTCCGCAGTTCTTCAAATTAGGAAAGATATTCCATGCTTGGTTACTTTTATTTCCAGATGGTGTCCGGACGCTCATACGGATATATGCAGGTGGGGTGAAATGACCATCTCCTTAGAGAGCGTGGATGTATTGCTGAACCTTCCCGTAATTGGAAACCTTGATGTTAGGTTGTCTGTGGATGAAGAAGAAATGCATGCCGCCACGGGTTGCGAAATCAAAGGGATTCGTTCGGAAAGGAAACGAGACGAAGTGCTTTTATGACTGGTGGGTGTCTCAGTGGTTTCCTGATGAGTTGGAGTCGAATCAGAAGAATAGTACGCTTTATGCCGCGGCGTTCTTGGCTCTTTGGTTATCCAGAGATATTTTTGACGACGGCTCCGGTAAGAAGGAGATAAGGTAGGAACTTATCAAGTTTGCTATAAAATTGGCAAAAGGCGTCGTTCCCCCTATTGGCGGTTTGTTTCTTGGTTCTCTGTACGCACACTTGGATCAGCTGGTCTCGGATATGTGTGCTTCAAACGGCTATATGAAAGTGGATTCGTACATTCATGTCGCCTTTCTTCAGGCGTGGCTGTGGGAGCACTTCGATAAGTACGCCCCAAAACCGTTGGTTGTACTTCCCGAGTCTTGGGGTGGCTCCAGGATACTGCGCTGGTCGAATAGGCGTCCAAAGATTGGCTCGACCCTGGTTGTATTTCCTGACAACTTGTACACGGTTAATTTTCGTTCATGGGCTCCGGTGCATGCGTCTATAACTCAGATCAGTACCTTTGCTCCTGTTCTGAACATGTCTTTGTCTTCTGATAAAGAGGATCTGAGTGTTGGAGAGATGGTGTTCATGCGAAGCTGCACGCCCGGTCATGTACCGTCTTTCTTTCGAGGATCTTGCAAAGCGATCTCTTACAACATTGATAGGGCGGCTCGGCATATGGGTTTTGACCAAGGGGTCCCACTCATTCGTCAGCCGGTTGTTCCAGAAATCCCGTTGTCCACTGTTGTCGATGCTAGTTTTCTTGCGTCGGGTCAAAATCTCCCTTTTCTGCTTGCGGAACGAAATTCGTCAACAACCTCCAAATATAACATATTTTGGCAGGATGAGTTTCTTGCTATCCATGGATTCATGAATGATGTGGTAGAAAATCGTCGCGGTAAGCCTTCTCCTGCGATTTTAGCGGAACATCCATTGCTGAGGGATCCCAAGCGAAAATCCGTTAGCCCGAATGCAGATAGTCCCCAAGTGAAGGAGCGAAGATCTAAAAGCCGTGCTGGTGGTTTTTAGTCGGATCCGATGGCTCTCCCGACTTTTAGCTCTTCCAAAATGCGAGTACGTATATTTTTCTTCCTGATTAAGTCGGATTGCGTATATCTTTGTCTCATTTCTGAGTGTTTGTTCTTGTGCCTTGCCTAGGGTCTTAGCAGTGTGAACGCCTTCACTAAACTTGCACGTAGTCAGAAAACTGCACCTCTTGAGACGGAAAGTAGCGATGTTAAGCCTACCCATGGAGAAGGGGAATCTGAGAAGGATGAAAGCTCAGAGTCCAGGGATGGCGAGAGTAGTTCTTCCGGTAGCAATGCTGAATCTTTCTCTAGTAGGTCTGAAAGCGAATCAGTGAGTCTTCTCCATCTTCTTCTTCTTCTTTCCTTCTTCCTTTCCCTTTAAAAAAAAGAGTGTCTAAGCCATGATATCACAGAGCGAAGCCGGTTTTGAAGACGAACTTGAGATGGAAACTGGTGGTGACACGGCTTTGTCTCCAGCCGTGTCAGCCAAGCCTGGTGGCTTTGAAACAGAGGCCGATCAAGATGGAAGCGTTGTTGTGACTCAGACAACGGAGATTCTCACATGAATGTTGGCGCAATTGTTGTTAGGAATCCTTCGCCAGTTACTGATGCAGTCGCAGGCGCCACCTTTGTTCCTCCATACCTGGTTCCTTATCCGGATCACGTGTTGATTGGGGGATTTAGCGTGCCAGCTAAACATGAGGCGTTATATACCAAGATATGGGAAAGCTACGGTCATATTGCCACGACCAAGAAAATTACTAGCCGATATGCGTTGGTCAAGCGTGTGGAGGAAGCCTTTTCTTCGATTGATGACATGTGCAACGTGAATGGTCATATGGTTTCTGAGGACGTAATCTCAAGCTGGAGGTTCCACCATGACATGTGCATAAAGTTCGAGTTCAATGCTCCTTGGTTCGTCGACGGTTTCTCCGAGGTTGAAAAGTTGCTGGCCCAAACAGTCGAAGGTCCTTCCGCGGACATGGTGAAGAAGCAGGAAGCGGAATTCAAAAGATTGTGCAGGCAGATGAAATTGAAAAGGGTGGCTCTCCAGAGCACGAGGGAGACCTTTGCTAAGAGGAGCAAGCCGCTGTTGGAAAAATTTCCTTGAATATATTTTTGTCTTTTGAACCTCTTATCTTAGGTTTTTTTTTTTTTTTTTGAAAGGCAAATGAGACGCCTAGTTTATGGTTTTTGATTTATCTTGGGTTGATAGATAAATGTTACCGTGACGGTTTTGGATTATTCTTTTTGGAACGAAATGTTTAGGAATGGATTGTTTTGATTATGATTGCAAGTGATGCAAACATTCCAGGAAAACCTTAGAACCGTGTGTTGGTAGATGACATGGGGTAAAGCGTAACATGGCTAGCGATTTTATCATTCCCGTGAAAACTTAAAATAGTAAACCATGTATCTTGCCTAGGTAAGACTTACTCGGTTTTAGGTCTCCTGATGAAAAATGAACCTTCAGGTGTAAGACCGAGTTTTATGGGAAGCACCGCCGTGGAAAGTCCCCAGTCGTTACTGAGCTGTATGATAACCGAGCCGTTGATCCTTGGGCCGATCGTCTGCTTCTATCCTCAGGGAAGTCCCCAGTCATCCCGTCATCCCTTGTCATGTCATGACCGATAATCGAGTCGTCGGGTAACCGAGTCGGAGTGGATCGTCTTCCTCTACCATCTTGACGTCTGGGTCGAAGGACGAGATCGACGGTCGAAAATTGACATTGTAACCGAAAGATCGAACCTCCCACTGTGGTCGCCAATTGTTTGTAGGTGAAAATGGTTTCTGCTGATTTCGGTAATTTTGGGTGTACGGGTGAGAAACAATTTAAACCCTAAACAATGTACTGCAAGGGAGTACTTTAGATTCGAGAGATCAATCTGTACAAGTCCGGCCTAAACCAAGAAATGGCCGTTCCAGACTTGCTTCGGTCACAAAGTGGAGGAGAATGGGTTGGTTTTGGGGAGGGAAGCAAGGAAGGTAATGATAGGCTTTAGGGATTGCCTATATGTATAACCGCAATCGCACGGTGTCTAACTAGTAGACAGAGGCAAGTACGGGTCGAACCCACGGGGAGCGGTGGAAAGTAGTATAACCAATATTCCTAATCGACAAACCAATAAAGATGTTTTTGGATTTTTCGAATTGAAAATGAAATAATAAGGTTAAACTAAACGAATATAGTAAATTCGTCGAGAGAGAGTCCGTAACTAGGATTTTTCGGATTCCACCAATTTAATCATCTAAAAACTCATTACAATTTCTAAAATCAATCTCCGGTATAACTCAAGACAATTATTGGAATCAACCACATGTCTCGGAAGATAATACATTAAAATCCAAAATTATTTTTCATCGGCATAATTTTATTCGCTTCTAAGTAGACAGTTCTAAAGAATTATTTATCAAAACCATTTCGAGAACATTGAACCCATCCAGCAAACACGCATCCATCTTTCCATGCATCTTATATGAACTTTTTCTGAAGTGAGTGTCCATGCAACAACACCACCGACAATCCTCCCAGTTCACCGCACTAGTTCGTCTTCAATTGAAAGCTCAGACCAAACCCTTTGTAGGTACGAGAAAATACCCACTGCTGCCTGCAAATCGATTAACCAAAGAACCCCCATAAAAATCCCGACTATCCAGCACCAGTTATCCGTGTTCTTCTCATCTCTTCAGCCTGAGTTTACTGAATCATAGCTCGATTTGAGATATGCAGACGAAATCACCACCAGCTGAGCCAATATTCACGCCTGCAGGTCTCCTCATACAGCCACCATTTGATTTCAGCCAAAACCCCCGAAGTTCATGATCGCTGCCATCTCCATTAAACACCAGCATCTCGTTGCCAATTCTTCATCGTCATAACACCTCAATTGAGCTTATACAACTACCAAGTACACCCCATGCACAACCGTTAAACCCGCGGCAAATGAATTCATCCAACATTAAGAAGTGTACCTCTGCTGCTCATCATGGATAAGATATAAGTATTTCTTTATCCTTCACAAAGAACGGAAATGTGCAGAGAAAACAAAATGCTCTAAACATTTCATAATCGAGATGTCGAGAGAAAGAAGGCACGTCCACCATTCTCTTAACCCCACTGGTGCGGCTAACGTGATTGATCTAACAAAGGAAATTCCATTTCCTTGTAAACTTCTTTGGTAAATACCAAACAGCACTTTGATCACCAAGGTCCACTTATCTCTTTGTTGTTAGTGGAACTGACATGCTTAGAATAAGAAATGTAATTCCTTTGTATCATTCTGTGACATACGTCCTGGTCGTAAAAGGTGGTGCAGCACATGAGTTGTTAGCATCACGATTAAGTTGGCTCCTCCTGATGCTTTGAATGACTTTGCTCATATTTATAATGTCAATTAATCTTCAATTTAGACATTTATTCTTTCGGGTGAACGGATTCACTTGTACTTTCTACAAAAGCACTAAAATAATGTTATTAGCAAAATATCGAGTCCTAGCTAATATAAATATGGGTATAAAATGTAGCATTTACGTGCTTATCAACACCCCCACACTTATATTTTGCTAGTCCTCGAGCAAAACAAAGAATTGACCCGCTATACAGCTGGTCATATCATAAGCAAATTTTTTTTTTTAAAGCCTAACGAAAATGCCACTCCCCCACACTTAAACATTACATTGTCCTCAATGTAATTGAGTCATTCAACGTAGAAATTAAGATGGGAAATTCAAGCAAAGAAATAAAAGATAGAGGAAAGAAAACAAATCTGATGGGTTGACTCCCATGAAGCATAATCTTTGTATCCCTGCTTGCAGGCAAAGAATCTCATACAGGGTGATAATAATACACCAAAGTAGCTTGCAAAGCATATATATATAGTCTGAAAACTTGGGGATCAATCCAACAAATTAGGTCAGCTGCAAATGTGAACCTGCAAACACTATAAACCTAAAAACAAACGTGTAAATCCATTCTCAATAGAAAGCAATCCTTAGTCAAGATAAGCATATCACTCTCATGGAAAACAAACATATTAGTTCCAATTTCGGAAACACGCTCTAAATCAGGTTCTAAATCAGCTGAAATACGTTCAGTCGACACATTATCTTCACTAGAAATCATAGGAATCAGTGCATTGACAACGTAAAAAGGCACAAAATCATCGGCACAATGATTTAAACATGCATCTAGTGATTCAAGTTTGTCAAAATTAGTAACTCTTAAGTCTGGTTCTAAGTCCGCGGAAATAACTTCCGTTGGTGAGTTACCTTGATTAACTATTGGAACTCGCAATGCATTGACAATATCAATAAGCATTGGGTCATCCGAATCAGCAAAGTGTGCTAAACAAACAGATAAAGGCTCAAAATCATCGATACAAGTTATCTGACCAATATCAATATGTTCAACATTCACATCTGCATTTATAAAATCACAAGATGGATCAACGAAAGAGGAGCTCAATGGGAGAACAATATCATGAATCAACTCATCATTATCTGCAACTAGAATCTCACTATTCGAATGACTAGAAGGTATCTCATGATGAACGTCTACTGTCTCAAAGTCGTTAGACTCAACAATAGTATCTTCTGTATAAACAGATTCCTCTAAATCATCATCTGCATATAACTCTTGGCATGCTAGAATTCTTAACCTTTGTTCCAAACTAGGTAGTGTGTGTTTGTAATACTTCTCATATATCATTAGAGGCGATTCTTCACTCACCATATGTGGAGCAAAAACTCTATACCGTTGCCCATGCATATACTCCCCAAGCGTCATATCAGAAGACGTCTCATGAGAATGTGAACTTTTATGCTTATATTCTGCAAGTGTCATCTTAGATGACGTCTCGTGCAAAGAATTCATCATCCTCAAAAAGACACCTGAAATAAAATTCTAAAACACAAAAAGAGTCAAAAGGAAAAAGAAATCCTAAAATAAAATAAAAATACTGTACAAAAATAAAAATAAATAAAATAAAAACCAAACTATTTACAGATCAAAAATACTAATTACAATATTACACAACCGCTCCCCGGCAACGGCGCCAAAAATTGATGAAATTTTATATAGTGGTAATATTAAATAGGTTGTCGTTCACTCGGACTTTGTTGAGATTAAATTTAAAGGTTTAATGAAAATAATAAAAGAAAGAGTTACTGGGTTTAGGATTCCACCGCATTCATAACATAAGGCTCAATTATTTATTCTCAACAATTATCGCTCGATAAATAAAACAACATCGACTCTTATTTTTGCCAAGGTAGATTCTCAAAATATTAGTTATAAATCGTAAGCATGAGACATCAAACATCTAAGCAAGCATGACCCATCTAATAAAATGATAACTAATTAATTCAAATCATAACTCTGTTCTAATTAGTGCAAAAGTCAAATAGAAAATAAAATAAATTCACCCATGTATGAAGTTCGGCTTCCTCCACAACCAGTGTTGGGGCTTAGCTTCTCATAATGAAAACACACTCAAAAATATAATTCATAGCTCAAATGGTGTTTTTATTAAAGAAAGCTAATAATACAATTAATCTGCAACGCTGTATTGGCGTTACAGAAGTCACCGTTACAATATTTGTTGCAAATTCAAAACAAGCGTGCCAAACTGACTGTTACGAGTACTGTTTATAAACGACAGTTCTCTGCGACAGTCAGTTGGCGTCGAATGTTCTTCTTCTTCTTCTCTGCAGCAGCAGAGAAATATGCTCTGCAACCCTCTGTTCTTCTCCCCAACTCTCGATATATATTCTCTGTGATCCCAGCACCCTATTTATACCTCGAAGAGGAATCAAATCTCCATAATAACTCCGCTTGATCTTCTTTATTCTCTTTCCAGATACGGGAAATATCTTCCCTTTTATTTCTCAATCACGCATCTTCTGCATCTCAGCACGTTTCTACACATCCCTTGGTTGAGTCAAACTCTTGCCAGGCCGATATTTCCACGTGACTTCAGCAAATCAACCCAAGAAAAACTCGTATTCTTCTCACCTCCCTGTTTTACGAGACTAAACTCAAATCTTCCTTATTTACGAAATCAAATATATTATCTACCATGTTTAGTTGTGAAAGCTCATTCCCTATCCAAAACAACAAAGAATCCAACTGAATTTCGTCTAAATCTTTCCAAATATAAATCCGAGAAGTATCTTTCCCTGTTTAACTAAAACCCCGACGATCCATCCAAATCTAGTTAATCCAAACAACCATACCATCCCTGTTGTTCTCTAACAGGTCCATACCATCACAATCCCGCCATGAATCTCTTTAAATCTTCCCTCAAATTCGAACAGAAGATTGCCCAGGTGAATGCTGCACTTTCCCGCCAAAAGTACTTTTTATGTTTTGCCTTCAAACTAATCCTTCTAGCCAAATTCGTTCCACTCTAAAGACCTTACCAAGCCTGTTTAACCCAAAGGAAGATACCCAATAAATTTCAGCCATTGAGTCTCAGTCAAACAACTCCAAAATCCAAACCCTAATTCTGTTTCCATTAAAACCAGTTTTCCCGCCATTTTTCAAATTCAAAAGGAAGAAGATGACCTCCCCCTTATCCTGTTCGGGTGTCCATTTAGCACTTGCCTTATGGGGGGTGTAAATAGTAAGGAAGATTCCCCTTATCCGTTGAGGTACCCCTTAATAATTGAGGTGCCCCTTATCCTAAACTGAGAGTCCGAATAACATGTGTCCTCCGGGGTACAAAAACCAATTTTCGAGCAACTTTCTCCATAAGAGCTTATTTCACAAAAACACCTACAAACAAGTTTATTAGGATAAAATGAGTCCCCGGCAATGGCGCCAAAAATTGATAGGCTTTCGGGATTGCCTATATGTATAACGCAATCGCACGGTGTCTAACTAGTAGATAGAGGCAAGTACGGGTCGAACCCACAGGGAGCGGTGGAAAGTAGTGTAACCAATATTCCTAATCGACAAACCAATAAAGATGTTTTTGGATTTTTCGAATTGAAAATGAAATAATAAGGTTAAACTAAACGAATATAGTAAATTCGTCGAGAGAGAGTCTCAGAACTAGGATTTTTCAGATTCTACCAATTTAATCATCTAAAACTCATTACAATTTCTAAAATCAATCTCCGGTATAACTCAAGACAATTATTGGAATCAACCACATGTCTCGGAAGATAATACATTAAAATCCAAAATTATTTTTCATCGGTATAATTTTCTTCGCTTCTAAGTAGACAGTTCTAAAGAATTATTTATCAATCCAAAAGCATATCCCATCAAACATTACTAAGCATGGCATATCAATCTAAAAGCATAAATAATCAGTGAAGCTATCTAACCAATATAGTCTTAAAGAATCACATATCAATTTATAAGCATACATCGTCAAAGAAAATAATCCAAGCACGAAGCATCAAACGGAAAGCATATGTGATCAATTCAACTATTTATGCAAAAACTAATCAAGCAAATAATGAAGATAAATTACTAAACATTTGAGTCATTATTATGGAGAATTTAAGTTGAGTATGAACAATTAAAATTGGTTTCTTCCTAAAACCCTAGTTATAAAGCTTAGCAAAACATGGCTTTCTCAAAATCCATAAACAAATCAAAAGAGAACTTGCTAACCCAAAACGAAAATGGGAGAAATAGAACTTCAAACCCTAAAAGCTTTGCTGCCGCTCTCTACTCCAGCGTCTGCCTCCTCCCCTTCTTTTCTGTCTCTAAAATGTATATAGCGGCCTGCAAACTGCCAGGCAGTCACATGAAGACCTGGCAAACTTCTTAAGGCCCAGTCCAAAGAAACAGAAACCAACTACCCAATTCATGCCAAAAAACCACTTTTCTAGTTCTTGCAGTCTAACACCCATTTCTATGCGTTTGATGCCTAACCACCGGCTGCAATCAGTCTTGCCTTTGATAATTCATCTTAGCCCTCTTGTATACAGCACAATAATTCGACTCCACCTCCAGGCTACGAGCTGCAGTTGCAGCTACAACACCAATCTCTATTTCCGGACCATCTGAGCTCGTTCTTCCACATTCTTTCACGCCTGCATCAATCAAGTCTCTCCAACAGATCATGACCCTATCTTCTTATTTATGTTGCTGTAATATCACAATCACCCTTCACCACTGACTGCAAACCTATTCTGACCAACTTCTTGAACTTCAGTTTAAATTAATCCAACCACGTCAACCTTGTCTATCTCTAGCCATAGTTGGCCACGACACCAACTGCCCGACTCCATTCTTTTCAAACTCAGGCCATACCATCGCCACCACATTCAGCCAACACCATTTCGAGAACATTGAACCCATCTAGCAAACACGCATCCATCTTTCCATGCATCTTCTATGAACTTCTTCTGAAGTGAGTGTCCATGCAACAACACCACTGACAATCCTCCCAGTTCACCGCACTAGTTCGTCTTCAATTGAAAGCTCAGACCAAACCCTTTGTAGGTACGAGAAAATACCCACTGCTGCCTGCAAATCGATTAACCAAAGAACCCCCATAAAAATCCCGACTAGCAAGCACCAGTTATCCTTGTTCTTCTCATCTCTTCAGCCTGAGTTTACTGAATCATAACTCGATTTGAGATATGCAGACGAAATCACCACCACCTGAGCCAATATTCACGCCTGCGGGTCTCCTCATACAGCCACCATTTGATTTCAGCCAAAACCGCCGAAGTTCATGATCGCTGCCATCTCTATTCAACACCAGCATCTCGTTGCCAATTCTTCATCGTCATAGCACCTCAATTGAGCTTATACAACTGCCAAGTACACCCCATGCACAGCCGTTAAACCCGCGGCAAATGAATTCATCTAACATTAAGAAGTGTACCTCTGCTGCTCATCATGGATAAGATATAAGTATTTCTTTATCCTTCACAAAGAACGGAAATGTGCAGAGAAAACAAAATGCTCTAAACATTTCATAATCGAGATATCGAGAGAAAGAAGGAACGTCCATCATTCTCTTAACCCCGCTAGTGCAGCTCACGTGATTGAGCTAACAAAAGGTATTCCATTTCCTTGTAAACTTCTTTGGTAAATACCAAACAGCACTTTGATCACCAAGGTCCACTTATCTCTTTGTTGTTAGTGGAACTGACATGCTTAGAATAAGAAATGTAATTCCTTTGTATCATTCTGTGACATACATCCTGGTCGTAAAAGGTGGTGCAGCACATGAGTTGTTAGCATCATAATTGAGTTGGCTCCTCCTGATGCTTTGAATGACTTTGCTCATATTTATAATGTCAATTAATCTTCAATTTAGCCATTTATTCTTTCGGGTGAACGGATTCACTTGTACTTTCTACAAAAGCACTAAAATAATGTTATTAGCAAAATATCGAGTCCTAGCTAATATCAATATGGGTATAAAATGTAGCATTTCTGTGCTTATCAGGTAATGAGACCAGAATAGTTGATTCTGGAAGAGTAGTTGTGTTACTACGACTTGTATCAGAAAAGTGGGAAGGCTAACCAATGGTAAGCTAGCCAGTATTTTCTGAGTGTTGTGTATTCCCGAATGAACTTGTTGTTCTGTGGAAATAGGCAAGACCTATTTATACAAGTCGAAGTGAAACGTACCCTGGTCTCATTAAGGAATGGAAAAATGGGTAAGTAAATGGGAGGAGGTGGTAACCGTATGCATGGAATTTGATGTTCCATAAAATCGTTAACGCATGGAATTGATGTTCCATAAAAACATTAATGTATGGAATTGATGTCCCATGAACGGTTCACTTTTAACTCCCTGTATTTACTAACCGCCTCACCCTTATGACACTTCCTTATGACGGGCGTAGTGTACGCCGCACGCTGTAAACCGCCAAAACAATACCCAAAGAGGATCCCCCAGTTTGTGATATGTGTTGATGTCTCGAATGTTTTTATGGAAAACATGTAGCATAGGGTTGTTGCCTGGCAAGTCGAGCTCGGGAGACTTGGTAGCTTGGTGACCTTCGACGGTCGAGATTTTGTATCTTAAGAGGAAAGGTAGCCGTTTGATCTTTGCACGCTTTCGTTCTTTGGTGGTTGTATAGGGAAGGCCAGCATGGTGGCGCGGCTAGGTTAGCATGCCATTGGATGGCATGGTGGCACGGCTAGGTTTGCATGCCATTGGCGTGGCATGGAGGCGCAGCTAGGTTGGCATGCCGTTGGCATGGCGTGGTTTGGCGTGGCCAAACTTAGGTTTTCGGGCTAAAGGTTATCATGCGTCGCCTGGTAACCTTGGAGGGCTAGTATTTGCTCCTGGGATTGAAGGGGGACCTTCGATTGTCGCACGCCTTTGTTTTGGTAGCCGCGTAGGGAAGGCCATCATGGTGGCGCGGCTAGGTGCGTTTGGCATGTGGGGCCAAGGGTTTGGTAAGCCGTTGGCACATGGTGCGGCTAGCACGGCTAGGGCCGAGGTAAGGTGTGGCTTGGCTTGGCATGTGGGGCCAAGGGTTTGGCAAGCCGTTGGTACATGGTACGGCTAGCATGGCTAGGTGCGGTTTATCTTGGCATGTGGGGCTAAGGGTTTGGCAAGCCTTTTGCACATGGTGCGGCTAGCATGGCTAGGTGCCAAGGCAAGGTGTGCTTGTCTTGGCATGTGGGGCCAAGGTTTTGCCATTGGCGCATGGCATGGCTAGCTTGGCTAGGTTTGGCTTGGCATGTGGGGCCAAGGGTTTGGCAAGCCGTTGGCACATGGTGCGGCTAGCATGGCTAGGTGCGGTTTGGCTTGGCATGTAGGGCCAAGGGTTTGGCAAGCCGTTGGCGCATGGTGCGGATAGCATGGCTAGGTGCCAAGGCAAGGTGTGGCTTGGCTTGGCTTGGCATGTGGGGCCAAGGGTTTGCCATGGGCGAATGGCGTGGCTAGCTTGGCTAGGGCCAAGGCAAGGTGTGGCTTGGCTTGGCATGTGGGGCCAAGGGTTTGGCAAGCCGTTGGCACATGGTGCGGCTAGCATGGCTAGGTGCGGTTTGGCTTGGCATGTGGGGCCAAGTATTTGGCAAGCCGTTGGCGCATGGTGTGGCTAGCATGGCTAGGTGCCAAAGCAAGGTGTGGCTTGGATTGGCATGTGGGGCCAAGGGTTTGGAGAGCCGTTGGCACATGGTGCGGCTAGCATGGCTAGGTGCGATTTGGCTTGGCATGTGGGGCCAAGGGTTTGCCATGGGCGCATATCGTGGCTAGCTTGGCTAGGGCCAAGGCAAGGTGTGTTTGGCTTGGCATATGGGGCCAAGGGTTTGCCATGGGCACATGGTGTGGCTAGATTGGCTAGGGCCAAAGCAAGGTGTGGCTTGGCTTGGCATGTGGGGCCAAGGGTTTGGCAAGCCGTTGGCACATGGTGCGGCTAGCATGGCTAGGTGCGATTTGGCTTGGCATGTGGGGCCGAGGGTTTGCCACGGGCGCATGGCGTGGCTAGCTTGGCTAGGTGCGGTTTGGCTTGGCATGTGGGGCCAAGGGTTTGCCATGGGCGCATGGCGTGGCTATGTTAGCTAGGTTCGTGACCAAGCTAAGGTTTTGGGCCAAAGGTCGTTTGGTAACCTCGGACGGCTAGGATTTTCTCCTGGGATTGAAGGGCGACCGTTGATTGTCGCACGTCTTCGTTTTTGGTAGCTGCGTAGGGAAAGCTATCAAGGTGGCGCGGCTAGGTTGGCATGGGGCCATGACAAGGTGCGTTTGGCATGGCGCAGTAGGTGTGGCTGGCATGGTTTGTTATTGGCACAGGGGTGCGGCTAGCATAGTTGGCATGCCTTGGCGCGGTAGGCGTGGCTGGCATGGTTTGCCATTGGCACAGGGGTGCGACTAGCACGGTTGGCATGCCTTGGCGCGGTAGGCGTGGCTGGCATGGTTTACCATTGGCACGGGGGTGCGGCTAGCATGGTTGGCATTCCTTGGCGCGATAGGCGTGGCTGACATGGTTTTCCATTGGCACAGGGGTGCGGCTAGCATGGTTGGCATGCCTGGGCGCGGTAGGTGTGGCTGGCATGGTTTGCCATTGGCACATGCGGTGTGAGAATTAGGGTTTTGGCATGTCAAAACCCTAATTAGCATTAAAAAAGGTACCCTGGTAATTTTCTTGCATGCAAATTAAAGGGTTCAATAAATGTGCTTGGTTTGGACATTATTACTCAAGTTCTGTGACGTCACTGTCTGACTAGGGTTTTACGATTTTACCCCTAAGCTAAGGACCACCATCAACACTAGGATGAAATCTTCACCATATCCCATACATATAATCATAAAACTATATACAAGATTATGTCGATGTCCTATCTACGAAGTTCAAAAGATAAGCGTTATGCTTCGTAGTCTAATTCCTTAATGCTATGATCATACTATTATAATCATATCACATCACTAGAGTATTATACAATATGTACAGTATATACAGCTTCGTAATTATGTTTTCAATATAGCACGACTTGAAAGATACGTTAGGAATGAAACAATTAAGTCAATATTACTAACCTAAAGTGGAAGGATGATGTCGTCGTTGTCATATTTTAGTATCAAGCGTTGGTATGTCAAGTTTGGTTGTCATATTTTAGAGAATAACTCGGTTGAACTCACCAAGCGTTGGTATGTCAAGTTTGGTTGTCATATTTTAGTATCAAAACTTATCTAGAGTCTCTTGATTAAATATTAGAGTCAACTTCGTTTAGGTTAGACTAGAAAGTCTAGGAATGTTGAGACATACAAGTATTACTCTGAAGACCTGAAGAATGCAAAGAAGTAACGAACTACAACGCCGACATCATTCTTCCACTCGAGGTTAGTAATATTGACTTGAACTGTTTCATCCTTAACGTATCTTTCAAGTCGTGCTATATTGAAAACATAAATACAAAGCTGTATATACTGTACATATTGTATAATACTCTAGTGATGTGACATGATCATAATAGTATGATCATAGTATTAAGGAATTAGACTACGAAGTATAACACTTATCTTTTGAACTTCGTAGATATGACATCGACATAATCTTGTATATAGTGTTATGATTATGTGTATGGGTTATGGTGAAGATTTCATCCTAGGAAACAATGTTTTACATTTGTTTAAAAGAAGTACATTCATTAACTTGTTTCGTGAATTGAAAGGGAAATCAATAGGCATATTGGTCCGTCTATTCATTGCAAATCTTTGGATGGCCAATATGTATGAAATGGTGGAACCGATCTTAACTTAGGTTATGTATATTGGCATAACTAATCACAATGCCTGACTTATGATTTGGTATGACCGGTTTTGATAATCGGTATAACTGATCCTAAGTAATCATCATGTGATGGTATGATCGATCCTTGTAATTGGTGTGACCGATCCTAGTAATTGGTGTGACCAATCATGAGTGTGTGTGACTGATCCTTGTAATTGGTGTAACCGGTTCGGGTAACTGGTGTGACCTATCACAAGCAATACCATGTGTAGATGGAACCAATCCTTGTAACTGGTGTAACCGATCATAGTGACTGGTGTGACCGATTACAAGTAATTCCATATTTAGGTAGAACCGATTGAACCCATGTATGTGATTTGGTATGACCAATCACATAGTTGTCTTGGAATACAGGGAAACCAAATCCTAAACTTGTTTGGAAGTGTGGTATAACGGATTCCAATAATGCAAATCCATGTAAATATGAAATAAGGATTTGCAGTGAAAAGATGTCAACATACTTTGAACACCAGCAGTAACTCTTATCATTTATTGTTCAAAGATATTCCTTGGTGCTCAAGGTGATCCTATGCCGAAATAAATTAAGAATCTTTTAATTGAGGTTGTTAGTTTCATATGCTTTAATTACCAGCAATTAATGCATAGCTCTAGAGAATAATAATTAGTAATGTGCATTGATTTCAGAAATATTGGACAAGCATTTATATTGGAATAAGAAAAACCAATCTTTGCCATTCATTGCATATCTTGAGAATATCTTCGGTTTTGGAAATTCCTTGGTGTCCAAACATCCTTAGTCTATAAATACCCAAGTTTGCATTTTTAGCAAACTATCCTAAGAGCCAGGAAAACTTCATTTATTGTTGTTTCTAGTGGGCCGTCTATTCGGAGAGGAAAGTATCCTAATTAGGTGAAATCTCTTACGACCGCTCGTTTAAAAACTTTTGTGGGATCAAGAAGCTCTACGAGTACCATTGGTGGAAAACTAGATAATTACAGTGCTATTAGTTTTCGATTTGATTTGATTGATGAATGATTGTTGAAACTTTAATTGCACCTAGTTTGTTTATGCTTGAGAATCTTCTCTTCTGATATAAGATTCACTCAAACTAGATCCGAGTATCGACGGGATATTTAGAACTGTTGTTAGATCTAAATATATCTTGTGATAATCCATTGTTCACAGACTTCGTTCTGTGCATGATTGATCACAAGAGATTCAAGTGGTGTTGTGCAGGTTTATTGAAGATTAAAGAAGATTTGAAGACGAAGAAGATTTCTTAGTAGTTTTTATATCTTGTGAATTGTGTGCACAAACCTTGATCGGCTGGGATCCAACTAGAAATAATTTATCTTTGATAGATCTGATTGATTAGTTGTGTGAGATTGGCATTCTCTATATTTATCTTTAAGATCTATATTGATTGAGTGTGAATCTATACTTGACTATTTCGGTAGTTAAAGTTAGATTGATCTAACCAGACAAAGGAGTTTATTAGATTAAACGGAAGAGCCTTTGTCAACACCTCATCTATATCTTGTAGCAAGATTGATTAGAGTGGTTACCAAACATATTCTTCTTTTGTTGTTTGGAATACGATCCATAAGACTTGATATTCACGTGCGTGACTCTAAAAGTCGAAGGCGCAGGGATACTGAGGGAACTAAGTAGCTAGGGGTAGTCTGCTTGGTCTCAACTATACAAAGTTGGTATTATATTTTGTATAGCGGCTTAATTCTGAGAGTATTCAAAACTATACTAGGTCCCGAGGTTTTTCTGCATTTGCGGTTTCCTCGTTAACAAAATCTTGTTGTGTCTTTTACTTTGGTTTACGCATTATAATTGTTTATTATAATAAAGTAATGATTTGTGTGGCTTTTTGATTTAGCGGAATTAAATTCTAGCCCATGTTGGTAGGCTTTATCAAAGGATCATAAGGTGTTCCGATTGAAACTCATATGTGAAAAGTCACAATATGTTGAATCGATTAGTGTTTACATGAGTTGTGTTTAGCATAACATATGTGGTTCGGGTTTTTAACTTTTGTTATTGGCACGCATTAGTTAAAACTGATTCAACCTTCTCTGGTAAAGGTTGCTTTTGTCGTTGTTCTTTTGTTATTGCGAGAGGATGAAAACACACTGGGGGAAAGTTCTTATTTGAAAATGCGCTTAATGATATATCTTTCTGGGGAGTAGAGGCTACGGAAATTGAGGTAACGAATTTGTTAGTTAATCGTTTTCCTATTTAAGAAAAGCCTGTTTATATTGCATGTATTTTGCTTTTGCTTAACAAAAATTCAGTACAATTGAATGTTCCATTATTGTGTATGGATGTGTGTGTGATTCAATTCTTTCCGGTTAAGAAAAACTTAGTCAATTTAGTTAACTTATTGTTTGGTATCTTTTTTATTGTTGGGTATCAAGTGTTTTTGCTTAACAAAATTCGGTGCAATTGCGGTGTTGTAATGTTTATATTTGTTCAATTGCTTCCGGTTAAGAAAATAATTGTGCAAAATAATTATTTTAGTTTGTATCTATTGTTTGAGGCTTAACAAAATTACGGGATCATTTGTTTAGTCCAATTGATACCGGATAAGAAAAACTAAGTTAATTCTGATCTTAGTTAGACTTATCAAATTGGAGGATTCGGTTATTCAAGTCGAATCGAATGCCTTGACAAAAAAAACTAGTTAACTAACCTAGTGTTTGTCTTGTCTAAAGGGAAAGGTCTACGTTATTATCTGAATAATTATAGCCTGATGAGAAAAATAAAGTTAATTCTGATCTTTATTTTGGTCTTATCGAAATAAGCGATTGAGCATACACAATCGGTCTAACAAGGGAATTAAGTTTCTTAGTCGATTTTTTAGACTATTAGGGAAAATTGCTTCAAGCAATTTTTTCCTTGATAAAATATTGAAACTAAATTACTTTGTAGTTTCGGTTTTAATATTGGTTATCTGAAATGATATGTGAAACCTTCGTGCTTAACTCTTATAGGGTGTTTACAAGTCTTTTAGATTTGTAAGATCCTTTCGGTTTGTCCTTTATTTGCTCGAACCTTTGTAATTTTGTGACAAAAAGGGGGAGACAAATATGGAGTAAACAAGTGATTTTTAATCACTAGGAAAGGAAAATTGTGCTTAAACGTTATATCTAACGAAAGAGTAAAGCATTGACTAAGGGTGAAAATGCGGGGGTCTAACAACCACACCCAACAATTCGTTTGGCAATCTGAAAGGAATCACTCCAATATACTTTCTAGAGAATCAACTAGACAGTCAAACTCAATCTAGAGTAACTTATATCAAAGAGTTTAATATCTCTATCTCTTAATTCAATATGCAATCAGCAAATAGAAATCTGCGAGCCTGATTGAATATAAGAGGAGTAACTTGAACAGTACCAAAGACCAATGTTCAAGTGTCAATCAATTTAAATCAACAACCAAAGGTTGGATATTCTAATTGATTGATCTTAATTCACAACCTGTGATATTTCAATTATATAACAAAATATAATGCGGAAAAGAAATAACACAAACAACAGAATTTTGTTAACGAGGAAAACCGCAAATGCAGAAAAACCCCGGGACCTAGTCCAATTTGAAGACCACACTGTATTAAGCCGCTACAAACTCTAGCCTACTACTAATTAACTTCGGATTGGACTGTAGTTGAACCCTAATCAATCTCACACTGATTCAAGGTACAGTTTCGTTTCTTACGTCTCTGATCCCAACAGGATACTACGCACTTGATTCCCTTAGTTGATCTCACCCACAACCAAGAGTTTCTACGACCCAAAGTCGAAGACTTGATAAACAAATCTGTCTCACACAAAAAAGTCTATAGATTGAATAAATTTGTCTCCCACAGAAGTGCCCAAGAGTTTTTGTTCCGTCTTTTGATAAATCAAGGTGCACATGAACCAATTGATAAACCGGACTTATATTCCCGAAGAACAGCCTAGTATTATCAATCACCTCACAATAATCTTAATCGACTAGCGAAAAAACATATTGTGGAATCACAAACGATGAGACGAATATGTTTGTGATTACTTTTATCTTTCCTATAGGAGAAATTAATCTCGAGTCAATTATTCCAATTGTACTCAATACGATAGAATCGGGCAAGATCAGAACACGCAACTACAAAGAAAATAGTTGGGTCTGGCTTCGAAATCCCAATGAAGTCTTTGAAGTCGTTAACATACAGGGTCTCGAAGAAACCTAAGTTTAAAGGAGAATCGACTCTAGTTTATGCAACTAGTAACACACAATAGGTGTGGGGATTAGGTTTCCCAGTTGCTAGAGTTCTCCTTTATATAGTTTTCAAATCAGGGTTTGCAATCCAAGTTACCTTGGTAACAAAGCATTCAATATTCACCGTTAGATGAAAAACCTGATTCAACCAAGCTAATATCTTTCAACCGTTAGATCGAACTTAGCTTGTTACACACAAATGAAATGTACCCTCATTTAGGTTTATGTAACCGTACCCAAACGTGTACACCATGTTGGCTCAAAAATAGTTAACCGAGGTTATCCATATGATTACTTTCATATCAACCTTATTCATCTTAACCATAACTAGTTCAAATGACTCAAATGAAACTAGTTAAAGAGCCGTTCAATTACTATATTCTCATAGAAGTATACAAGAACACAATTGAAGCAAAATCGGTTTGATTCACTCGAATCAATCATGAACATTATAGCCACGGTTTGCAAAGATTTCATTCCTTATTATATAAATGTTTATGTTCATGTTCATAACCGATTTTAGAACTTTAACCTTCAAGTATGCAAACATGTACGCATACTTGAAATACCCGGACCAAGATTGGGTTTCGCCAGTACGCAAACGGGTACACGAACTTTCAATCCCAGCAGAAATTCTCGGACATGAACCTGTACGCCAGTACGCAAACTTAGGTTCCCGGATTTCTCAAACCAACAGGTACGCGATCGGTACGCATACTATGGTTCCCGGACATGGATTACATATGTGCAAGAGTGCACAACATGACATATCCAATAATGGTTAAGTGTTCTAAACTCTTATTTCAATCATTGAAACTTTCTTAGAGGATGATAATAGCTGTTTTCACACACTATTAGCATCAAAGCAATTTTCAAGATATTGAAATAATCATAATGAAATATTCCAAGACTACACCAAATGATTGTATCACACAAACCATGTAAGATGTTACTCGGCAATTTTCACATGATATAAGATGAACTTGGTCGAAGTGAAAGCTTGCCAACACATATTTCGAAAATATGTAAGCAAGATAAACTCAAATAAATCTCAAATGTGTATATAGAAAACTATATCGTAATACGACTTATGTCTCAATATAGGAGATAGAGTAGAAATAGACTTTCCAAGTGATAGATAAGTTTCAGTCTCCACATACCTTTTGTCGATGAAGTTCCACAAGCTCCCCTTAGTATTTCTTTGTTTTCAAATGATGAACGACGTGAAATCTAAGCTCAACTACACAATCTACGTCCTAGTCCGAGACATCTATAAATAGGCTAGAAATCAAGAATTATAGTTTTGATCACTAACATTAACAAACATGCTTGAGATAGCAACGCATGCGAGTTCGACCGAGCAGTGCTCTAACAAAGGGGGAGAAACATATCATATTGCTGATTAGTAATTCTTACTACAAAAGGGGAATACAAAGATGTTCGGATTGAATATTTACCTAGCTTACCTTTAGGGGGAGTAAAAGCTTTTGTTATTCAAATGTCAACAATGACATTTATTGATTGGATATATGCAGGTTATTGTGTTGTTGAAACTTGGAAACAAGCGTATAAAGAATGAGTTATTTTGTAATTCGTTTATCTTCATATGTAATAAGAGTTTTGTCACTAAAATTGACAAAGGGGGAGATTGTTAGAGCATAGCTGGGTTAAACTCACCAAGCGTTGGTATGTCAAGTTTGGTTGTCATATTTTAGTATCAAAACTCATCTAGAGTCGCTTGATTAAATGCTAGAGTCGACTTCATTTAGGTTAGACTAGAAAGTCTATGAATGTTGAGACATACAAGTATTACTCCGAAGACCTGAAGAATACGAAAAAGTAACGAACTACAATGACGACATCATCCTTCCACTTGAGGTTAGTAATATTGACTTGAACTGTTTCATTCCAAACGTTTTTTCAAGTCATGCTATATTGAAAATATAACTGCGAAGCTGTATATACTGTACATATTGTATAATACTCTAGTGATGTGACATGATCATAATAGTATGGTCATAGTATTAAGGAATTAGATTATCTTTTGAACTTTGTAGATAGGACATCAACATAATCTTGTATATAGTGTTATAATTATGTGTATGGGTTATGGTGAAGATTTCATCATAGGAAACAATGTTTTACATTTGTTTAAAGGAAGTACATTCATGAACTTGTTTCGTGAATCAAAAGGTAAATCAATAGGCTTATTGGTCAGGCTATTCATTGCAAATCTTTGGATGACCAATATGTGTGAAATGGTAGAACTAATGTTAACTTAGGTTATGTATCTTGGTATAACTAATCACAATGCCTGATTTATGGTTGGTATGATCGGTTTTGATAATTGGTATAACCGATCCTAAGTTATAATCAACATGTGATGGTATGATCAATCCTTGTAATTGTGTGATCGATCCTAGTAATTGGTGTGACCGATCATGAGTGTATGTGACCGATTCTTGTAATTTGTGTAATCGGTCCTGGTAACTGGTTAGTTTTCCGAGACTAATATGTGATTGGTCATACCAGACACACTGGTTAGTTTTGATCGGTCTTACCAAGTTACATACATAGGTTCGGATCGGTTATACCTATCACTAGGATCGGTTCTACCTTAACATGGTACCTACTTGTGATCGGTCACACCAGTCACTAGTGTAGGATCAGAATATCGCAACACCAATACCTCTGCGAAATTCATAAACGTTACGTAGCGAAGGCGTCGCAGATGAATAAAATAAGTGACGCAATGGATGACGACAGCCAGAACACGAGAAAGGTGTGAAGACCTAGCGATAGGGCTGTCAATGGATAAAAATCCATCGGATATTGGCAATACCGATAAGGTTAAGGTTAAGGGTTATCGGATATTCGGTATCCGATAATATCCGTCGGAATTCAAAAATTCCATATCGATAAGGTTAAGGATAAGATATCGGATATCGGATATTATTCCGATAATATCCGTTATCTACTCATGATACAAAAAACTTCCAATAATTTCCGATAATTTTCGTTAATATTCAATAATTTCCGATAATTTCCGTTAATATTTGATAATTTCCGATATTTACTTAGGAGAGACGTAATCAAATGGCTAAAGAGTAAACCTAAAGGGTATTAGGTATCGAACATTTCCGAAAATTTTATGATATAGTTATACACTAACGGTATCGGATATTAACCTAACGGAAACTCCCTTAACCGATACCGTTATGTTAATAAACGGATATCCGTTACGTTAAGGTTATCGGATATCGAATATCTATTGACAGCCCTACCTAGCGAGATCTAGGAGTGTCGCGAGATTATGCATTTGTACACTTGCGACACTTCGCAAATTGTTCCCGAAAATAAAGGACAGCTTAGCTGTCATCCATTATGTAATACCCCTATATAAAGAGCCGAACATGCCTATTAGGAGAGGGATCTTTTTCGAGTGTAGAGCAAGTCATTAAGAGAGAGAAAGTCGATAGTGATTGTAATTTCTTTAGCTCTTTTCCATTTTATCTTGTAAACATTCAAGAAGTTAATAAATAAAAATTATAATTGTTCATCTTAAAATGGTTTAATTGTGTGGATTCTTGTGAGGGGCGTAGTGTAGGATTTCCTGCAACTACATATTGGCGCTAGAAACAGTGAAACTGAAGATTAGAGATTGAATATTGTCATTAAAGTTGTTCAAATCAGGAGTATAATGGATAAATTGGTTAAAATGGAGAAAGCCAGAATCAAGGAGAGTAATGGAGAATTGGAATGTAATATGATAACAAAGACGATGGTTAATAAATTTCATGAAAGTATCAGAGGGAGAATACACAAACGAGATTTTGAAGGAAAGAAAATTGTAACAACAGAGAAGGCGTCGCCCTTGAAAGAATGGGAAAAACAAAGATTACGTTTACAAAGAACATAGATATCAAGAGAGAATTTAAATCACACATCTCCACTAGTGATTACGATAAGCGCAAGCAAGGAAGAAGGAGAACCAACAAAAACAGTGGAAGAATGGGCAATAAATAGAACCTTGGTGGACACAGGGAGTTTAGTGAATATAATGTTTTATCATGCTTATAAAGAATTGGGGTACAAAAATGAAGAAATGACTTCCTCAACATATCATATCCATGGTTTCGGCAAATCTATAACAAAACCTAAAGGGGAAATAAAAATGCGAATTCTATTGGGAGAAATTGAAACACAAGTGAAGTTATGTGTAGTGGATATGGAATCGCCATACAACATGTTGTTGGGAAGACCATGGGTACATGCAATAAAAGTTGTAGCCTCGACATTTCATCAATATGTCAAATTTCCTATGCCGAGTGGGATTGGCGAAATCAGAGGAGATACCTATAAAGGAAGGATATATCATCAAATCGAGGTAAAACATTATGAAGAATGTGAAGAGGCGAAAAGATCGCAAAAAGATGGCAAAAGCAAAAGAAAAAGGAAGAAGAATTTAGAACTTACATGATAAGAGCAGAAGAAGGAAAAGGAATACCTGGCGAAATCTTGGAAGAAGAGAATGAGCTTGCGAAGGAAATAAAAGGACCAACGCCTATGGGCGAATCGAAGGCTAGCTACACCGCGGCAGAGCCGACAAAGGAAGTGAACGTCGGAACTGAAGAAGAACCCAAGATGTTAAAAATTGGGACTAAAATGGAGGCAGATGAGGAAAGAAGGACTGTTGATTTGTTGCGAGATTACAAAGACATTTTCGCATGGGATATGGATGAGATACCTGAAATAGATCCATCTGTAGCGTGCCATAAATTGGAGATTGACAAAAATGCAAGACCATTCAAACAGAGAATTAGAAAAATTGCAACAACATATCACCCTCAAATGGAAGAAGAATTGCAGAAGATGCTTGACGCAGGAATCATTAGACAAGCAAAATATCCCGAATGGATAGCAAATATGGTCGTAGTCCCGAAGAAGAAAAAAGGGATAAGAATTTGCATAGATTTTACCGATCTAAACAAAGCTTGTCTGAAAGATAGCTTTCCTTTGCTAGATATTCCGCAAATGGTTGAGTCAGCGGCGGAAATGAAAGGATATCCTCTCGTGATGGATACAAAGGCTACAATCAAATTCCCTCGTTTGAAGAAGACCAAGAGCATACTTTGCCTTTTCGCTCCAAGAGGATTATACTATTATACAAAAATTCCATTTGGTCTCATGAAATCTTTGGAGCAAAGATACCAAAGGATGGTAGAAAAGGTGTTCGCGAAATGGATACATAAAACACTAGAGGTATATGTGGATGACATGTTAATAAAAAGTAAAGAAGCAAAAGACCATGTACGGGACTTGAGGGAAATTTTTGAACAAATGAGGCATTTCAACATCAAAGTAAATCCGAAAAATGTACCTTTGGGGTTGCATCGGAAAAAATTTAGGTTACATTGTGTCAAAAGAAGGAATACAAGTCGACCCGCAGAAAGTACAAGCAATTCGCGATATGCCAACGCCAAAGAACGGTGAAAGATGTGCAAAAGTTAAATGGACTATTAGCTTCGCTAGGAAGATTCATCTCGCGATCATCGATAAGTGTAAACATTTTTCAACATACTTAAAACGGTAGCGAAATTTAGATGGACAGATGAATGTGAAAAGGCTTTACAAGGAATAAAAGAACATCTAATGGATATATCAATTTTACAAAAAGCGAGCCGGGAGGAATTATTAATCTACCTTGCGACAACCTCGCATGCACTAAGCGCAGATTATTGTGAATAGACGCAGGAGTGGAAAAGCCAATCTATTACATCAAAGAAAACATTCAATGCCGCGGAGAGGAATTATTCAAAAATTGAAAAACTAATTTTGGCATTAGTTTATGCAACATTTAAACTTCGCATATACTTCCAAGCACACACATTTAAGGTAATGACAAAAGTACCGATTGAGTCGGTAATGAAAATTCAAAAAGGTCAGGAAGGGTTGAGAGATGGAATGCTCAAGTAAGTCATTGCAAAATCAAATATAAAATACTATCTTCACCAAAATCACAAGTTGTCGCAGATTTTTTAGCAGAATTTCCTTTGGAAGAGGATGAAGCAGTGGAAGAAATGATGGATATAGAAGAAGAACATGGAAATCCAAGGGATTTATTAACTAAGCCAAACAGGTGGGAAATATTGGTAGATGGATCATCAAATGGGGAAGGCAACAGAGTGATAGGGTGTAGAATACATCCTATTTACTATCTATTGTTTATGCTTTCTTTGTTATTTTTCTTGTAAATTATGTATTTTACGCTTGTTTTGAGTTTTATAGCTACTTTGGAGTCACACGGAGGAAAAGAAGAAGAAATTACTCTATTTGAGCCAAAAGGGCAAAATTGTCATTTCAGGGGCGAACACTATCTGGAGCCCAGTCAAGGTTAAGGGGCAACTCTCTTTTGGAGGAGTACTAAAGCCGGCCCACCAAGGTTAAGGGGGGTTGCTATCAGGGTATCCCTTATCATCTACCATTGGGTGTATTTAACGGGTCCTATCTGTGGGGTGTACCTATCCATATCGCCCCAACCCTAAATTGAGAGAAACTCGTCTCTCATTCTTCATTTCTTTCACTTCGCCTGAAATCGAGAGCTAAAAGCAAAGGATGCTTTCTTGTTGAAACCGAGAAAAGGAAGTATGATGAGAGATCGAGAAATTATGGTAGAAAAGATGATTAATCAAAGCAAATCATGGTTGGTAGCTGTAATTGATGAAACAAATGAGTCCAAGACGAGAAGGGGATCTGATGGCTTCTGTCATGGCGGCAGAGATCGAGATGCGAGAGAAATTGAAGAACAGATCGAGAAACAAATAGAGAGGTTGAGAGAATTAATGAGCTGGTCTGACTGAATCGAGAGATGAGAGATTCAATGGAGATGAAGGTGGTTCTGTTATTGTTTGGAGGAAGGAAATTAGGGTTCATCTCTGTAATTTTGTGATGTCGAGAAGGTGGAAATGTTGCTAGAAATGGGTTTGTGGCTATGAAGTTGAAATTGAGATGGGTCTTTGGGTTGTGATGAAATTGTGGAGGTGGTGGTTCTGTGTTGACAAAGATGAGCAGATGAAGATGTCTGATTTGAGATTTCAGAGAAGAGAAGCTATGGAGATGACAAGGAGAAGATGAACCTGATGTTGGAGAAATTTAATTACGGAGATGGGTGTTCACTGGAAATGCTTTTGTGGTCTCTGTATGAAGGTGGCACTGTGGTTAATGGGTGTTTGAATCTGAAGAAGAACACATAAATGAGAGCAGTGGCGCTGTTGATTGGTTCGGGTGATGAACTCAGATAGGGATTGGAGTGTACAGTATTAAGGAGCTACTGATATGAATTGAAGATACAATATCTGCTATTGTGATGCAGAGACAAAGGAGAGTAGGGTTGAGCAGAATAGAAGGGTATGTTGGTGGTTGAATAGAGATGGTGCTGCTCAAACCTGTGATTCAGCTATACGCAGAAAAGATAACACTCAACTTTGTTGATGAATGAATGCTTCAAATAGATGTTGTGTAGGATTGTTACAGGGGATTAGCCTGAAATCAAGTTGGAGATGCTGATTTTCAAGGATGTGGTGAAATTGGAAGACATAATTGATGCAGAATGGAATGATTGAATGCTTATAACTAGATGTATGTTAGGATACAGGTTGTGCAGGGATCGAAGAAAATTGAGGCCTGAATTCGGCCGGGAAGTCCTGTAAATAGCCAGAACTCGGCTGGTTTCCCAATTACATGAGTCGACTCAGTGAGTCCGATGACCGATCCAGCTACGCAACTCGGAGAGTCACCCAAGAAGACGGAGTTTGACAAATGGCCGAGTGTCTCCACTCATTAACTCCCTCTTCTGCCTTGACCGTTGACTGACGGTTTAACCCTTTTGACCGTTAGTCCTAACGGTGGACTGACGGAATATTCCGTCGAATATACCAGTGACGGCGAAGAATTCAGGTGACTATTCTTGCCGGATTCCGGTCAACTTCCGGCCATAATACCAGCTTTCCGGCGGACCAAAATTACAGATTTTTGTGTTGGATTCTTCTCATGGGTGTGAAGACTTGGACTTGGAATTGGATGGAGAATTTGGCTCAAATTTGGAAAGAGAAGATGGAAGATGAGGAAGACTTGAATTTGGAAATTGAATTGCTAAAGGAAAGGGGTTCTATTCCTTGGAAGATATGGAGAACATTGAAGCCTATAAGTAGAGAAGTTCTCTACACATCTTTTTAGATATCTTTTAAAACACCTCTCTACACACACAACACTTGTGTTTTTGCTTTCAATTCTTCTTTTTAATTATTTGTGTGAACTTGAAAATTCTCCTTTTAATTATTTTGTGTGAATTTCAAAAACATGAGTAGCTAATTTTCTTATTGATTGAGGATGAATTCCTAGTTCTTAATACATGATTTGAGTTTTGTTTCAATTCTATCTTGAAGTTTTTCACATGATTATTGTTTGTTTTTACTAATAGGAATGTTTATTCATTCATGATTGATTGATAGATTGTTTAGAGTGCACGCTAAATTGATTTGTTAATTTGATCTAAAGCTAGTGAAAGTTAGGGGATAAGTAATCGTTTCTTGACTCTTTACATAAGTAGCAAACACGAGACCTTGCGGAGGGATTCCGTGGAGCAATTGTGTGTGAAAACAACGTTAGCAAGTAGACCTTGATCTAAGAGTCTAACTACTAAAATTGACCTAATAAGTTCATAAATCTTAATGCGTTTATTTAAATTACATCTAGAGTGATCTACTACTAGGTGGTTTGGTAAATAGAATCCGTAGTCGAGAACTTCCGTATCCTGGTGATACAAGGGATTTAGGGGTTTAGCACTTATCTAGGTTGGTGATAATTTGTGACTAATAACAAGTAGAAAAGAACATAACTTTAATCATTGTTTTGCAACGAAGAATGATTCCTTGTTTAGATCAAGAATATTTATTAATTGATTCCCTGAAATGTTTACGAAATAGAATTATACTTGAAAATTAAAGCCTTTAAACTTTCTCTCTCCTAATGATCTCATTTTCATTGATTTAATACATAGTGGATGACAACTTATCTTTTAATGTCTCGCATGCTTTTCATTCTCGTTTATTTTGTCTTCCAATTGTTTTGTTTGTCTTTATTCATCGCGTGTTTATTTTAGCCCCCTTTTGTGACAATTTTCCTACAACTAGAATTTGAAGGAAAAATTCTCTTGGTTTTAATTGGTGAAGGAACGAGCGAAAGAATACTTTTCTTGAAAAGTACGTGGGAACGAACTTTTCTTGCCTCACTTCCTCATCTTCTCGTTTGTTAGGAAATATGTTGTGCGATTTTGGATCCTAATTGATTTAGTAGTGACCGAAATAAGATAAGAATTTTCCTTTTCTTTTCATCTTCTTCATCGTGCGTGTTCTTCTTCTTCATCATTAAAAGTGTCACTTGCTATTTTCTCTCACCATCTTCTTTACCATTTTTACGCTTGTCGTTCTCATGGCGTCTAGGTTTGTTAATCTTGCCATATCCGATGATTTTGTGGTTGATTAATTTTGAGATTATCTTTCTTTGTTAAAACTCACCGGTATGATTAATTTTGTAGTTTCCTTTACGCCATTGTTATTTAAAGAAGAACCCCGAACTAAATTTACCGTGAAGGACCCTCTTCTTTCTTTGGGCTCGCTTCAAATCTACTTCGCAACAAGAATCCCTTGCGCAATCAAAGCCCTCTTCCCGCGAGTAAAATCTATGGCTTCAAAGAGAAAGCTCGGCGAGTGACAAGGTATTTAAGAAACATTTGTTTTTATTAACAATATATTGTTGCCTGTTTATTTAACTTGTTATTCGCGGGATGATGGAAGTATTGACAAAACTCCAAAAGACCTCGCCAACCCAATCCTGTTATTCCCAAAGTCTTCCTTTCCCTCCTTTTACACCTTCTTCTCTAGGTTGCAAGATCATCGCAAGATGATTTCTTGGCTGATTCTCGCGAGAACATTATTAACAATGATCAAGCTCCTCATAATAATCCTACTATTCATGCCTCTAACATTTCTCCAAGGTCATCATCCTTCAGACTTCCCTTTCCCCGTGCGCCTTGATGAAAGATGCCCTGTCTCCTCCTTCTCTTTACTATTATTACTTTTCATCCGAGCAAATCCCTCTTACAAAGAAAACTTAGAAGGGATAATGGCTCTCAAAGTCCTTTCGGATATTGTGAATGATGTCAAGAAAACTTCCACCGACTGTCAAGTCCGATTTTGCTATTCTAAGTAAACATCTTGGTCCCGATAGGATTTCTCAAGCATCTTTGGTTCAAGAAATCACTAGATAGGGAATGATCTCCAAGCTATGACCGAGAAATGTATTGAAAATCAAAAATTTCACAACCTCTCGCTATGATAATCTTCAACTACTCTCGCCACCCCATCATTTTTTTTTTTTTTTTTTTTTTTTTTTTTTTTTTTTTATCTCAAACCCTTGTCTTAATGCTTTTCCAAGCCCAAAACCAAAATAAACGAATAATGGAGATATATCAATTGGAATCCATTGGTGACGAAGTTCGTGTTGAGAGAGACGCCGGATTGAGCAATATAACTACTTAAATAATCTTCATTCATATGTCATTGTCCAGACGAAATAAGTAATTTGTCTAAAGAAAACATCACGAGCAGAGTCAAGACTCATTAAGTAACGATATATCTCGCCTCTTATTCTTTGAATAAAGCTAATTTGGAAATGGGAAACATCGGATGAGAACGGAACTCTTCTCAAGAAAAGCTTTTATTAAACAAAGTGGCGACCTATTCGCATTTGATAATACATGACTAATAACAAGTAGAAAAGAACATAACTTTAATCATTGTTTTGCAACGAAGAATGATTCCTTGATCTTGTCTCTCTTATTGATTTCAACTTTATCTTTTAATTGCTTTGTTTATTTTCTTTTGCTTTATACATCCCCCTTTTGTGACAATTTTTACAACTAGAATCTCTTGCTCCTCGTGGGAACGAACTTGACTTCCATTATATTATTTTTAATTAAGTGGAAATAAGATATTAATTTGATTGCACCTACGACACGCATCAAATTTTGGCGCGACTTGCGTTCTCTCCTTTTCCAACGAACTCATTTAGGAGCAACGGATGATTTTAGTTGTTTTTATTTTTCTTTTTGCTTTATTCTTGCTTTGTTAGATTCTATATCGTATCTAACTTAGTGTTTGAGAATCTTATTTCAGGTATCGGTTTTCCATGTATGGTGGACAAGAGCAAGCATATTACAACAATCAACACAGTTTTCAACCTCAACATTATGGAAACTTCCAACCATCCTTAGGATACAATAAAAACCAATCTTTTGGCTATGATCAATTTCCTACAGAACCTTATGGATATTCTCATACATATCAACAACCTTATGACGGGTATGTAAGTGGAAAATCACAAGGATGGGAGGATAGTTTTGTTTATCATCATAAATTCTCTAATTTTGCAGATAAGATGTGTGCCATGATTGGGGATCTTCAACAAAAGTTGCAAGAATCACTACAAGACCAGCAACCCTATGTTTGGGAGGAACCACATCGAGAAATTCAAAGGAATTCGGAGAAATTATACGAACAAATTACTCAACTCGATAAAAATGGGGATGAGCAACTCCAACAACTTCAAGACGGCATTGCTAAAATACGAAGTGACATGGATCAATACAAGGAGGAGAGGGATAAAGAAGAATTTTGCTATCAAAGCAATAACTATTCTAATGTGCCTATGGTGTGTAGTGAATATTTGATCGATGATTATGTTGGAAAAGTCCAACCTTTGGAGACTTTTGAAGACGCTAGTGTAGCTTACTCGAGCCTTGATCTTAATAATGATCAAGCACCTATTCAAAAGGTAGAGCTTGAGGAAGATGCAATTAGTGCTTGGAAAAAATTCCTTAGGGAAATATATGAGTCCGCGGAAGTGTATGAGCGTTGCAACAATGAGGAAGTTATTCCAACTCCGGATCATAATAACGATCCTTCACCTATTCAAAAGGAGGAGATTGGGTGTGACTTACCTATTGTTATAAACGGTGTAACACTCGCACAAGAAGATCTTACAATCTATACCGACGAGAATTATTTTAGTGAATGGCCCGATTCCGATGATGAGAATGTTGAAGAGATGATGCTAGAGAATGAAACCATATTGATTGATTTCGTGGAAGACCCAATTGAACTTGCCAATGATTTTAATGATGCCAAGACTTTGGTTAAGGTAGAAAACGACGAAGAATGGTTGCAAGGTTTAATAGAGGACCACGATATACAAGAGGTAAGTAATTCACTTGAATTTTTTAAGGATGAAGAGGATTCTACAATACAAGAAATTGTGCAAGGTTTGTCTAATCCTTTGCATATTGATTCTTCTCCTTTACCTCTTATTGGTTTGAATGTATGTGATTCGAAAGTATTTTTGGATGATTTTGTTTCTAGATATCCACCATTGGAAACACTTGATTCTAACACTATACAGGTTTGCCAAGAGGAATACATGGAAGTTCCAAAATTCTATGTTCTTTATACACTTCCGAGTGTGGACGAGAATAAGTGTGGGGGAAATTTCTATCGAGCGATAATTTCACTATTGTTTTCTTGTGCTAATATTTGTATGGAGTTATTGTTTTCAAACAGTATTATGGGTGGATCCTCAAATTTTCGTATTGTTAGTATATGCGGGATAATGAATCTAGCAAGGGCTAAGTCGGGCCGTCGACTTTAAAACAAGCGCTTAATGGGAGGCAACCCATAGGTTTTGTATTTCTTATCCTTTTGCTTTTTATTTTTGTTATTTCTTTTTCTTGTTCCTTATCATGTTAAAATTTCCCACCTTGACTTTACTAGGACGATTCAATTACATTGAGGACAATGTAAGGTTTAAGTGTGGGGGAGTGGTTAAGCATGTATATTAAAAAAAAAAAAAGTTTTACATAAAACCTTCAACTTTTAGAGATTTTAGAGTCACTAGCATACTTCTAGGTATGTTTACATAGAGGATTCTGACCGACATAATTGAACTTGGAAATGTTAGAGAACTACATTCGGATTTCTTGCTTGTTAGAGTGTTAAATAATGGATTTAATCATGCCGGTGATGCGAATTTGGTGCAGGGAGAAATGAATTATTAGAGTTGCTGATCAATCATTAGTGGAGACTACCCGTATTCATATCATGTGAGGCACCGACCAGAAATTTTTCCATCTACTAAAGAGCTTTCTTTTGAGTGTGTGTCACCGTACGTTAATTCCGGGTAGAATGGTGAGCTACCCAACCTCCCACCAATAGAAGCACTACTCTTTGATCTCTTGAGTGCTAATTTTGTCAATCATAAGGGTGACGTCTATAGATGAAAGCCTCCTTCTTGTAGTTTGATTTGCAGTTAGCACCATTCTCTCCACAACAACGGGTCCATAAAAACACCATCATCATCAACTAGGAGCGACATCAAAATCTACAAGGAAAGTTGGAAAAGTTCAAGGTTTACAAGCAACGGAACGAAAAGAAAAAAAAAAGAGCAAATTTCATATTCAAGTGAAGCAACATACAAAGAGCAGATTTTTACATATATGTTGAGGACTTACAATATAATGAGGTAATTTTATATCCAAGTATAAAGACTTATTCCCAAGAGCGAAGAAAATCAAAAGGTGAGAATTGTTGAAGTTTATGATTTTGAGGCGATACAAGTTGTGAAGAATCAAGCGGTAAAATACTTCTCCCACGGCCATGGTTTATTTTGTATTTTATTTCTCTTGTTAATAAAAAAAAAAAAAAAAAAAGAAAGAAAAAAAAAAAAAAAAAAAAAAAAACAAGAGAAATATTTGTTTTGTTAATAAGCCGTGGGGAAGGAAAATCTATAAGGAAGTTTCAAGCGACAAGGATTTAAGGTAAAAAGAGTTATAAATTGTTAAGGATTTATGAAATTCGAGAGTTTATCACCAATAGTTGAAACCGAAGACGAAGACCAAGAAGATCAAGACAAGGAGCGGAAGACGTTTCTATTGGATGCCGTGAGAGTGGTGTTATCATAATTGGCGATTGGATGTGAAGGTGAGTAAGTAATCTCATCCTCGATAATAATGGTTGATTTCCTTTCTTAGAGATCGTCAGAAAAATGGTTTTTCAAAATGTTAAAAGATGTGGGTTTTTTAAAAATATTTCGGAAGTTGTCCTTCCCACCAGTCAACGTGTTGCAGGATTTCTCTTTTCATTCCTACCTGCACACATGTGTGACCCATAAAAAGCCGTCTTTTTGAGTGCAATTATCATAAAATCCTTTTTGGTAAGGCAGAAGTCGAGGCGAAATGCTTATTGATCGTTTCTCAAACACGCGTTCTCTCATTATGGTGTGATTATTTCTCACTCAACATTTAAGAATGAGAATATGTTCTTTGGTATTTCTAATTTTTTATTACTAGAATGCAGAAACTCTATGTCCTCATAACTCTTTGGATGCTTGGGACGCTTGAACACTTTGAAGTTGTGAGTTTTTAGTTTGATTTGCTCGAGGACTAGCAAAGTCTAAGTGTGGGGGAATTTGATAGGGTGTAGAATACATCCTATTTACTATCTATTGTTTATGCTTTCTTTGCTATTTTTCTTGTAAATTATGTATTTTACTCTTGTTTTGAGTTTTATAGCTACTTTGGAGTCACACGGAGGAAAAGAAGAAGAAATTACTCTATTTGATCCAAAAGGGCAAAATTGTCATTTCATGGGCGAACACTATCTGGAGCCCAGTCAAGGTTAAGGGGCAACTCTCTTTTGGAGGAGTACTAAAGCCAGGCCCAGTCAAGGTTAAGGGGGGTTGCTATCAGGGTATCCCTTATCATCTACCATTGGGTGTATTTAACGGGTCCTATCTGTGGGGTGTACCTATCCATATCGCCCCAACCCTAAATTGAGAGAAACTCGTCTCTCATTCTTCATTTCTTTCACTTCGCCTGAAATCGAGAGCTAAAAGCAGTGGATGCTGCTGTTGAAACCGAGAGAAGGAAGTATGATGAGAGATCGAGAAATTATGGTAGAAAAGATGATTAATCAAAGCAAATCATGGTTGGTAGCTGTAATTGATGAAACAAATGAGTCCGAGACGAGAAGGGGATCTGATGGCTTCTGCTGTCATGGCAGAGATCGAGATGTAGAGAAATTGAAGAACAGATCGAGAAACAGATAGAGAGGTTGAGAGAATTAATGAGCTGTTCTGACTGAATCGAGAGATGAGAGATTCAATGGAGATGAAGGTGGTTCTGTTATTGTTTGGAGGAAGGAAATTAGGGTTCATCTCTGTAATTCTGTGATGTCGAGAAGGTGGAAATGTTGCTAGAAATGGGTTTGTGGCTATGAAGTTGAAATTGAGATGGGTCTTTGGGTTGTGATGAAATTGTGGAGGTGGTGGTTCTGTGTTGACAAAGATGAGCAGATGAAGATGTCGATTTGAGATTTCGGAGAAGAGAAGCTATGGAGATGACAAGGAGAAGATGAACCCGATGTTGGAGAAATTTAATTACGGAGATGGGTGTTCACCGGAAATGATTTTGGTGGTCTCTCGTATGAAGGTGGCACTGTGGTTAATGGGTGTTTGAATCTGAAGAAGAACACATAAATGAGAGCAGTGGCGCTGTTGATTGGTTCGGGTGATGAACTCAGATAGGGATTGGAGTGTACAGTATTGAGGAGCTACTGATATGAATTGAAGATACAATATCTGCTACTGTGATGCAGAGACAAAGGAGAGTAGGGTTGAGCAGAATAGAAGGGTATGTTGGTGGTTGAATAGAGATGGTGCTTTGCTCAAACTCGTTATTCAAATATACGCAAAAGATAACACTCAACTCTGTTGATGAATGAATGCTTCAAATAGATGTTGTGTAGGATTGTTACAGGGGATTAGCCTGAACTCAAGTTGGAGATGCTGATTTTCAAGGATGTGGTGAAATTGGAAGACATAATTGATGCAGAATGGAATGATTGAATGCTTATAACTAGATGTATGTTAGGATACAAAGTTTGTGCAGGGATTGAAGAAAATTGAGGCTGAATTCGTAGGAAGTCCTGTAAATAGCCGTAACTCCTACTGGTTTCCCAATTACATGAGTCGACTCAGTGAGTCCGATAACCGATCCAGCTCTGCAACTCAGTAGAGTCAGCCCAGTAAGACGGAGTTTGACAGCTGACTGAGTGACTGACTCAGCTGACTCCCTCTTCTGCCTTGACCGTTGACTGACGGTTTAACCCTTTTGACCGTTAGTCCTAACGGTGGACTGACGGAATATTCCGTCGAATATACCAGTGACGGCGAAGAATTCAGGTGACTATTCTTGCCGGATTACGGTCAACTTCCGCCATAATACCAAATTTTTCCTATGGACCAAAATTACAGATTTTTGTGTTGGATTCTTCTCATGGGTGTGAAGACTTGGACTTGGACTTGGATGGAGAATTTGGCTCAAATTTGGAAAGAGAAGATGGAAGATGAGGAAGACTTGAATTTGGAAATTGAATTGCTAAAGGAAAGGGGTTCTATTCCTTGGAAGATATGGAGAACATTGAAGCCTATAAGTAGAGAAGTTCTCTACACATCTTTTTAGATATCTTTTAAAACACCTCTCTACACACACAACACTTGTGTTTTTGCTTTCAATTCTTCTTTTTAATTATTTGTGTGAACTTGAAAATTCTCCTTTTAATTATTTTGTGTGAATTTCAAAAACATGAGTAGCTAATTTTCTTATTGATTGAGGATGAATTCCTAGTTCTTAATACATGATTTGAGTTTTGTTTCAATTATATCTTGAAGTTTTTCACATGATTATTGTTTGTTTTTACTAATAGGAATGTTTATTCATTCATGATTGATTGATAGATTGTTTAGAGTGCACGCTAAATTGATTTGTTAATTTGATCTAAAGCTAGTGAAAGTTAGGGGATAAGTAATCGTTTCTTGACTCTTTACATAAGTAGCAAACACGAGACCTTGCGGAGGGATTCCGTGGAGCAATTGTGTGTGAAAACAACGTTAGCAAGTAGACCTTGATCTAAGAGTCTAACTACTAATATTGACCTAATAAGTTCATAAATCTTAATGCGTTTATTTAAATTACATCTAGAGTGATCTACTACTAGGTGGTTTGGTAAATAGAATCCGGTAGTCGAGAATTTCCGTATCCTATGATACAAGGGATTTAGGGGTTTAGCACCGATCTAGTCGCTTTACCTACGGTTGGTGATAATCTGTGACTAATAACAAGTAGAAAAGAACATAACTTTAATCATTGTTTTGCAACGAAGAATGATTCCTTGATCTTGTCTCTCTTATTGATTTCAACTTTATCTTTTAATTGCTTTGTTTATTTTCTTTTGCTTTATACATCCCCCCTTTTGTGACAATTTTTATAACTAGAATCTCTTGCTCCTCGTGGGAACGAACTTGACTTCCATTATATTATTTTTAATTGAGTGGAAATAAGATATTAATTTGATTGCACCTACGACACGCATCACGGAGTTGGGATCGTTATGATTTCGCCAGAAGGCAATAAAATGGCTTTTTCTTTCAGATTGGAATTTGCATCTACCAACAATAAAACAGAATATGAAGCTATAATACATGCTCTACAATTCGCAATAGAAATGAAGTTGGAGAATGTGAGAATCACCAGTGATTCCCAGTTAGTTATTCGCCAGATAAAATAAGAATATACTACAAATGAACCATCTTTGAAAAAATACAAGAAACTTGTTGAAGAATTGTCGGCGAAGATACCAAAAATAAAATGGAGACATATATCAAGAAGAGACAATAGACTCGCAGATGCTTTCGCTTTTATATAAAGTATGATGACAGATCCAGCTGCGAGATGCATAAAAATATAGACACTTCTATCACCATCAATCAATAAAGAGGAAGAGCAAGAGACAGAAGTGATGCTCATAGAAGATGGAGCACAAAGGCCCTATAGTGAAGATTGGAGAGCAGAACTTCATGCATATCTGATGAAAGGATAAACACCAAGAAATAGATTAGAGACGCACAAATTAAAAAGCCGTGCAACAAATTATGAATTAAGAGACGGTGTACTGTAACGAAGATCCTTTAATAAACCCTTGCTTAGATGTTTAACACGAAAGGAAGGAGAAGCAGTGTTAAAGATGTTACACAGTGGGGATGCTGGAAATCACAGTGGTGGAAGATCTTTGGCATATAAGGCGAAAATGCAAGGCTATTATTGGCCATATATGCATGAAGATGCGAAACAAATATCAAGGCGTTGCGAAGATTGTCAAAGGCACGGAAAGAAAATACATGCACCAGGACCACCATTAACCTCTTCAACAAGTGTATGGCCTTTTGGAAAGTGGGGTTTAAACATTGTGGGACCATTTTTACCAGGTACAGGGCAAAGAAGGTATCTGATTGTCGCTATAGATTATTTCACAAAATGGGCAGAAGTAAAAGCGGTACAACACATTCGCGATAAAGATATTTTTATCTTCATATTCGAAAACATCATATGCAGATTTGGAATCCCCGCACAGTTGGTATCTGACAATGGGAAGCAGTTTGAGAGACAAAATATAAAATTGTTGCTTAATGCATTTCAGATAAAGTGTGGGAAATCAACTCCTTTATACCCGCAGGCCAATGGACAGGCAGAAGAAACAAATAAAATAATCACAGATATACTGAAGAAGAAGTTAGAAGGACATAATAGGGCATGGTGTGAACAAGTGCATAATGCAGTATGGGCTTACAATACAACCAGGCGAGAAGCTACGGGAATGTCACCCTTTTGTTTAACATATGGAGTTGAAGCCGTACTTCCGACAGAAGTTATTATTCCAACAACAAAGAAAGAAGCTTGGGAGAAAAATCTTAGTGCGGGTAATATTTTGATCAAGTTAGATGAATTAGAAGAAAAAACAGAAAGAGCACTACAGCATATGGAGAATTACCAGCGAAGATTAGCCAGAGAATATAACAAACGTGTCAAGACACGCGAATTTCAACCAGGCGATTTGGTATTGAGAGAAACACCAGTATATCAGTGAGAAAGTGGTGGCAAGCTGGCGAAAAAATGGGATGGACCTTATATCATCAAGGAGATAGTCGGAACAGGGGCATATAGATTAATGGATCCCGAGGGCAAAGACATGGGCCACAGATTGGATAGACTGTGGAATAGATTATACTTGAAGAAATATTACCCGTAGAAGATTGTGGGAAAAGAATAGACTGCGAAATAATGTATGGTTGAAGAGAAATGAACTTATATGAAAATGCTGCGAAAGAATCATTGCGAAATTGCACGAAACAAAGAAAGAACATGCGAAGATCTCGCAAAGAAAATAACAAGAGATAACCAAAAAACAATGACATATCAGAATGGGACGAACCTGCTATGGCGTACACCCTAGTTCGTGAATCAAAATTTCGTAAGAGGCAAATGTAAGACCTAAAGTACGTCATAAAATGGGGTATCTGTTAACATGGCTCAGGGAAAAGGTTACACCGCCCCTGGAACCTGGGTCATGGAGATTTGGGGTCAATAAAGCCCATCCAGGAGAGATACCTTGGATTTCCAACTATATATATAAGGTTATACCCTGGTTGGACGACCGAGGGTCTCTTCTAAGGAGTCAGCGTATGATCAAGGCGCCAAGGTACACGGTTGAGCCAAGAGTGCCTGGGGCATTTGAAGTGTCTCGGCCATTCTTGGCAAGTCTTGGCATATGTTGCACTCGGCCCGAAGAAAACTCCACTTAGGGTGCAGTCTCGTAACCATAAGCCCTATAGGTATAAGGGATAAGAGGCTACGAAAACAACTGGTTGTTGTTAAGACCGGATGGGAGGAGCTAGTCTTGGCCGATGTACGCCTCCTTGAAGGGGCAACCAGGGAGATGATAAGGGCGGCACCCTCCATTAGGGAGATGATAAGTGTCTTAAGACGCAAATGTCATGAGGCTTTATTTTCGCAAGAAAATTTAGGCTTGTCATATTTGTGCGATGATCCTGAAGAGGCAATAATACAAAAAACAAAGATAAGACGAGATCAATGGGTCAGTACATGAAAGTGTAAGGACGTCCTGCGATTTCGTCGCAAGACATCAATGTCATGGGGCTTTATTCTCGCAAGAAAATTTAGGCCTGTCATATTGTCGCAATAAAATTATCCTTCATAGGCAATAATACTAAGAAATGATAAGACAAAATCAATGGGTCTTTACATGAAAGTGTAAGGACGTCCTGCGATTTTGTCGCAATAACAAGAGATGGCACAGTAAGACCTTTAACTAGGAAGGCAAAATAAGACCATATGACAAAAGATTTATAAAAATTAACTATTATTTATGCAGGTCATTCATCGCAAAGAAGAAAGTAAGACACAATAAAGAAAACATAATATTTCTTACAAAAAAGTGCACTTCAAAAGGAAATAAAAAACATCATATGCAAGAAGTTATGAAGATCAAGAAACTAAAGGAAATGAAATTACAAAAGAAGTTTATTTCTCAACATTAATTCTTTCATCTTCAACAATTTTATCAGCTTCCCCAGCTTCCACACTTTCGCCAGTTGTTGCATTCCCGCCAGAACCCTCTTCACCTGGATTATTATTGACAGCTTCATTGTTTGATGGGATCACCTTTTCATTAGCGAGATCTTCGCCGCTTTCGTATTCATAGTCAATATCAGGAGAATTAGGGATTTCATCATCCTCAACTTCAAGAGGTTCGACAAATACAGGGTCAAGAGATTTGGACAATAAGACATCATTCAAAAGAACTTCAGCTTTGAGATGAAATTGGCGAAGAAGTGCCTTCTGATGATTTCTACTCTGGATATCTTTGGAGTAACTGAGGTAATCAAATCTCCTTTCGGCCCGATCGCGAGAACGAGCGAGAGTAGCGGAAAGAATCGCATTTTCTTTGCGAATCTTGTCATAGCTAGCCTCCAAAGTAGAAAGGGAGGAACGAAGATCTTTCTCAGATTCTGCAAAAATGAAGAACAATAGAGTTATACAAATAAAGAATTCGCAAAAAAAAGGATATCAGAAGAAAACTAGACAAAGAAAAAACGGGTGAGGCAGTCAAATTTTATGACTACCTTCCTTTTGCGAGATAAGATGTTGGGTCAAAGCTAAGAAACTACTCTCCAATGATCCATGGCACTATCAAAATTATCTCCAACCAGACCTTTTAATCGAGAATGCAAACTCTTTTCGTTAGAAACAAATAAGGTATTCTCCTTAGCAAGGGAGGAGTAGGATTCTTTTAACTTGGAATATTGATCCTTGAGTTGGCTTGTTTTCATACTTAAAGTTATTCTACCCTGAATAAGCTTATCCCTCTCAGCAGTGACTTCTTTGAGTTTACTTCTCAGCGAACAAAGAGATTGTTCTTGTTCATTACATATTTTTTGACAGACATCAAGCTGTTGCGAAGAAATCGCCACCTTATTTAACAAAACTCTCTTCTCTTGAGATAAAGTTCCATTCTCATCTGATAAGGTTTCCAACTCCAAATTAGATTTAGCCAAAGAATAAGAGAGATGAGATAATTCATTACTTAACGAGTCTTGCTTCTGAACTAAGTGAGCATTCTCTTTGGTAAGGTTATCTATTTGATCAACAGAGTACGAATGAAGATTATCTAGTTGGTTATATTGCTCCATCCAAGCATCTCTATCCATTCGAATTTCTTCAACGACAGATTCCAACTGATATATCTCCATTTTTCGCTTTTGGTTTAAAGATTAAAAGGCGAACAAGGTTTTTTTTTTTTTTTTTTTTTTTTTTAAATGGAGAGTGTAATACCTTTTAATTCTTCGTTCTTCTTGCGAAGATTATCACGATCCAATGAAACGTTTTGAAGTTTCTGATTCTCGAGATGGAGAGTGTCACACTTCGCAGTCATATCTTGAAGATTATTCTTCAGCACTTTAATTTCTTGTTCTAAAGACATTTGCGACATCCTGTCAGAACTAAAGTATTTACTCAAAGACTCGCAAACACTAGACTTGATGGGATCAATGGAGGTCTTCTTGGCGTCATTCATGATATCTGATAAAACTTTGAAAGCTACATCCATTCCCTCCAGGTTTTCTTTAGTAAGAGGAATAGACTCAGAAGAAGAGGTAATGATGACAGAAGAGGGGAGAGTTGAATCATCTTTGGTCATAGGAATGTCATGAGAAGAGGAAACCCTCTGAAGGTCAATGATTGGGGGTGAGGCAGAAGCATTGATAATAGAAGAAGAGAAGGGTTCATCTTGAGGGACTTCATTTATAGAAAATTCAGGTATAGGAGGAAAATCGGCAGCGACATTTTCAGAGATAACCAAAGTAGAATTATCTTGCGAAGATATCGCAGGAGGTGTTGGTTTATCCTGTGAAGATATCACAGAAGGTATTGGTTTATCTTGCGAAGATATCGCAGGAGGAGTTTTGAGCTTGAATACAGGAAAGGAAATAGAAGATTCAACATTTTTAGAACGGTGAGGTTTCTTGGGGGATCTATCAATATTTTTGTCATCCTGCGAATCACAAGTCAAATAAGAAACAGAGGCAACAATATTGTTATTAGAAGAATAAGTGTTTCTTAATACCTTGCTATTCGCAGGCTTCCTTTTAGTAACATCGATTTTCGGTTGCGAGCCCACGGGAACATTAGGGTTTAGAACTATGAACTTGGTGTTAGATTTATTCTTACTGAAACAAAAACAGCACGGGAATCATTAGAGAAAGAATAATATTAGGATAAAACAATTTCGATAGAAGAGATCAATCACAAAAAGATCAATTTTGGCAAAATTAACAAACCTTGATGGCTCCATAGAAACAGCAGCAGAAAGATGATGAGAACAGTAGCAGAGAGACAATAGCAAGAAGACGATGAAGAATTGCAGAAAGAAAAATAACAGTAAAAAGTTGCAGAAGATGAAGAAGATGAAATAAAAGAAAGGAAACATCCTCATGGAGAATTTCTCCTTAAATAGACAAGAAAAAAGTGACCGGTTAACATTAAATATACCGGTAAAAAGGGGAGATTTTGACACGTGTAGGCAGTTACGCCTAATTCACGGAATCCTGGCGGTAGATTGATGGAAAGAAATGAACAGTTGCGGCAGTTTGAAAATAATAATTCTCATGACATTCTCTTCTTCGCAGAGAAGACATGAGAAGAGGCAAGATGTAGGATCAGAATATCGCAACACCAATACCTCTGCGAAATTCATAAACGTTACGTAGCGAAGGCGTCGCAGATGAATAAAATAAGTGACGCAATGGATGACGACATCCAGAACGCGAGAAAGGTGTGAAGTCCTAGCGAGATCTAGTAGTGTCGCGAGATTATGCATTTGTACACTTGCGACACTTCGCAAATCGTTCCCGAAAATAAAGGACAGCTTAGCTGTCATCCATTATGTAATACCCTATATAAAGAGCCGAACAGGCCTATTAGGAGAGAGATCTTTTTCGAGTGTAGAGCAAGTCATTAAGAGAGAGAAAGTCGATAGTGATTGTAATTTCTTTAGCTCTTTTCCATTTTATCTTGTAAACATTCAAGAAGTTAATCAATAAAAATTATAATTGTTCATCTTAAAATGGTTTAATTGTGTAGATTCTTGTGAGGGGTGTAGTGTAGGATTTCCTGCAACTACAACTAGGATCGGTTACACCAATTACAAGGATCGGTTACATATACACATGGTATCTACTTGTGACCGATCATCATACCAGTCACTAGGATCGGTTACACCAAATACAAGGATCGGCCACATAACACTTATGATCGGTCACACCAATTACCAGGATCGGTCACACCAATTACAAGGATCGATCATACCATCTCATGGTGATTACTTAGGATCAGCTACACCATTTACCAGGACCGGTCATACCAAATCATAAGTCTAGGTATTGTGATCAGTTATACCAAGATATATAACTTAAGTCAAGATCGGTTCTACCAACTCACACATATTGGTCATCAAAGAATATGCAATGAATATCCATACCAATAAACCTGTTGATTTCCCTTTCGATTCACGAAAAAATTCATGAATGTACTTCCTTTAAACAAATGTAAAACATTGCTTCCTAGGATGAAATCTTCACCATACACCCATTCACATAATCATAACACTATATACAAGATTAGGTCGATGTCATATCTACGAAGTTCAAAAGATAAGCGTTATACTTCGTAGTCTAATTCCTTAATACTATGATCATGTATCATCACTAGAGTATTATATACAATATGTACAATATATACAGCTTCACAGTTATGTTTTCAATATAGCACAACTTGAAAGATACGTTAGGAATGAAACAGTTCAAGTCAATATTACTAACCTCAAGAGGAAGGATGATGTCGTCGTTGTAGTTCGTTAGTTCTTCACATTATTCAGGTCTTCAGAGTAATAGTTGTATGTCTCAACATTCCTAGACTTTCCAGTCCAACCTAAACGAAGTTGACTCTAGTATTTAATCAAACAACTTTAGATGAGTTTTGATACTAAAATATGACAACCAAACTTCACATACCGACGCTTGGTTAGATCAACCGAGCTATGCTCTAACAATCTCCCCCTTTGTCAATTTAAGTGACAAAACTCTTATTACATATGGAGCTAAACGATTTATAAAATATTCCATTCTTCATACGCTTGATTCCAAGTTTCAACAACACAATAACCTGCATATATTAAATCAATAAATGCTGCAGTTGGCATTTGAATAACAAAAGCTTTTACTCCCCCTAAAGGCAAGCTAGGTAATTATTCAATCCGAACATCTTTGTTATTCCCCTTTTGCAGTCTTAATACTACACAACAATATGTTATGTTTCTCCCCCTTAGTCAATGTTTTACTCTTTCATTAGATATAACGTTTAAGCACAATTGTCCTTTCCTAGTGATTAAAAATCACTTGTTTAGTCCATATATTTCTCTCCCTTTTTGTCACAAAATGACAAAGGTTCGAGCAAATAAAGGTCAAACCGAAAGAATCTTCCAAATCTAAAAGACTTATATACAACCTATAAGAGTTAAGCACGAAGGTTTCACATACCATTTTAGATAACCAATATTAAAACCGAAACAATTGCCCGAATTTTTTTTCCCTAATAGTCCAATAAATCGACTAAGAAAATCAATTCCCTTGTTGAACCGATTGCGTATGCACAGTATGTATACCCCAGTTTGTGATGGCGCGTTGCACGCTGCACGCTGTAAACTGCCAGACCAATACCCCAGTATGTATCCCCCAGTTTGTGACATGATTGATGTCTCGAGTGTGTGGATCGTGGGACCCACAGAAAGTAGCATGTAATGCTAGATTAAATAACTAAGTTATTTAGGAAGTCGATACTTGTGAAGTACCGTGTGTATTCTATGCAGTGCTGCATCATGGTGTGGTAAAGTGACGGGTGGTGATCACCATGACGCCTCACTGACCAATTAACTCCTGACCAGGGTTGTATAACCAAGCCGGTGAAGTTGGACGGACGAGATGATCTTTGAGACACTCATCTGCGACCGTTGGTGGAATTAGGGTTTTTGAAGAGGTGCGCAAGCATCACTCTTCAGCTTGGTCGAATCCAGGCTTGGGATACAATTTTGGCAGGGCCGATCGTGCATGTGTGTAGACGACATGACGGTGTAGGCGCCCATACCTCATTGTCTCGTGAAAGTGTGATCTGGGACACTCAATTTGTCCGGCGAAGTTGAGTGGTCGAGATCAATTTGCAATAGAAATCTGGTGCCGCAAAAGCCGCGCATCATGCCCACTTCGGGCGCGCGTTTCAAGACGACCAAGCTTGGTCCGTCTTGGCCGATTAGTCTGGTATACAGACGGCGAGCGGGTATACACGTCCATACCTTAATATCCCATAGAAACGTGATCTAAGCCACACAATTTTTCCGGCAAAGTTGAGTGGTCGAGATTAGTTTGCAATCGGGAGGTGCGACCATGCCTAGTTCGGGCGTGCGAATCGAGGCAAACAGGCATGATATGCCTTGGTCGATCGGTGTGGAGATAGATGGGCCCACGGTGGTCATGTTGATACGCACCGGACCTGCTTAGTCTAATCCTGGACCCTTTATTCGTGCAGGAGAAAATGGATGCTCGTGATTGTTCAAACCCTAATTAGGGTTTCACCGGCCGTGCGTCATGCCTTGTTTGGGCGCACGAACTGGAACGACCAACTATAGTTGGTCCTGACCGATCGGTCATGTATGTAGGCGGGCCCACGGTGTTTGTGTTGACATGCTCTGGGCCCTTTGAATCTACATCTACACCCTCCATCTATGCCTGCGAAGATGGATGGTTAAGACTGTTTTGCGATACATGTAATGTGCCGCAAACCCTAATTTAGGGTTTTTCGTCCATATTGCTTTGGCTTGGACGGTTTGGCAAGCTATGCCACCCTTTTGGGGAGACCGACCATGCGGGGCCCGCGTTGGGTCGGTAGTGAATATTCCAATACCTGCTTGGGGTCATGGATTCAATCTAAGCCATCCAATCATGCTGGTGAAGTTGGATGGTTGTGATCGTTTCTGAGACTGATATGGACAGTCCAGGTTCAAACATGCTCAATCGGGCTAGTATAACACACCGAGAGATGTATGCTCAATCGGGATAGTATAACACACCGAGAGTTGTATGCTCAATCGGGCTAGTATAACACACCGAGAGTTGTATGCTCAATCGAGATAGTATAACACACCGAGAGTTGTAGCCTGTACGGGTATTTCGTACATGCTTCATTATTAATGCTTGGAGGTTCGTGTTGCTCTGCTGAGAACAACACTCAGTTGTCATGCCGCACCGGTAATGAGTACAGGAAATACAAGGCTGGTTATGCATTAATTAATAATGTTGTAAATTCACAGGGTATATGGGATTGTTGCCACATGCTCCAACCTGGATGAATTTCGTGTATTTAATTCACAGACTACTGGGATTGTTGCTGCATGCTCCATTCTAGGTGAATTAGTAAAGTGAAGAAGTATGCATCACTTATTAATGGCTTTATCTTTTGCAAGATGTTAGCGCATAATTTTGGCTTTTACAATTTTAGCCTTGAATGAAAATCCACCATCAACACCTTTGCAGGATGTCAGCGCATAAATTTGGTTTCACAATTTTAGCCCTGAACTAAAATCCACCATCAACAACCTAATATAGACAAATAAGAGAAAACAAGAGTAATAATACGAATACATGCAAGAATAATAGCTAAAACAAGTACAGAATGGATACTAAAATCATATGAATTATGCACTTATCAAATTACCCCATACTTAGATTTTGCTAGTCCTCGAGCAAACTAAAATAAAAATAATTTTAAATACAAAAACTCCATTTCGTTGAGAATACGGTTACACTTAGCTAATGCAATATTCCTTTAAACCCCTAGGTGTCCCTAGTGGACGAGTTATAGTCTCGTGAGGGTTTACAAGAGGTATACCCAGAAAACATACTACAATTTCTTGCCTTGGAAGAACCACTAATGATAGACACAAAGCAGAAAGCTAAATAATTAGCCTGCGTAAGTTCTTTAGCTGTAAACATCCCACATACATTCGAATCATCACACATAAGCAATTACTTACGTGTGACATTCAACCTGTTAGAGCACTACTCGGTCGAACTCGCAAGCGTTTCTATCTCAAGCTTGTTTGTCAAGTTTAGCTACCAAAACTATAAGTCTTGGTTTCTAATCTACTTATAGCTAAGTCTCGAATTAGGATGTGTAGTTGAGCTTTAGACTCCACAACGTTCATCGAATGAAGACGAAGAACTACTCAAGGGAACTTGTGGAACTTCATCAGCAAAAAGGTATGTGGAGACTTGAACTCATCTATCACTCAAAGTCTATGTACTCTATCTCCTATTTGAGACAAAAAATCATATTGGTATATATACTTCAATTATACACATTTGGTATTTCGAGCCTAGTTTATCTCGCTTATCTATTTCTCGAAATATGTGTTGGTAAGCTTTCGCTTTAACCAAGTTCATCTTTTATTCTTGACGCAAGTCAAAAGATGATCATGTGAAAATCGCCTTGTAACATCTTACATGATTTGTGTGAGACACTCATTTGATGTAAAGTCGGAATATTTCGTATTGATAATTCGATCACTTGAAAATTGCTTTGAAGCTGGGAGACAGCTATTGTCGGCTTCCAAGAATGTTTCAATGATTAAAATGAGAGTTTAGAACATGTAACCAAGATTGGATATAAACATAGCGTGTATTCACATTTGTGTAAAGTCCAAAACCAGGAACCATAGTATGCGTACACGTACGCGTACTGGTTGGTTGATGGAAGTCCGGAGCTAAGTATGCGTACACGTACGCGTACTGGCAGAAGTATAATTCCCATGAATTTCTGTTGGAGTTTGAAAGGTAAAATGGTATGCGTACCCGTACATGTACTGGCGTAACCAAACCCAGTCCGGCTACTTAGGTATGCGCACACGTTTGCATACTTAAGTAGGTTACATTCTAAAATCGGTTTGTTCATGAACTAATACATTTATATATTAAGGAATGCAATCTTTTGCAAACCGTGGCTATAATGTTCATGATATGATTCGAGTGAATCAAAATCGATTTTGCTTCAATTGTGTCTTATATACTTCTATGAGAATATAACAATTGAACAACTCTCGAACTAGTTTCATTTGAGTCATTTGAACTAGTTATGATAAAGATTAATAAGGTTGATATGAAAGTGCTCCTATGGCTAACCATTGGTTAACTATTGTTGAACCAACTAAGTGTACACGTTTAGGTACGGTTACCTTTATCTAAATGTTGGTCATTTCATTGGTGTATAACAAGCTAAGTTCGATCTAACGGTTGAAAGATATTAGCTTGTATCTAATCAGGTTTTCATCTAACGGTGAATATTGAATGCTTTGTTACCAAGGTAGCATTGATTGCAAACCTTGATTTGGAGACTATATAAAGGAGAACTCTAGCAACTGGGAAGCCTGATCCCCACACCTCGTGTGTGATGCTAGTTGCGACTAGAGTCGATTCTCCTTTAACCTTAGGTTTTTCTAAAACCCTGTAGGTTAACGACTTAAAGACTTCATTGGGATTGTGAAGCCAGACCTAACTATTTCTCTGTAGTTGCGTGTTCTGATCTTGTTGTTTTCTATCGTGATTGAGTACTATCTTATTTAAGATTTGGTCGAGATTTATTCTCCGATAGGCAAGATTGAAAAGTAGTCACAAACATCTTCGTCTCATCGTTTGTGATTCCACAATATCTTGTTTCGTTAATCGATTAAGATTATTATGAGGTGATTGATATTTCTAGGTTGTTCTTCGGGAATATAATTCTGGTATATCAATTGGTTCATGTTCACTTTGATTTATCAAAATACGGAACAAAACTCGTAGGTATATCTGTGGGAGACAGATTTATCTATTCAATAGACTTTTCTGTGTGATACAAATTTGTTTATCAAGTCTTCGACTTTGGGTCGTAGCAACTCTTAGTTGTGGGTGAGATCAGCTAAGGGAATCAAGTGCGCAAAATCAGGCGTGGTTCAAGAGGCGTAAGGAACGCGACTGTACCTTGATTAGTGTGAGATTGATTAGGGCTCAACTACATTCCAGGCCGAAGTTAGCTTGGTAGTAGGCTAGTGTCTGTAGCTGCTTAATACAATGTGGTGTTCAAATCTGGACTAGGTCCCGAGGTTTTTCTGCATTTGCGGTTTCCTCGTTAACAAAACTTTTGGTGTTTGTGTTATTTCTTTTCCGCATTATAATTTGTTTATATAATTGAAATATCAGAGGTTGTGCGTAAGATCAATCGATTAGGAATCCAACCTTTGGTTGTTGATTATATTGATTGACACTTGAACATTAGTCTTTGGTACCGTTCAAGTTATTTCACATAATAATCAGGAGAAGTGGGCAAGACTGGTCGTGTAACACTAACACACAACTCCACTAATCCATCACTCCACTTCCTCCACTTCCCACGAGAGACGTGAATAAGGTTCAAATGACTTGTATAAATAGGTTCTCCTCCCTATTTCCAAAAACAGAACAAGACAAGACAACAGAGGCAAGTGTTGATACAATCGTATTCAAACACCGGAACTGATAGCTTACATCCTGCAAGCCAGTTCAGCTTTCTGATACAAGTCATACATAGCCAACACCTTCACAATCTCAACACCTTCTTCGCTTCCCTCCCTAAGATCAACCCCATCTCCTTCACTTTGTGACCGAAACAAGTCTGGAACGACCATTTCTTGGTTTAGGCCGGATTTGCACAGATTGATTTCTCGAATCTACAAGCACTCTGTGCAGTGCATTTGTTTAAGGTTTAGACTCATTTCTCATCCACACACCCCAAATTACCAAAACCGGCTGAAATAGTTTTCACCCATAAACAATTGGCGACCACAGCGGTAGGTTAATCTCTCGGTTGTAAAGTCAATTTCTTCAATACCATTCAATCAATTTCGAGATGGTTGGTATTAGGACCGTCTCGACAGTCTCAAATCCTGATGGTTCCTCCAACGGAGATACCCCTCCTCCTAACGGCGTATCTGACGGCATGATCAGGAGATTTCCAACATTAAGCGAACTAGCACGGGTACAAGAGACTCACACGAAGAACATGGAGCTAATCAAAGAAGCGGTAAACGACATACTTGATCTCCTCATTAAGATGACATTAGAGATGAGCGTTCCGGAGACCTCTACACCGGGGACTAGTTCCCCTTAGATCAACAGCTTTACGACGAACCAGAGACCAGTGGATCAGGAAGCGGCATCTTTAGTAGAAAGCTTGTGTGAACTCTTGCACCTCTCAAAGAATCAACGGGCAGAGACGTTTGCTGCAATTAATAAAATAGCTCTGGACGTACACCTGACTCCTTCACGTCCAGAAGTCCTAACTGCATCGAAAACATCTGTAAATAATGTTACGTTTACAGAAGACGACATGATGGCAGAGGAAGGTCACAACCGGGCCCTACATGTTACCGCACGCATCAAGGGTTCAGAGTTCAGGAAGGCCCTCGTCGACACATGAGCATCTTCGAATGTGATTACTCTCAAGACTCTCAGGACAGCCAAGGTTAGCCCATGCAATATTGTACGGCAGCCCACCATAATGACGGACTTCGAAGGAAACCAGACCAGCACATACGGGTATGTCAATCTGAATTTATCAGTAGGACCCGTTCAGTCAAAAGTGAAATTTGAAGTCATAGAAAAGGAGCCGGACTACCATATGATACTAGGGAGACCGTGGCTTCATGACAATAAGGTCATCCCTTCAACGTATCACCAGTGCCTGAAGACCATGCTAAATGAGGAAGTCATCCGTATTCCCGCATCATTGTCTCCCTACGCACCAATATGCGGAGTGGAACTGTTCGAGCCAAAAGAAACTCCGTAGGGAAGGTCAGACAAAGTCATGTGCACCCCACTACCCACGTGGGCTTCAATCCAGGAAGAAGACCGACTTGCATCACTGGGGCTAAGCACCACGACACGCCTTTTCTGACGAGGCGTCCATCTTTATCCGGTGAAGCTTCAACCCATGCTCACACCAAAAGGGAACGCACTTTCGAGGCAAACCGTGATCAGAATGGGAAGACAATATACTGGCGCGCCCATTGTTAGCAATTAGCGGGAGAGACGGCACCCGCCTCTCCGCTCGATTGAATGCTTTGCAAGAACGACGAAACACAAGAGGAGGTATTGGGCGCTCCGCGACAGCTACAAGATGGCACCAACTCCACAAATCGACGAGCCCGAGACTGTTAACATCGGGAATGAAGAATCTCCCAGGCCTGTCTCTATCAGTTCGACTCTGTCCGTGGACGAACGTATGAGTCTTGTCCAACTACTCAAGGAGTACCAAGATGTGTTTGCCTGGACATACAAGGAAATGCCTGGTCTAGACGAAAAATTGGTCACCCATCACCTACATGTCATACCTGGATCCAAGCCAATCAAGCAATCTCCGAGGCAATTCAGACACAAAGTGGAAGAACAAATCAAGAACGAAATTCAGAAGTTGCTAGCTCAGCGGCTTCATCGAGACCTATTCATCATCCGACCTGGTTAGCTAATGTGGTCCCAAGTAAAGAAGAAAAAACGGACAGATTCGGTGCTTTGCGTGGATTTCGTAGACTTGAACAAGTGCTGCCCCAAGGACGACTTTCCTCTCGCATAACATCGACATGTTAGTAGACGCCACCAGGGACACGGCATGTTCTCCTTCATGGATGGTTACAATGGCTACAATCGAGATAAGGATGTATGAGCACGATGCAATTAAGACACCTTCGAACCCCTCTTGGCAATTTTTACTATACTATTATGCCATTCGGTTTAAAGAATGCCGGTGCAACGTATCAACGCGCTATGACGGTAATCTTCCACGACATGGTACATAAGCAAGTCGAAGACTACGTGGATGTTGTAGTAGTCAAATCCAAGACTCAAGCTATCCTCACAATGTCGCTGCCGTGAACTGTGAAGGAGCTCCAAAACTTCATGGGCAAGGTGAACTTTTGGTTCATTCACCCCCTGCTGAAGAAAGGATCAAGTTTCGTCTGGATCACACTACAACAAGAAGCGTTTCAGAGGATTCAACAAATATTGTCATCTCTGAATCATTACAAAAGGTTAGCCTATTATGTCAGCCCAGACAAGAGCGAGCATGGGACATCTTCAGATCCACTGAAGCCGACACCTCAAGTCAGCAGCCTCAATAAGATAACGATGTCCGCGTGTCATGTCGAGAAAGAATTCGGGCGAATCAATCTATCAGAAGATGGTGCATGTCTACCGTGTTATGTTGGAGAATCTGCACTTTTGGTCATCCTCTAGACTTCGTGAAGCTGTTGAACGCTCATCTACGACAGCATCTACCCTGCTGGAAAGAACCAGGCCTTCCAGTAATGAAGAGCCTCATGATGCTCGTGGAAGCATACATCCCACCAACGGGCAATACAACCTTCAGCATTCCATAAGCAGTTTCGCTGAAGCAGCAAGAGGAAAGCCACCGAGATACAACATCCTGCGCGTCCAAAATTGCCAACTCCAACTCCAACACCATATGCACGACTGCCGTAATGGTGAAACAACGTCCAAGATAATCCATATATGGATCGATGGTAACTACATCAATGAGAGACGCTTTCAGAATTTGTCTCTCGTAGAAGATTTAGTTGCGTTACCAAAGGAGTATGACTGGGACTGCTTAGCACTGCCTATCTCAAAGACAGCCTCATGAACCTAGCGTGACAACATGTATCAAGTCCAAAGCTCTAGATACTCATGGGCAGGGGATTGTCTCTCCCTTCTCTATTTCATGAAGAAACGTCAAGAAAGCCATCGGTTCCAGTTTATCCCTCTAACAATGAGATGAGCTCTACCACTATATGAAGACTGCCAAGTTCGTGCCCGTAGCTATCACGCCTCTCCTCCCGCCTCTTCGATCACACTGCTGCCAGAACTGTTGTTGCTCGTCGATTAATACCATCCAGAGCTTCACCATATAACCGACCATAACGTACAAAAGACCCATCGGGCATACAAGATAGAGCCACGTAGACCACGCTTGGGGACTGAGGTTCAGCATGAAATTCCTTTACCTTCAGTCAAGAACTTCTTCAACACTCTCTCAAGAATAAGCCGCTTCAACGCTCCACCCACTAGAAGTTGCTTCGACGCTCTCCGGGACGTGCTTGCTCCATAAGATGCTTCAACACTCTCAGCGGGACCCACACCACGTTCGAACATACAAGGTTCAGTTTGGGCAAAGCAGATGTAGGATCAGAATATCGCAACACCAAGACACTTGCGAAATCCATAAACGACACACTGCGAAGATATCGCAGATTGGTAATAAAAATGACGCAACGGATGACGACAGCCTGAACACGAGAAAGATGTGAAGACCTAGCGAAATTTAGGAGTGTTGCGAGATTTAACATTTGAATACTTGCGAGAATATCGCAAGTAAGATCCGAAAATAAAGGACAGCTTAGCTGTCATCCACTATGTAATGTCCTATATAAAGAGCCAAACATGCTTAAGAAAAAGGAGAGATATTTTTAGAGTGGAGAGAAAGTTTAGAGGAGAGAGAAAGTCTAGAGTAGCAATTATATTCTTGATTTCATTTCCTTCTTGTAAAATTTCTAACTCAATTAATAAAGAGATTGATTGTTGATCTTAAAAATGTGTTGAATATTAAGAATTCTTGTGAGGTGTGTATTGTAGGATTTCCTGCAATTACATATGGCGCTAGAAACAGGGACTGAAGATTAAAGATTAGAGATTGTTATTAAGATTGTTCAAATCAAGAAGACGATGAAACAAATTGATAAATCAGTTAAAGTAGAGAAAATTAAAATCAAGGAACGTAATAGAAAGTTGGAATGTAGCTTGATTACAAAAACAATGATTAATGAATTCCATGAAAATATCAGTGGAAGAATACATAAACGAGATTTTGAAGGAAAGAAAATCGTGACAACGGAGAAGGCGTCACCCTTGAAAGATTGGGTAAAACAGAAGATTACATTCACAGCAGCAGAGATACCAAGAGAAAATTTAAACCACACATCTCCTTTGGTAATCACGGTAACCACACGGAAAGAAAAGGAAAAATCAGCAAAAACTATGGAAGAATGGGCGGTAAATAGAACTCTAGTTGATACGGGGAGTTCGGCGAATATAATGTTTTACCATGCATACAGAGGAATGGGATATGAAGATGAAGAGATGTCACCTTCAACTTATCATATTCATGGCTTTGGCAAATCTACAACCAAACCAAAAGGAGAAATAGAGGTGCGAATTTTGTTGGGAGAAATTGAAACACAAGTGGCACTATGCGTAGTGGATATGGAATCACCGTACAACATGTTGTTGGGAAGGCCATGGATACATGCGATTAAAGCTGTAGCATCAACATTACATCAATGCATCAAATTTCCTATGCCAAGTGGGATTGGTGAAATTAGAGGGGAAGCTGATAAAGCGAGATTATGTTATCAAATAGTGAAACAGTATGAAGGACGTGCAAAGAAGCGAAAAAATCGCAGAAAAATGGCGAAGGAAGCAAAGAAAGAAGAGGAATTTAGAGCTTATATATAAGAGAAGAGGAAGGAAAGGGGATACCCAGAGAAATTTCGGGAAAAGGAACTGAGCCTGCGAAGGATAAAAGAACCTACACCTATGGGAGAACCTAAGGCCAGTTACACTGCGGCGGAACCAACAAAGGAAGTGAATGTTGGAACCAAAGAAGAACCCAAAATACTAAAAATTGGGACTAAGATGGAGGCAGATGAAGAACAAAGAACTATTGGTATGTTGCGAGAATTTAAAGATATTTTCGCGTGGAACATGGATGAGGTGCCTGGAATAGACCCGTCTGTGGCATGTCATAGGTTGGAAATTGACAAAAATGTAAGTCCATTCAAACAAAGAATCAGAAAAATCGCAATAACATATCATCCTCAAATAGAAGAAGAGTTGCAGAAGATGCTTGATGCAGGAATCATAAGACAAGCAAAATATCCGGAGTGGATAGCAAATATGGTCGTAGTTCCAAAGAAGAAAAAGGGGATAAGAATTTGTATATATTTTACTGATCTAAATAAAGCCTGTCCGAAGGATAGTTTTCCGTTGCCAGATATTCCACAAATGGTCGAATCAGCAGCAGGAAATGATAGAATATCTTCTCTAGACGGATATAAAGGCTCCAATCAAATACCTCTCGCTGAAGAAGATCAGGAGCATACTGCTTTTTTCGCTCCAAGAGGGTTATATTGTTATACAAAAATGCAATTTGGTTTGCGAAATGCTGGAGCAACATACCAAAGGATGGTAGAAAAGGTGTTTGCGAAATGGATACATAAAACGTTGGAAGTGTATGTGGATGATATGTTAATAAAAAGTAAAGAAGCAAAAAATCATGTCCAAGATCTGAGGGAAATTTTTGAACAAATGAGACATTTTAACATCAAAGTAAATCCAGAAAAGTGTATCTTTGGTGTTGCATCGGGAAAATTTTTAGGTTACATCGTATCAAAAGAAGGAATACAAGTTGATCCAGAGAAAGTGCAAGCAGTTCGTGACATGCCAACACCAGCGACGGTAAAAGATGTACAGAAGTTAAATGGGCTCTTAGCTTCGCTGGGAAGATTCATTTCACGATCATCAGACAAATGTGAACATTTTTTCAATATACTAAAAAAAGGGGCGAAGTTTAGATGGACAGACGAATGCGAGAAAGCTTTTCAAGGAATAAAAGAACATCTGACGAATATATCTATTTCGCAAAAAGCAAAACCAGGAGAAGAATTATTAATCTATCTTGCGACAACTTCGCATGCGTTAAGTGTCGTGTTATTGCGAGTAGACGCAGGAGTTGAAAAACCAATCTATTATATCAGCAAAACCTTCAATGTTGCAGAGAAAAATTATTCAAAAATTGAAAATCTAATTTTGGCATTGGTTTATGCAGCATTTAAACTTCGCATATATTTTCAGGCACATGAAATAAGGGTACTGACAAAAATACCGATTGAGTCAGTAATGAAGAATTCAAAAAGATCAGGCAGAGTTGAGAGATGGAATGCACAGATAGGACACTTCAAAATCAAGTATGAAATATTATCTTCACCAAAATCGCAAGTTGTCGCAGATTTCTTAGCAGAATTTCCTTTAGAAGATGATGAAGCTGTGGAAAAGATGATGGATGTAGAAGAGGAACATGGAAATCCGAGAGATTTATTAACAGAGCCAAATAGATGGGAAATATTGGTAGATGGATCATCAAATGGAGAAGGTAACGGAGTTGGAATTGTTTTGATTTCGCCAGAGGGCAACAAAATGGCTTTTTCCTTCAGATTGGAGTTTGAATCTACAAATAATGAGACAGAATATGAAGTTGTGATACATGCCCTGAAGTTCGCAATAGAAATGAAGTTGGAAAATGTGAGAATTACCAGTGATTCGCAATTGGTCATTCGTCAAATAAAAGGAGAATACACTACAAATGAATCATCCATGAAGAAATACAAAAGACTTGTTGAGGAATTGTCAGCGAGAATCCCAAAAATTAAATGGAGACACATATCAAGAAAAGATAATAGACTCATGAGATGCTTTTGCTTTTATCTCAAGTATGATGACAGACCCAACTGCGAGATGCATAAAAATACAGACACTTTTATCACCATCAATCAATAAATAAGAAGAAGAAGAAGAGGTAGATGTAATGATAATAGAAGGTGGAGAACAAACACCTAATATCGAAGATTGGAGAGTAAAACTTCATGCATACCTGATGAGAGGAGAAACACCAAGGAATAGATTGGAGGCGCACAAACTAAAAAGTCGTGCGACAAATTATGAATTAAGGGATGTGATACTGTACCGGAGATCCTTTAACGGACCTTCACTCAGATTTTTAACGCGAAAAGAAGGAGAAGAAGTGCTAAAGATGTTACATAGTGGGGATGCTGGAAATCACAGCGGCGGAAGATCTTTGGAATACAAAGCGAAGATGCAAGGTTATTATTGGCCATATATGCATGAAGATGCGAAGCAAATATCAAGGCGTTGCGAAGATTTCCAAAGGCACGGAAAGAAAATACATGCACCTAGAGCACCATTAACGTCTTCAAAAAGTGTATGGCCTTTTGGAAAATGGGGTTTAGATATTGTGGGACCATTTTTACCGGGGTTTGGGCAAAGAAGATATCTGATTGTTGCTACAGACTATTTCAAAAAATGGGCAGAAGTAAAGGCAGTACAACACATTCGCGACAAAGATATTTTTACATTCATATTTGAGAATATTATATGCAAATTTGGAATCCCCGGACAATTGGTATCTGATAATGGAAAACAGTTTGAGGGACAAAATATAGAACTGTTACTTAATGCATTTAAGATAAAGTGTGGGAAGTCAACTCCTTTATATCCTCAGGCCAACGGACAAAGTGAAGCAACAAATAAGACAATTGCGAGATATATTGAAGAAAAAATTAGAAGGGCATAATAGAGCATGGTGTGAACAGGTACATAATGCAGTATGGGCTTACAACACAACCAGGCGAGAAGCTACGGGAATGTCACCTTTCTGTTTAACATATGAAGTCGAGGCGGTGCTACCAACAGTTTTTATTATTCCAACAACAAAGAGAGAAGCTTGGGAGAAAAATCTCAGTGCGGGTATTATTTTAACCAAGATAGATGAATTATAAGAAAAAAGAGAAAGAGCTTTACATCATATGGAGAATTACCAGCGAAGATTAGCCCGAGAATATAATAAACGTGTGAAAACACGCGAATTTCAACCAGGTGATTTGGTGCTGCGAGAAACACCAATATATCAGCGAGAAAGTGGTGGCAAGCTTGCGACAAAATAGGATGGACCTTATATCATTAAGGATATAGTTGGAACAGGGGCATATAGATTGATGGATCCAGAGGGTAAAAATGTGGGTCACAGACTCGATAGACCATGGAACAGGTTATACTTAAAGAGATATTACCCGTAAAAGATTGTGGGGAAAGAATAGACTGCGAAATGATGTATGGTTGAAGCAAAATGAATCTATATGAAAATATTGTGAAAGAATTACTGTGAGATTATACTAAACAAGAAAGACCATGCGAAAATTTCGCACAAGTAATGCCAAGAAATAATCAAAGATCAATGACATAATAGAAAGGGGCGAACCTGCTATGGCGTACACCCTAGTTCGCGAAATCAAAATTTCGCAAGAGGCAAATGTAAGACCTAAAGTGCGTCATAAAAGGGGGTACCTATTGACATTGCTCAGGGAAAAGGTTACACCGCCCCTGGAACTGAGTCATGGAGATTTGGGGTCAATAAAGCCCATCCAGGAGAGGTACCTTGGATTTTCAATCTAAGCTTATGACTTAGATTGGACGACCGAGGGTCTCTTCTAAGGAGTCAGCATTTGATCAAGGCGCCGAGGTACACGGTTGAGCCAAGAGTGCCTGGGGCATTTGAAGTGTCTCGGCCATTCTTGGCAAGTCTTGGCTTATGCTGCACTCGGCCCGAAGAAAACTCCACTTAGGGTGCAGTCTCGTAACCATAAGCCATATAGGCAAAAGGGATAAGAGGCTGCAAAAACAACTGGTTGTTGTTAAGACCGGATGGGAGGAGCTAGTCTTGTATGGCAGAAGTACGCCTCCTTGAAGGGGCAACCAGGGGGAAGATAAGGGCAACACCCTCCATTAGGGAGCTGATAAGTGTCTTAAGACGCAAATGTCATGAGGCTTTTTACTCACGGGAGTATCAAGTCTTGTCATATTTGTGCAACAATCCTGAAGAGGCAATAATACAAAAGAGAAGATAAGATGAGATCAATGGGTCATTACATGCAGATGTAAAGACGTCCTGCGATTTCGTCGCAAGACGGCAATGTCATGGGGCTTTATTTTCGCAAGAATTTTAGGCCTGTCATATTGTCGCAACAAAAAATTCAAAGAGAAAGTTAAGGCAAGATCAATGGGTTTTTGCATGCAAGTGCAAAGACGTCCTGCGATTTTGTCGCAATGACAAGAGGTGGCACAATAAGACCTTTAACTAGGAAGGCAAAATAAGACCACATGATGAAACAAAAGATTTATAAGAACTAGCTATTACTTATGCAGGTCATCCATCACAAGAAAGATAATGAGAGGCAGTATGGGAATTATTAAACAAAGAACATTATCTTTCTCGCTAGTAAGAACAATAATAAAAGAGTAAATGCATCTCAAAGATGACTAAAGTACACCATATGCAAGAAGCTATACAGATGAAATAGTTCAAAGAAATAAAATTACAAAAGAAGTTCAAGCCTCAACATCGACTTTTTCGCTAGAAGGAGATAATGGACGTCCTTCACTAATTTTATCACTCTCACCAGCTTTCTCGATTTCGCTGGCTTTTTCATCTTCGCCAGTCCTTTCTTCATTTTGGTTTATTCCAACTTCTTCTTCCTCTGGATTATTATCGACAATTTCATCATTTGGAGGAACCTCCTCTTCATTTGCGAAATCCATGTTTCTAGCGCCATATGTAATTGCAGGAAATCCTACAATACACACCTCACAAGAATTCGTAATATTCAACACATCTTTAAGATCAACAATCAATCTCTTTATTAATTGAGTGAGAAATTTTACATGAAGGAAATGAAATCAAGAATATAATTTCTACTCTAGATTTTCTCTCTCCCCTTTCTTAAGCCTGTTCGGCTCTTTATATATGACATTACATAGTGGATGACAGCTAAGCTGTCATTTATTTTCGGATCTGACTTGAGACACTCTCGCAAGTATTCAAATGTTAAATCTCGCAACACTCCTAAATGTCGCTAGGTCTTCACATCTTTCTCGTGTTCAGGCTGTCGTCATCCGTTGCGTCATTTTTATTACCAATCTGCGATATCTTCGCAATGTGTCGTTTATGGATTTCGCAAGGGTCTTGGTGTTGCGATATTCTGATCCTACATCTTGCCTCTTCTCATGTATTCTCTGCGAAGGAGAGAATGTCATGAGAACTAGTACTTTCAAAATGCCGCAGTTGTTCATTTTTTTCCCTAAATTTTCTGCCGACAGGATTCCATGAATTAAGCATAACCGTTTACACGTGTTAAATATTCCCCTATTTACCGGCACATTAAATGCTAACCGGTCATCATCTTTTGTCTATTTAAGAAGAGATCCATCATAAGAATATTTTCTTTCTTTTACTTTGTCTTCTTCATCTCTACATTCTCTGTGAATTTACTTTTTGTCGTCTGCAACTTTTTTCTACTGTTCATCTTTCTGCTACTGTTCTTATGGAGCCATCAAGGTTTGTTGATTTTGCTGAAACTGATCTTCTTAGGATTGATCTCTTCTACTGAAATTGTTTTATTTGATATTGCTCATCTTTGAATAATTCCCATACTGTTTCTGTTTCAGCAAAAAACACTTCTAGCACCAAGTTCACGATCCAAAACCCTAATGTTCCCAAGAGTTCGCAGCAAAAAATCGTTGTGAACAAAAGAAAGCCTGCGAATAGCAAGGTATTAAGAAACACTTATTATTTTAATAACAAAATTGTTGCCTCTGTTTCTTATTTGACTCGTGATTCGCAGGGTGATGGAAATGTCGACAGGCCCCCCAAAAGACCTCGCCATCCTAAAAATGTTGAAACTTTTGTTTCATTTCCTCTGTTTAAGCTTTCAACACCTCCTGCGGTATCTTCGCAAGCTGAATCTCCTCTTCTCATTTGCAAAAATGTCGCTGCAGATTTCTCCAAAGTAACTAAACTTTCTATTAATGAAATTCCTCGTGATAATCCTGTTGCGAATGAACCCTTCTCTTCTTCTGCTGTCAATACCTCTTCTCTGGACACTGCCTCAGCCCCAATCATTAACCCTCATCAAATTTCATCTTCAGATGACATATCTATGGCGAAAGATGATTCAACTCTCCCACCTTCTTCCATCATCACTTCTTCATCTGAATCTTCCCCTTTTACTAAAGAAAATCTAGAAGGAATGGATATTGCTTTCAAGGTTTTATCAGATATTCTGGATGATGTCAAGAAAGCTTCCACTGATCCTATCAGATTTGGTGTTTGCGAGATTTTAAGTAAATATTTTGGCTCTGACAGAATGGTTTCGCAAACATCCTTAGAAAAGGAAGTTGAAGCTTTGAAAAATAACCTCCAAGCTATGACCTTGAAATGTGACACTCTTCATCTTGAGAATCAAAAACTTCAGAATGTTTCTCTGGATCGTGATAATCTTCGCAAGAAGAATGAGGAACTAAAAGGTAATTTTTTTTATTTTATTTTTTTTAAAACCCTTGTTCGCCCTTTAAGCTCTAAACCAGAAACGAAAAATGGAGATATATCAGTTTGAATCCGTCGCCGAAGAAGCCCGAATGGATAGAGATGCTTGGACGGATCAATATAACCAATTAGATAATCTTCATACGTACTCTGTTGATCAAATAGATAATCTTACCAAGGAAAATGCTCAATTAGTCCAAAAGCAAAATATAGGATCAGAATATCGCAACATCAACGCCCTTGCGAAATCCATAAACGACATATTGCGAAGACATCGCAGACGAGTAATATAAATGACGCAACGGATGACGACAGCCAGAACACGAAAAAGACGTGAAGACCTAGCGAGATTTAGGAGTGTTGCGAGGTTTACATTTGTACACTTGCGAGAATGTCGCAAGTGTACAAATGTAAAACCTCGCAACACTCCTAAATCTCGCTAGGTCTTCACGTCTTTCTCGTGTTCTGGCTGTCGTCATCCGTTGCGTCATTTATATTACTCGTCTGCGATGTCTTCGCAATATGTCATTTATGGATTTCGCAAGGGCGTTGATGTTGCGATATTCTGATCCTACATCTTGCCTCTTCTCATGTCTTCTCTGCGAAGGAGAGAATGTCATGAGAACTAATCTTTTCAAAATGCCGCAGTTGCCCGTTCCTTTCTCCCGACAAGATTCCGTAAATTAAGCATAACCGTTTACACGTGTTAAATTTGCCCTTTTTCACCGGCACTTCAAATGCTAACCGGTCATCATTTTTTGTCTATTTAAGAAGAGATCCATCGTAAAAATGTCTTCTTTCTTTTACTTCGTCTTCTTCATCTGTAAATCTTCTTTTTGTCGTCTGCAACTTTTTTACTGTTCATATTTTCATAAATCTTCTTCATCTTTCTGCTACTGTTCCAATGGAGCCATCAAGGTTTGTTTATTTTGCTGAAACTGATCTTCTTAAAATTGATTTACTCTGCTAAAATTATTTTATTTGATGTTGTTCATCTTTAGACAATTCCCATACTGTTTCTGTTTCAGCAAAAATACTTCAAGCACCAAGTTTACAGTTCATAACCCTAATGTTCCCAAGAGTTCGCAGCAAAAATTCGTTGTGAACAAAAGGAAGCCTGCGAATAACAAGGTATTAAGAAACACTTATTCTTTTAATAACAATATTGTTGCCTCTGTTTCTTATATAATTTGTATTTCGCAGGGTGATGCAAACGTCGAGAGGCCCCCCAAAAAACCTCGCCATCCTAAAAATGTTGAAACAGCTGTTTCATTTCCTCTGTTTAAACTTACAAAAACACCTCCTGCGACATCATCGCAGGAGGAATCCCCTCTTCTTATCTGCGAAAATGTCGCCGCAGATTCATCCTTGTAACTAGTCTTTCTATAAATGAAAGTTCTGACAATAACCCTATTGCGAATGAAACTTTTTCTTCTTCTACTATTCATACCTCTTCTCTTAACATTGCCTCAACCCCAGTCATTAATCCTCATCAAATCTCGCCTTCCGATGACATACCTATGGCGAAAGATGATTCAACTCTCCCATCTCCTGCCATTATCACTTCATCATTTGAATCTCTCCCTTTTACTAAAGAAAATTTAGAATGGATGGACATTGCTTTCAAGGTTTTATCCGCTCTTCTCGATGATGTCAAGAAAGCTTCCATTGATCCTATCAAATCTGGTGTTTGCGTGGTTGTAAGTAAATATTTTGGCTCTGATAGGATGGTTTCGCAAGCATCTTTGGAGAAAGAAGTTGAAGCTTTGAAAAACAACCTTCAAGCTATGACCATGAAATGTGACACTCTTCATCTTGAGAATCAAAAGCTTCAAAATGTTTCGCTGGATCGTGATAATCTTCGCAGGAAGAATTAGGAACTAAAAGGTGATTTTTTTTTATTTTTTTTTTATTTTTTTTGAAATTTCTACTCCACTTTTAAGCTCTAAACCAGAAACGAAAAATGGAGATATATCAATCTGAATCCGTCGCCGAAGAAGCTCGCATGGATGGATCAATATAACCAATTAGATAATCTTCATACGTATTCTATTGATCAAATAGATAACCTTACCAAGGAGAATGCTCAATTAGTCCAAAAGCAAAATTTATTAAGTAATGAATTGTCTCGCCTCTCTTACTTTTTGAATAAAGCTAATATGGAATTGGAAACTTTATCAGATGAGAATCAAACCCTATCTCAGGAGAAATGAGTTCTTTTGAATAAGGTGGCGATCTCTTCGCAAGAACTTAGCATTTGCCAAAAAGTATGCAATGACCAAGAACGATCTCTCTGCTCATTGAGAAATAAACTCAAAGAAGTAACAGAATCATCTTCTGCGGAGAGAGATAAACTTATTCAAGGTAGAATAGCTTTAAGCATAAACACAAGTCAACTCAAGGATCAATATTCCAAGTTAGAAGAATCCTATTCCTCTCTTGCGAAGCAAAACACCTTACTTATTTCTAATGAGAGAAATTTACGATCTCGGTTGAAAGGTTTGGTTGGTGATAAGTTTGACAATGCCATGGATCACCTGGAGAACAGTTGCCTGTCTTTAACTCAATATCTTATCTCGCAAAAGGAAGGTAGTCATAAAATTTGACTGCCTCAACCATTTTTCCTTTGTTAAGTCTTTTTACTACCTCTTCCTTGCGAATCTTTCGCCTATATGATTTTCTTTATTATTTGTTTTTGCAGAATCTGAGAAGGATCTTCGCTCCTCCATTGCTACTTTGGAATCTAACTATGCCAAGATTCATAAAGAAAATGCATTACTTGCTACTTCTCTTGCTCATTCTCGCGATCGAGCAGAAAGAAGACTTGATTATCTCTCTTACTCCAAAGATGTCCAAAGTAGGAATCATCAGAAGGCACTTCTTCGACAAGTTCATCTTAGGGCTGAAGTTATTGTGAATGAAATTTTATTATCCATATCTCTTTCCCATGTATCCATCGAGCCCTTGGAAGTAGGTGATATTGAAGTCCCTGGTACTCCGGACAGCGATTATTATTATGAAAGTGGCGAAGATTTCGCAAATGAAAAAGAAGTTCTTCCAAATGATGAAGGTGTTGAGAATAATCCATATGGGGGAGAAGTTGACACAAACCAAAATGAAGGAAGGACTGGCGAAACCGAGAAAGCTAGCGAAAGTGAAAAAATTAATGAAGAATGTCCATTATCTCCTTCTTGCGAAAAAGTTGATGTCGAGAGTTGAACTTCTTTTGTAATTTTATTTCTTTGAACCTCTTCACCTACACAACTTCTTGCATAGGATGTATCCCAACCTTCTCTGAGGTGCACTTATTTTATTTTTTTTACTGTGTTTATTTGCGAGAAAGATAATGTCCATTGTTGAACAATTCCCATACTGCCTCTCATTATCTTTCTTGTGAGGGATGACCTGCATGAATGATGATTAGTTTTTATAAATCTTTTATTGAATCATGTGGTCTTATTTTGCCTTCCTAGTTAAAGGTCTTATTGTGCCACCCCTTGTCATTGCGACAAAATCGCAGGATGTCTTTACACTTTCATGTAATGACCCATTGATCTTGCCTTATCATTTCTTTAGTATTGTTGCATCTGCAGGATAGTTTTGTTGCGATAATATGACATGCCTAAAAATCCTTGCGAAAATAAAGCCCCATGACATTGCCGTCTTGCGACGAAATCGCAGGACGTCCTTACACTTTCATGTACTGACCCATTGATCTCGTCTTATCTTTATTTTTTGTATTATTGCGTCTTCAGGATTGTCGCACAAATATGGCTAGCCTAAATTTTCTTGCGAAAATAAAGCCTCATGACATTTGCGTCTTAAGACACTTATCAGCTCCCTAATGGAGGGTGCCGCCCTTATCATCTCCCTGGTTGCCCCTTCAAGGAAGCGTACTTCTGCCATACAAGGCTAGCTCCCCCCATCCGGTATTAACAACAACCAGTTGTTTTCGCATCCCCTTATCCCTTTTGCCTATAGGGCTTATGGTTACGAGACTGCACCCTAAGTGGAGTTTTCTTCGGGCTGAGTACAGCATATGCCGAGACTTGCCAAGAATGGCCGAGACACTTCAAATGCCCCAGGCACTCTTGGCTCAACCGTGTATCTCGGTGCCTTGGTCAAATGCTGACTCCTTAGAAGAGACCCTCGGTCGTCCAACCTAAATCTTAAGCTTAGATTGAAAATCCAAGGTATCTCCCCTGGATGGGCTTTATTGACCCCAATTCTCCATGACTCAGGTTCCAGGGGCGGTGTAACCTTTCCCTGAGCCATGTTAACAGGTACCCCCTTTTATGACATACTTTAGGTCTTACATTTGCCTCTTGTGCAATTTTGATTTCGCGAATTAGGGTGTACGCCATAGCAGGTTTTCCCCTTTCTGATATATCATTGATTTTTTATTATCTCTTGTTATTTTCTGTGCGACATTTTCGTATGTTCTTTTTTTATTTTGTACAATCTCTCAATGACTCTTTCGCAAAATTTTCATATACATTCATTTCGCTTCAATCATACATACTTCGCAGTCTAATCTTTTCCCACAGTCTTTTACGGGTAATATCTCTTCAAATATAACCTATTCCATGGTCTATCCAATCCGTGGACCACATCTTTACCCTCAGGATCCATCAATCTATATGCCCCGGTTCCAACTATCTCCTTAATGATATAAGGCCATCCCATTTTCTCGCAAGCTTGCCACCACTTTCTCGCTGATATACTGGTGTTTCTCTCAGTACCAAATCACCTGGTTGAAATTCGTGTGTCTTAACACGTTTATTATATTCTCTGGCTAATCTTCGCTGGTAATTCTCCATATGCTGTAGAGCTCTTTCTCTTTTTTCTTTTAATTCATCTAGTCTGATTAAAATATTACCCGCACTAAGATTTTTCTCCCAAGCTTCTTTCTTTGTTGTTGGAATAACAACTTCTGTTGGTAGTACAGCCTCAACTCCATATGTTAAACGAAAGGTGACATTCCCGTAGCTTCTCGCTTTGGTTCTATTGTAAGCCCATACTTGCATTATGCACTTGTTCACACCATGCTCTATTATGTCCTTCTAATTTCTTCTTCAATATATCTGCGATTGTTTTATTTGTTGCTTCTGCTTGTCCATTGGCATGAGGGTACAAAGGAGTTGACTTTCCACATCTTATCTTAAATGCATTAAGTAACAGTTTTATATTTTGTCCCTCAAATTGTTTCCCATTGTCGGACACCAACTGTGCGGGGATTCCAAATCTGCAAATGATATTCTCAAATATGAATGTAAAAACATCTTTATCGCGAATATGTTGTCTTGCCTTTACTTGACCCATTTTGTGAAATAGTCCATAGCGACAATCAAATACCTTCTCTGCCCTGTTCCTGGTAAAAATGGTCCCACAATGTCTAAACCCCATTTTCCAAAAGGCCAACACTTGTTGAAGATGTTAATGGTGCTCCAGGTGCATGTATTTTCTTTCCGTGCCTTTGACAGTCTTCGCAACGCCTTGATATGTTCTTCGCATCCTCGTGCATAAATGGCCAATAATAACCTTGCATCTTTGCTTTGTATGCCAAAGATCTTCCATCACTGTGATTGCCAGCATCCCCACTATGTAACATTTTTAGTACTTCTTCTCCTTCTTTTCGTGTTAAACATCTAAGTGAAGGTCCATTAAAAGATCTCCGGTATAATATCCTATCCCTTAGTTCATAATTTGTTGCACGGCTTTTTAATTTGTGCGCCTCCAATCTATTTCTTGGTGTTTCTCTTCTTTCCAGGTATGCATAAAGTTCTGCTCTCCAATCTTCATTACTAGGTATTTGTTCTCCATCTTCTATTATCATTACATCTGCCTCTTCTTCTTCTTTATTGATTGATGGTGATAAAAGTGTTTGTATTTTTATGCATCTCGCAGCTGGGTCCGTCATCATACTTGAGATAAAAGCAAAGGCATCTGCGAGCCTGTTATCTTTTCTTGATATATGTCTCCATTTAATTTTTGGGATTCTCGCTGACAATTCCTCAACAAGTTTTTTGTATTTCTTCATGGATGACTCATTTGTAGTGTATTCTCCTTTTATTTGACAAATGACTAGTTGTGAGTCGTTGGTGATTCTTACATTTTCCAACTTCATTTCTATTGCGAATTTCAGGGCATGTATCACAGCTTTATATTCTGTCTCATTATTGGTGGATGCAAACTCCAATCTGAAGGAAAAAGCCATTTTGTTGCCTTCTAGCGAAATCAAAACAATTCCAACTCCATTACCTTCCCCATTTGATGATCCATCCACCAATATTTCCCATCTATTCGGCTCTGTTAATAGATCTCTTGGATTCCCATGTTCCTCTTCTATATCCATCATTTCTTCCATTGCTTCATCATCTTCTAAAGGAAATTCTGCTAAGAAATCTGCAACAACTTGCGATTTTGGTGAAGATAATATTTCATATTTGATTTTGAAATGTCCTATCTGTGCATTCCATCTCTCGACTCTACCTGATCTTTTTGAATTTTTCATTACTGACTCGATTGGTATTTTTGTCAGTACCCTTATTTCATGTGCCTGAAAGTATATTCGAAGTTTAAATGCTGCATAAACTAATGCCAAAATTAGTTTCTCAATCTTTGAATAATTTTTCTCTGCTGCATTGAATGTTTTGCTGATGTAATAGATTGGTTTTTCAACTCCTGTATCTACTCGCAATAAAACAGCACTTAATGCATGTGAAGTTGTCGCAAGATAGATTAATAATTCTTCTCCCGGTTCTGCCTTTTACGAAATAGATATGTTCGTCAGATGTTCTTTTATTCCTTGAAAAGCTTTCTCGCACTCATCTGTCCATCTAAACTTCGTCCCCTTTTTGAGTATATTGAAGAAATGCTTACACTTATCTGATGATCGCGAAATGAATCTTCCCAGCGAAGCTAAGAGTCCATTTAACTTTTGTACATCTTTTACCGTCGCCGGTGTTGGCATGTCGCGAACTGCTTGTACTTTCTCTGGATCAACTTGTATTCCTTCTTTGGATACAATATAACCTAAAAAATTTCCCGATGCCACCCCAAAAATACATTTTTCTGGATTTACCTTGATGTTAAAATGTCTCATTTGCTCAAATCTTGGACATGATTTTTTGCTTCTTTACTTTTTATTACCATATCATCTACATATACTTCCAATGTTTTGTGTATCCACTTTGCAAATACCTTTTCTACCATCCTTTGGTATGTTGCTCCAGCATTTCGCAAACCAAATGGCATTTTCGTGTAACAATATAACCCTCTGGGAGCGAAAAAAGCAGTATGCTCCTGATCTTCTTCAGCGAGAGGAATTTGATTGTACCCTTTATATCCATCTAGAGAAGATATTCTATCATTTCCTGCTGCTGATTCGACCATTTGTGGAATATCCGGTAATGGAAAACTATCCTTCGGACAAGCTTTATTTAAATCAGTAAAATCTATACAAATGCTTATCCCTTTCTTCTTCTTTGGTACTACGACCATATTTGCTATCCACTCTGGATATTTTGCTTGTCTTATAATCCGTGCATCAAGCATCTTCTGCAACTCTTCTTCTATTTGAGGATGATACGTTGTCGCGATTTTTCTGATTCTTTGTTTGAATGGTCTTATATTTTTGTCAATTTCCAATCTGTGGCATGCCACAGATGGGTCTATCCAAGGCACCTCATCCATGTTCCATGCGAAAATATCCTTAAATTCTCGCAACAGACCAATAGTTTTTTCTTCTTCATCTACTTCCATCTTGGTCCCAATTTTTAGTAGTTTTGGTTCTTCTTCGGTCCCAACATTCACTTCCTTCGTTGGTTCTGCCGCAGTGTAGCTGGCCTGAGGTTCTCCCATAGGTGTGGGTTCTTTTATATCCTTCGCAAGCTTAGTTCCTTCTTCTGAAATTTCGCAGGGTATCCCTTTTCCTTCCTCTGCTCTTATCATATAAGCTCTAAATTCCTCTTCTTTCTTTGCCTCTTTCGCCAATTTTCTGCGATCTTTTCGCTTCTTTGCACGTTCTTCATATTGTTTTATTTAAATTTGATAGCATAATTTCGCTTTGTCGGTTTCCCCTTTAATTTCACCAATCCCACTTGGCATAGGAAATTTAATGCATTGATGTAATGTTGATGCTACGGCTTTAATTGCATGAATCCATGGCCTTCCCAACATCATGTTGTATGGTGATTCCATATCCACTATGCATAATGCCGTTTGTGTCTCAATATCTCCCAGCAAAATTCGCACCTCTATTTCTCCTTTTGGTTTTGTTATAGATTTACCAAAGCCATGAATATGATAAGTTGAAGGAGACATCTCTTCATCTTTGTATCCCATTCCTTTGTATGCATGGTAAAATATTATATTCGCCGAGCTCCCCGTATCAACTAGAGTTCTGTTTACCGCCCATTCTTCCATAATTTTTGCTGATTTTTCTTTTTCTTTTTCTTTTTCTTTTCGTGTGATCACTGTGATTACCAAAGGAGACGTGTGGTTTAAATTTTCTCTTGATATCTCTGTTGCTGTTAATGTAATCTTCTGTTTCTCCCATTCTTTCATAGGTGAAGCTTTCTCCGTTGTTACGATTTTCTTTCCTTCAAAATCTCGTTTATGTATTCTTCCTCTAATATTTTCATGAAATTCATTAATCATTGTTTTTGTAATCAAACTACATTCCAACTTTCTATTACATTCCTTGATTTTGATTTTCTTTACTTTAATCAATTTATCAATCATCTTCTTAATTTGAACAATTTTAACAACAATCTTCAATCTTTAATCTTCAGTCCTTGTTTCTAGCGCCATATGTAATTGCAGGAAATCCTATATAAGGGATACATAAACGATAAGACGAGATCAATGGGTCAGTACATGAAAGTGTAAGGACGTCCTGCGATTTCGTCGCAAGACGGCAATGTCATGGGGCTTTATTTTCGCAAGGATTTTTAGGCCTGTCATATTGCCGCAACAAAACTATCCTGCAGAGGCAACAATACTAAAGAAATGATAAGGCAAGATCAATGGGTCATTACATGAAAGTGTAAAGACGTCCTGCGATTTTGTCGCAATGACAAGAGGTGGCACAGTAAGACCTTTAACTAGGAAGGCAAAATAAGACCACACAAAAGAAAAAGAAAAAGTGAGATCTTGGAAACAACCAAGAAAAACTTGCTTGCGAGAATTCAGCAGCAACAGTTGCGACACTGAGGCATGTTACCATTTAAAAGTTATTTGCTTAATCTTTCATTTGAAAACAAATAACAGAGGCAAGTATGGGAATGAATAGATTAAGAACATGTTATTTATTTTCATATGATAGATTTACGCACTAATAGTATGAAAAAGATTAATAATATATTGATTAGCTGTATTGCAAAAAAAGAATTGCTCCTTTAACATGTGCAGAAAGGAACAACAAAAGTAGAGCTTGTATTTGAAGATCCAAGAAACTCGCAGCAAAAAATTACAAAAGTAGAAGGTTAAAAGAATAAATGTACAGATATTACAAAAAGAGAAAGAAGAAAACGGAGCTATTTCTTGTTTGGTTCCTCTTCTTCATCAGACCCTTCTACTTTGTCATCTTCATCGGATCCTTCTACTTCGTCATCCTCATCAGATTCCTCTTCTTCGCTAGCATCGCTGTCAGAGATATCCAAAGAAGGCATATTTTCAGGGATTTCGTCAAGGAGACAAGGGTATGAAGAATGAGGGATGCTGTTGTCATCACAGAGTGTCTTAATAATCTGATTGCGAAAGAGAACAACATCATTTTTGAAATTCGCTACAATAATTTGTAGTTGTTTCTTTAACTTGGAATATTTATCATTTCGAAGAGAGAAGTCCTTTGTGAGTTGTTCTTTCTCAGATTCGAGTTCTTCAATTCTTTTGCGAAGTCTCTCCTCAGCCTCTGCGAACATATGACAATGAATCAGCAACTTAACGACAACTTCATAAAAAATAAATAATTAAATAAAGAAGAATGATCAACAACCTTCTCTGTCAGAAATCATATCCCTAATCAAGGCCGTATGCTCAACTTGAAGGCTAATGTTAACACCTAAATTATTTCTGGCGTCATCTAGAACCTTCGCAGCCCAAGCGAATTCATCGTCATTGTTTATGAGAAGAAGGGAACGAATTTGATTCTTTCTTTCGCTAAGAATAGCATTTTGACGGATGGATTCATCCCGTTCAATTTGAACTTCAAGAAGAGTCTTTTGGAATTTCGCTAATGCTTGAGCACCTTGTCTAGCAATGCGATCTTTATCATCTATGAGATCACTAATTTTCTTCCTTAAAATACTAATTTTCTCTTTAGAACTAAGATACAGACGTTTAAGTTGGTTGGCTAAGCTTAAGCTAGATCTATGATCAAGTTCTAAGAGGCGAAATCTGGATTGAAGTTCATTTAGAGGAAGAGATTTAATCTTGTTATTTGAAAAACTATCCAAAGAATCGTTGAGATGAGCAAGAAGAGCATCATCATCCATAGGTTCAGGAAATGAATGAAGAAGAATGGCTTCATCAGAAAGGTTATAAACGTCTGCGAAAATGATAAGACAGATGAGGGAAGATAACAAGAGAACAAAACAAAGGAAAAGGGAAAAGTTTCATACCATAAAGTTGTTGGTTGGAGCTCTGAAGGCTAGAAATCTTATTTTTCTGAGTGGCGGAGTCAACTTCTAATTGCTTGGTCTTCTCGTGAAGAATGGCAGCTTCAGTTTCCAATTCTTCATTTCTCTTGCGAAGAGCAGTAGCTTCAGCTCCCAATTCTTCATTTTTCTTGCGAAACTGAAGGTTCTTCTTTTCGAGAATATTGCGCCTCTTTTCAAGATCTGAGGCAACAGCAAAGGAAGCTCTCCCGGACTACAAAAGAAAACAAAGAAATTAAAAAGATATAATTTAAAATCAAAACTATGAAGAAATAGGGGAATAAAGACATACCAAAACACCAAGTGAATTTAGAAAGCTGGGAGTCACTGATCTGGAGACCCCATGGAGAGATTCGTCACTCTCTAACAAAGGAGCATCGCAGATACTCGCGAGGGCTTGGCATGTACTGGAGAGGCGATCATCTCCCATCCCTTGCATGGAATCAGAGAAGATGCTGGACAGTTGTTCCATAGAAGAGTCGGTTGGAAGATTCTCCTTTGCGAGATAAGTATCAACATCATTATTATCTTCATCATCAGAACTTTCGCTGGATTGAAGATGTGAAGGAGAGGGAGAATGGATCTTTCGTTTTTTAGAAGGGGGAGCAATAGACTTCTCCTTGCGAAGAGGACCCTTACTTTTGCCTTTGGCCTTCGCAATCTCGGTATTTTCATCTTATCCAACAATTTCAACGCCAACCTTCGCACACGAATGAAGATAAGAAACAGAGGCAACAATATTGTTAAAAATAATAAAGAAAAGCATTTCTTACTTCATCCGTGATCGAACAGAGTATTGCTAGGGTACTCTCCTTAGCATTTCTTTTGTAACTTTTCCTCAACTTGATAATCTGAAAATTTCGCAAGATTAGTAGATATAAAAAGAAGTGAAGATTACAAGTTGAGCGAAATTTAGGAAGCATACCTCTTTTGCTTTCTCGGGCCAATTAAATACCCAAGGTTGATAATCGGCGAGATTCGCAGGAAGCACATTGAACCTGAAATATAGGGTCCATTCAAAAATAGCGAAAAGACGCACCATTTGTCGTCTTTGGAATGGCGAGGAACGTTGTTCTTGCCAGAATGCCAATCGATATCCTGCATAAGTATTTTGTCACTGGGAACATTTTCTCTTCTCTTCAAGCGTGCACACCAGCGAGTTCTATCATTCTTCATGTTTATTATTTCATAATTTTCGAAGAAATTCTCTACTGAATACTTTTCAGCCAATATCTCTAAGTCCGCATATTTAGGATCCCTGACTTCAATAGGGTATAGAGATCCCTTACCAGCACCACGATTGGCGAACTCAAGCATTAAGCGGATACAATCTCCACTTAATTGGTATATAGCTCGTGAGAATTTCGCATGAGCAAGAATTTCGTAAAACAAAGGAAGATCTGGGTTATAGAGAGGAATGGGAAGACCAGCGAGAATCTGACCTAGCGAAATTATGATTTTTTGATCATAACAATTAGGGGTGGGACTTGGGTTGGGTCAACCCACCCAACCCATGCCCAACCCGAACGTTGGGCGGACATGGGCAATGTATTTTAAAAGTTTGGGCAAGCTCGGGTACAATTTTAATAAACCCGAGTTAAACTTGGGCAAGCATGGGCACAAATATTTCTAACCCGAGCAACCCACCCAACCCGAGGAACTATAATATAATTATATAAACTATTTTTATAATTGGTAGTATTATCTATTAAAAGAAATTTTAGCCATTATCTTCAAACCTAATAATGAAAATATAAATCATATCTATCTCATTATTAATTCAATATGCACATTAATAAAAAATAAATTTAAGACTTAAATTAAGGTCATTAGGGTTTCTATGTGTGTATATATATATGAGTCTACTAACTAACCCCATTCTATGTCCACAATTTTTACGTTGTAAAGTATTAGCATGGGTCAACCCGAGGAATATAACTTGGGCGGGACTTGGGCAGCACCTCCACGGGTTCCATGGGCAATCTGGGCAAAAAAATTCTACCTCGGGTCTGCCTCGGCCAAGCCTTCCAACCCGACCAACCAACCCAAGTCCCACCCCTAATAACAATGATGATCAGTAAACAGTTTTGCAGAGAGAATGGATTTAGATTCTTGATTGGGAATAGTGGATAATGTGAAACCTTTCTCTTGCAAATCCTTTTGAACCTCTCCCAAAAGAACTTCATATCTGCGTCCAACTTGAGGCATCTTTCAGAGTATGGGAATGAAGAGAAGATTAAAGATCAACAGAAGTAAAAAGAAAAAGATTTACAGCAGCAGAAGCAGAAATTACGGAGAGATGAAGAAGAGAAATTGCAGAGAAAACAAGAAAGAGAGTAAAAAATAAGAAGATAGGAGTAAGAAAAATATATATAGAGAGAAGAATTCTCGAAAAGGCAAACACATTTAATGCAAAGAGTAGACATGAACGGTTGAGAAAGGACGGTTGAAAAAGACGTGTCAAGAAATGAATGGAAGAAGGGATACGTGTAATAAATTTTGTGTAAAAGTACGGAGTCATGTCAAAACAGATAAGGATGAACAGTTGCGGCATTTTGAGTAGATTAGTTCTCATGACATTCTCTCCTTCGCAGAGAAGACATGAGAAGAGGCAAGATGTAGGATCAGAATATCGCAACACCAACGCCCTTGCGAAATCCATAAACGACACATTGCGAAGATAACGCAGACGAATAATATAAATGACGCAACGGATGACGACAGCCAGAACACGAGAAAGGCGTGAAGACCTAGCGAGATTTAGGAAGTGTTGCGAGGTTTTACACTTGTACACTTGCGAGAATGTCGCAAGTCAGATCCGAAAATAAGGGATAACTTAGCTGTCATCCATTATGAAATGTCCTATATAAAGAGCCGAATAGGCTTATGAAAGGGGGAGATCTTTTTAGAGAGTGGAGATTAATTTTAGAGGAGATAGAAAGTTAAGAGTTGTAATAACATTCTTGATTTCGTTTCCTTCTTGTAAAATTTCTAACTCAATTAATAAAAGGATTGGTTATTAATCTTAAATATGTGTTAGATATTATGAATTCCTGTGAGGTGTGTATTGTAGGATTTCCTGCAATTACATATGGCGCTAGAATACAAAAAATAAAGATAAGACGAGATTAAATACCCAGGGAAATATGTATTGTATTGATTTTCTCTGCTAAAATTATTTTATTTGATGTTGTTCATCTTTAGACAATTCCCATACTGTTTCTGTTTCAGCAAAAATACTTCCAGCACCAAGTTTACAGTTCATAACCCTAATATTCCCAAGAGTTCGCAGCAAAAATTCGTTGTGAACAAAAGGTAGCCTGCGAATAACAAGGTATTAAGAAACACTTATTCTTTTAATAACAATATTGTTGCCTCTGTTTCTTATATAATTTGTATTTCGCAGGGTGATGCAAACGTCGAGAGGCCCCCCAAAAAACCTCGCCATCCTAAAAATGTTGAAACAACTGTTTCATTTCCTCTGAATGTCGCAAGTCAGATCCGAAAATAAGGGATAACTTAGCTGTCATCCATTATGTAATGTCCTATATAAATGATAGGGTGTAGAATACATCCTATTTACTATCTATTGTTTATGCTTTCTTTGCTATTTTTCTTGTAAATTATGTATTTTACGCTTGTTTTGAGTTTTGTAGCTACTTTGGAGTCACATGGAGGAAAGGAAGAAGAAATTACTCTATTTGAGCCAAAAGGGCAAAAAATTGTCATTTCATGGACGAAAACTATCTGGAGCCCGGCCAAAGTTAAGGGGCAACTTTCTGGAGGAGTACTATAGACAGGCCAGCAGAGGTTAAGGGGCTGGAAACTTGGCTAGCCCTTATCAGAAATGACCACCTAATATAGGCACCCATATGGGGTGGCTCTTATGTTGGGCGTCTCCATCCCAAATCATTACACAACCCTAGAATCGTGAGTTTATCTCTTCTTCAATTATTTGCTCTGAAAACTAGAACGAGCAGCAAAGCTGCTACTATAACACCTGAAACAGCAAAATCAAATGAGGAGATTGAGATTCAGATCGAAATGGAAAATATTGTTGCTATTCAACACAGAGAGAGGCATCGGCTGCTGTTGGTCAGAGTGATTAAAAGAGAGAATTTATGGAAACGATTTGAATCAGAGAACTGAGGAGATCGGGAGATTGATAATTAAGAGATGGGTTGCGGCTTTTGAGTTCAAAGGAATTGGGTGTTTTTGCTTTTGTTTCTGGAATAATGAAAGAATAGGTCGGTCTTGTTCGAATTGTTGTTGATTTTCATGGGTATGAGGACGAATTTCAAGACTCAGATAGAGATGGGTTTACAGCCGAGAAAAGGAGAAATTGATGATGAAATCTTGTTGTTGTTACTACTGCAACTGATGAAACAAAGATGAGCTCGAGATTAATGGGTGTTTGAATCTGAAGAAGAACACATAAATGGGTTCTGGTTGCGTTGTTGATATGCAATGGCTGGGCTGGAGGTGATTAGGATGGTACTTGAGAATTTGATGGCGCTGATGGGTCTTGACTCTGTAAAATTGAGGTTGGGATTTTGTCAATCAGAAGATGGAAGAAATGGGTTAGTAGCAGTAGCAGAAGAACACCGATTCAGAGAGGTTTGATTTGAGCTCTTTGAGAAGAATAGAAGATGGGTTTTGAAGGAGTGCAATTTAAGCTCATAGGTTATGGGATATGGTGTTGTTTGAACCAAGATGGTGGTGTTTTTGCTAATATGGATTTTGCCTCTGTCAAGAACAGCTAGAGTTGTTGCTGCCAAGAAGAAAATGGGTTTGATATTGAGATTGGTGCTGAGCTGATGAGTGGCTGTCGATTTAGGAAATGAAGAACAAAGCAGCATGAGTTGATATCAAGGATACTGTGTATGAATGATCGCAAGGAATGTTAGATGTATACTAGGTTCTTAACAGGAGAAGACCCAAAAAGAGGCCTGAATTTGGCCTGGAATCGCCAAGAAACAGAGGAGACTCTGCCCATTTTTATACTTCGGCGAGTCGACTCGGAGCCGGCGGTGACGATCCAGACGAGTCCGATGACCGATCCAGTGCTTGACTCATCTGAGTAAGACCCAGTAAGACCACTTAGGCGAAGCTGACTTGTCTGACTCCTCCTCCCCTTGACCCAGTTGACTAACAGAGTCCGTTAGTCTGACAGTTAAATGTAACGGAACTTCAACGGAATATTCCTTTGACGGAGGAGAAGATTCCAGTGACCGGCGGTGACTTTTCCGGCCGGATTCCGGCCATAATACAAGCTTTCCGGCGACCAAAATTACAGATTTTTGAGTGGATTCTACTCATGGGTGTGAAGACTTGGACTTAGAATTGGATGGAGAATTTGGGTCAAATTTGGAAAGAGAAGATGGAAGATGAGAAAGACTTGAATTTGGAAATTGAATTATTATGGAATGAGGATTCTATTCCTTGGAAGATTTGGAGAACATTGAAGCCTATAAGTAGAGAAGTTCTCTACACACTTTTACACATATCTTTTGACACACCTCTCTACACACACAACACTTGTGTTTTTGTTTGCTTTTCAAAATTCTTCTTTTAATTATTTGTGTGAACTTGAAAAATTCTCCCTTTAATTATTTGTGTGAATTTCAAAAACATGAGTAGCTAATTTTCTTATTGATTGAGGATGAATTCCTAGTTCTTAATATATGATTTGAGTTTTGTTTCAATTCTATCTTGAAGTTTTTCACATGATTATCGTTTGTTTTTACTAATAGGAATGTTTATTCATTCATGATTGATTGATAGATTATTTAGAGTGCACGCTAAATTGATTTGTTAATTCAACCTAAATCTAGTATAAGTTAGGGAATACGTAATCGTTCTCGACACTTTACACAAGTAGAAAACACGAGACCTTGCGGAGGGATTCCGTGGAGCGATTGTGTGTAAAAACAACGCTAGAAAGTGGACCAAGCGAACCGAGTTTAACTACTAGTACTAAACCTAAATTCATAGATCTTAATGCATTCGGGGAATTACATCTTGTAAGCGAACCTCAAGGTGGTTCTTTTGAATAGAATCTGATAACTAAGCGGACTTGTTACTCAGTGAAATAAGGGATTTTGGGGCTAGCTAAGCGAACCTGCTATCCTACGGTTGGTGATAATCTGTAACTAATAACATGTGGATGAAAAGCATAACTTGAATCATTGTTTTTCAACGAAGAAGGATTCCTTGATCTTGTCTCTCTTATTGATTTCAACTTTAACTTTTAATTGCTTTGTTTATTTTCTTTTTCTTTACGCCCCCCTTTTGTGACAATTTTTACAACTAGAATCTCTTGCTCCTCGTGGGAACGAACTTGACTACACTATATTACTTGTTAATTAGGTGGAAAAATATTAATTAATTTGTTGTGGTTACGACACGCATCAATAAAGGGCCGAATAAGCTTATGAAAGAGAGAGATCTTTTTAGAGAGTGGAGATTAATTTTAGAGGAGAGAGAAAGTTTAGAGTTGTAATAACATTCTTGATTTCACTTCCTTCTTGTAAAATTTCTAACTCAATTAATAAAAGGATTGGTTATTGATCTTAAATATGTGTTAGATATTATGAATTCTTGTGAGGTGTGTATTGTAGGATTTCCTGCAATTACACAAAACTTATTAAGTAGTGAATTATCTCGCCTCTCTTACTTATTGACTAAAGCTAATCTGGAGTTGGAAACTTTATCAGATGAAAATGAAACCCTATCTCAGGAGAAGCGAATCCTTTTAAATAAGGTGGCGATCTCTTCGCAAGAACTTAACATTTGCCAAAAAGTATGTATTGATCAAGAACGGTCCCTCTGCTTATTGAGAAATAAACTCAAAGAAGTAATGTGAATCATCTTCTCACTGAAAGAGATAAACTTATTCAAGGTAGAATAACTCTAAGCATAAAGGCAAGTCAACTCAAAGATCAATACTCCAAGCTAGAAGAATCCTGCACTTCTCTTGCGAAGGAAAACACCTTACTCATTTATAATGAAAAGAGTTTGCGATCTCGACTGAAAGGCTTGGTTGGAGATAAGTTTGACAATGCCATAGACCACTTGGAGAATAGTTGCTTGGCTTTAACTCAATATCTTATCTCGCAAAAGGAAGGTAGTCATAAAATTTGACTGCCTCAACCATTTTTTCTTTGTTAAGTCTTTTTATTATGTCTTCCTTGCGAACCCTTCGCCTGAACGATTTTCTGTATCCTTTGTTTTTGCAGAATCTGAGAGAGATCTTCACTCCTCCCTTTCCACTTTGGAATCTAGCTATGCCAAGGTTAGCAAAGAGAATGCATTACTTGCCTCTGCTCTTGCTCGTTCTCGCGATCGGGCAGAAAGAAGATTTGATTATCTCGCTTACTCCAATGATATCCAAAGTAGGAATCACCAAAAACACTTCTAACACCAAGTTCACGATCCAAAACCCTAATGTTCCCAAGAATTCGCAGCAAAAAATCGTTGTGAACAAAAGAAAGACTGCGAATACCAAGGTATTAAGAAACACTTATTCAACACACCTCACAAGAATTCTAGCGCCATATGTAATTGCAGGAAATCCTACAATACACACCTCACACGAATTCGTAATATTCAACACATCTTTAAGATCAACAATCAATCTCTTTATTAATTGAGTTAGAAATTTTACAAGAAGGAAATGAAATCAAGAATATAATTGCTACTCTAGACTTGCTCTCTCCTCTAAACTTTCTCTCCACTCTAAAAAGATCTCTCCCTTTTCTTAAGCCTGTTCGGCTCTTTATATAGGACATTACATAGTGGATGACAGCTAAGCTGTCCTTTATTTTCGGATCTGACTTGCGACACTCTCGCACGTATTCAAATGTTAAATCTCGCAACACTCCTAAATGTCGCTAGGTCTTCACATCTTTCTCGTGTTCAGGCTGTCGTCATCCGTTGCGTCATTTTTATTACCAATCTGCGATATCTTCGCAGTGTGTCGTTTATGGATTTCGCGAGGGTCTTGGTGTTGCGATATTTTGATCCTACATCTTGCCTCTTCTCATGTCTTCTCTGCGAAGGAGAGAATTTCATGAGAACTAGTACTTTCAAAATGCCGCAGTTGTTCATCTTTTCATATTTGTCTGCATTGACACGATTCTGTACTTTTACGCAGAATTTATTACACGTATCTCTTCCTCCATCCATTTCTTGACACATCTTTTTCAACTGCTATTTCTCAACCGTTCATGTCTACTCTTCGCATTAAATGTGTTTATCTTTTCGAGAATCCTTCTCTCTATATATACTTTTCTTATCCCTCTCTTCTTCTTTTTTACTTTCTTTCTTATTTTCTCTGCAACTTTTCTTCAACCTCTCTCCGTAACTTCCGCTTCTGCTGCTGTAAATCTTCTTTTTTCTGCTTCTTTTGGTCTTCGATTTTATCTTCATTCCCATACTCTGAAAATGCCTCCAGTTGGTCGTAAATATGAAACTTCTCTGGACAAAGTTCAGAAAGATTTCGAAGAGAAAGGTTTCGTATTAACCATCATTCCCAATCAAGAATCTAAATCCATTCTTTCTGCCAAACTGTTTGCTGATCATCATTGTGATGATAAGGAAATCATAATTTTGCCAGGTCAAATTCTCGCCGGCCTTCCCATTCCTCTCTATGATCCTGATCTTCCCTTATTTAATGAAATTCTTGCTCATGCGAAATTCTCGCGAGCTATCTACCAATTGAGTGGAGATTGTATCTGCTTAATGCTTGAGTTCGCCAACCGTGGTGCTGGTAAAGGGTCTCTTTACCCAAAAGAAGTCAGAGATCCTAAATTTGAGGACTTAGAGATATTCGCCGAAAAATATACAGTGGAAAGCTTCTTCGAAAACTATGAAGTAATAAATATGAAGAATGCTAGAACTTGCTGGGGTGCTCGCTTGAAGAGAAGAGAAAATGTCGCCAGCGATAAAATACTTATGCAGGATATCGACTGGCATTCTGGCAAGAACAATGTTCCTCGTCACTCTAAAGACGACAGATGGTGCGTCTTTCCGCTAGTTTTGAAAGGACCTTATATTTCAGGTTCAAATGTACTCCCTGCGAATCTCGCCAATTATAAACCTTGGGTTTTTAACTGGCCTGAGAAAGCAAAAGAGGTATACTTCCTAAATTTCGCTCAGTTTATAATCTTCACTCCTTTTTATACTTATTAATCTTGCGAAATTTTCAGATTACCAAGTTGAGAAAAAGCTACAAAAGAACTGCTAAGGCAAGTACCTTAGCGGCGCTCCGTTCGATCACGGATGAAGTAGAAATACTTTTCTTTATTATTTTTAACAATATTGTTGCCTCTGTTTCTTATCTTTATTCGTGTGCGAAGGTTGGTGTTGAAGTTGATGAAGAAGAAGAAAGTTCTAAGGTTGCGAAGACCAATGGCAAGGGTAAAGGTTCTCTTCGCAGGGAGAAGTCCACTGCCACACCTTCAAAGAAACGAAAGATTCAGTCCAGCGAAAGCTCTGATGATGAAGATAATGATGATGTTGATATTTCTCTCGCAAAGGAGGATTTTCCAACTGAATCTTCTATGGCACAACTGTCCAGCATCTTCTTTGACTCCATGCAAGGGATTGGAGATGATCGTCTTTCTAGTACATGTAAAGCTCTCGCGAGTATCTGCGATGCTCCTTTACTAGAGGGTGATGATTCTCTTCATGGGGTTTCCAGATCAGTGACTCCCAGCTTTTTAAATTCGCTTGGTGTCTTGGTATGTCTTCGTTCCCCTATTTCTTCATAATTTTGATTTTAAGTTATATCTTGATAATTTCTTCACTTTCCTTTACAGACCGGGAGAGCTTCCTTTGTTGTTGCCTCAGATCTTGAGAAAAGGCGCAGTATTCTTGAAAAGAAAAATCTTCAACTTTGCAAGAGGAATGAAGAACTGGAAGCTGAAGCTGCTACTCTTCGCGAGAAGACTTAGCAATTAGAAGCTGATTCTTCCACTCAGAAGAATAAGATATCTAGTCTTCAAAGTGCCAATCAACAACTTTATGGAATGAGACTTTTCTCTTTTCCTTTGTTTTGTTCTCTCATTATCTTCCCTTATCTGACTTGCCATTTTCGCAGACTGATAAGCACGTAAGTACTACATTTTATACCCATATTTATATTAGCTAGCACTCGATATTTTGGCTAACAACACTGTTTTCAGCTATTTGAAGGAGATGCGAGTGAATTCGATCACCCGGAAAATAAATGACTAAATGGAAGCTAAATTGGAGTTATAAGAACGGTTGCCACAAAAACAACCAAGCCATCACTGTTGCACCACTAGTCAATTCACCCCAAGAGCATTTATGTGACAGAACAAAGAATTTTGTTAGCACATGCACCTGAAGTCCCACTACTGGATGATTGAAGTTCTAAGCTCATTTGTGCGTTTAATGACCAAGGGAGTACAGACTGCTTGGGCATACACTAAGTCCTTTGGCTTCTTATCATTTCGGAATTCATTCAGGAGAAACTAAACTTGGATTTCGTCCAAGATTCTTACAGCAACAACGATGGTGCTTAAGAGGTGGTGGCTTAGATGGACAGAAGAAGGGGAAAAGCTTTGGTCCGTTGGAGTTTTCTCGGTGTATACAGAATATGGAGTTTGCAGTGGACTAAAAATTGGGTTTGCTTTGAAAGTAAAATCAGTTGGAAGAATTGAGACGTTGCCATCGATTCATGGCTCTGCACGAGAAGATTAAAAGTTCTTGAACTCGACTGATGACGATGGTGGTATTGGCAATAGCTCGTGTTGGTTTGGGGTCGATAGTTGAGCGTTCCCGGCAGCTACATATAGAAACGAATAGAAGGGTTGTTAATGCAAATGGTGATTACTGCAACAGAAGTGGTGATTTTTCTCTAGTCTCCAATGGGTGTTGGCTGTATTTGTTGGTGGAGTTGTTGCTGCCTATTTATAGACGATGAGATGGTGGTTGTGGTTAGTTGGAATGAGCTGAGGTTCGATGATCAGGGGTAGTAGTTCGCTGAGCTCGGAGCCAATGGTGAATACTTACTCGGTTCAACTAGGTTTAGAGAGTGGAAGTCGTCATCATGGCAGCAGCTCTTCGCAAAGCAAGAGGGAGGAGAAGACATGAACGCAAGGGATGGCATTACTGAATACCAATGTTGCTCGGAGTCTGCAGTTGGCAGTGGTTTGGAACGAAGTTTAATTAGCAGCTCCTAGCTAGTTCTCGGCTGCGAAAGATTGGCAGTTGTTGAGATGCAAAGAAGAGTTGTCTTAAATCTTGAGAGAGTGGAGTTGTATATGAAGTTGTGTATGCATGAAAGAAGAAGAGTGGCTGTGCAGTGGTGGTTGCTTATACAGAATATGGTGTTGCAGCCTGAGAAGGAGCTGAAGTTAGATGGTCCGGAACGGAGGCTGGAGCTGTATCTGCATTTGGTTGAGCTATGAACTATCGGTACTCGAATGGAAGAAGATAGCAAGTTGATGATCAATGGGTGCTGGTTTGCCGTGGGATTGTTTCTCTTTGGTGGTTGCCGGTCCGTCTCATGAGAGTGATAATGGGAGTTGTGCTCGGTAACATGGAGATGAGAACGATGAGGAGTTGGAGCTGCAGATAGTAGCCAGCAGCGATGGAGTTGTTGCTGGATGCCGAGATTGAGATGGTCAGAGAAGTGCGGCTAATGGCAGCAGCTCTTCGCAAATGGTGATTGATGGATAGGAGTTTCGAAGCTGCTGTGTAGGTTAGTGATGATGATTGGTTGATGCCATTATTGGCAGTTGACGGAGATGGTGGATCTTTGTAGCTGTGATAGAACTCGAGATGCATGTAAAAGCCAGGAAAGAACAATCCATGCTGTCGTTGGTGATACGTGGAGTTGGTGCTGTCTTGGCCAATAAGTTTGAGTGTTGAGCTGTGGCATTGATGGACAGAAACTTGATGGGTTTAGGCGTGAACTGAAATGGGAATGGTGGTCGTGAATAGTCGCTGTATATAAAAGAGCTCGGACAAGAAATGAAAAGAGTGGAGGCCGCCGGGTTTGAAGTCAGGGTTCTGGGTGTTTCCAAATGAGGTAGTGCACGAGCTGTTGCCACAGGTGGAGAAGGTGCTTGGATTTGGGAAGTAGTGGTCAGATTCGAAAGGAGTTGGACTGGGATAATGGATCAGTTGTATTGGGCTTCTTGGCTAGGTCTTGTACAGCTCTAATAGCACCGATACAAATAGAATCGAGAAGAAAAAGAAAGGGGAGATCGGAGACTGGACGGAGAGCCGCAAGCTGACGGCCAGAGAAGGAAAAGAAAGCAGCGCCGTGGAGGTGTTTTAGAGAGACGAAGAAGACAATAACGCGGTTTAATCGTTCCTCTTTTGCTATTATTTTTATATGGGTTTTAAGAAACCCATAATCATGTCTTGCTAGAACTTTATAACTAGGATTTGTGTTGAAACCACTCTCGAGCATTAGACCACTTTGATTGGAAACATATATGGTTTTGAGGCTATTTTGATTTGAATAAATTAATTTCATGATCTTATTTATTAATTAATCGAAATATGGGTTGTCGCTTCACCGGTTTTGTATAACCTTTGCGCATAATTGTTATCGAGAATATATTTGTCTACTTATTTGATATTCCATGCTTGGGTTAAATCCTTTGATTGGGTATGCTTAGAATATCCAGGTATTATTTTAGGACCTAAATTTAGTTTCGTATAATTTTCTCGCTAACGCAATTTGATGGTGCATGCTTTGGTTAAATCTTTTGATGTGCCATGCTTAGGGTGTCCCAGTGATATTTGCGATTCTAATAAATATAATAGGTGATGTCGATAGAACGAATGATAATTAAATATTCATGAATTATGTTTCATTTCAGTAATTGAATAGAAATAGTGATGGATACTACAAACCCTGGTTACCGTCTTTCTCATTGAATTCATTCCATTAGTTTATTTTTATTCTTTTAATTCCTTAATTCTTTCAACAATCCAAAAACAACATCTCTGGTTAATCGATCAGAATTATTGATTACAGTATTTCCACCGCTCCCTGTGGGAACGACCCGTACTTGCCTCTGTCTACTAGTTAGACACCGTGCGATTGCGGTTATTTACATATAGGCAATCCGAAAGCCTATCACAAACGTCTATAACCTTTCTGATGAAGCCATTCTTCTTCACTCATTCCCTGACCCTATGGATAACAATGCTCGTCTTGATCACCTCAACAATTCTTTGAACAGTTTTTCAAATGACAAGATTAGATCTCTTCTTCTAAACGAACTTCAATCCAAATTTCGTCTCTTAGAAATTGATCATAGGTCTAGTTTAGGCTTAGCCAACCAATTTAAGCGTCTCTATCTTAATTCTAAAGAAAAAATTAATACTTTAAGAACCAAAATCAGTGATCTCATAGATGATAAAGATCGCATTGCTAGACAAGGTGCTCAAGCATTAGCGAAATTCCAAAAGACTCTTCTTGAAGTTCAAATTGAATGAGATGAATCTAACCGCAAAAATTCTATGCTTAGCGAAAGAGAGAATCAAATTCGCTCCCTTCTTCTCATAAATAATAACGATGAATTCACTTGGGCTGCGAAAGTTTTAGATGATGCCAGAAATAATTTAGGTGTTAACGTTAGTCTTCAGGCTGATCATACGGCCTTGGTTAGGGATTTGATTTATGACAGAGAAGGTTGTTAATTGTTCTTCTTTATTTAACTGTTTGTCTTTCATGAAATTGTTGTTGAGTTGCTGATTCATTGTCACATATTCGCAGAAGCTGAAGAGAGATTTCGTAAAAGAATTGAAGAACTCGAGTCTGAGAAGGAGCAACTCGCAAAGAACTTTTCTTCTCGGGATGATAAATATTCTAGATTGAAGAGGCAACTACAGATTACTGTTGCGAATTTTAAGAATGATGCTACTCTTTTTCGCAATCAGACTATTAAGATGGTCTGCGACGATAATAGTATCCCTCATTTCGCATATCCTTGCCTTCTTGAAGAAATTCCCAAGAATGTGCCTTCTCTGGATATCTCTGACAGCGATGCTAGCGAAGAAGAGGAATCTGATGGAGATGAAAAAGTAGAAGGATCTGATGAAGATGATGAAGAAGAAGAATCAAACGAGAAATAGTTCTATTTTTTTCCTTCTCTTTTTGTAATATCTGTACATTCATTCTTTTAATCTTCTATTTTGTAATCTTTTGCCGCGAATTTCTTGAATCTTTAAATACAATTTCTACTTTTCTTGTTCCTTTCTGCACATGTTAAAAGAGCAATTCTTTTTTGCAATATAATTAATCAATATATTATCAACCTTTCATTTTATGAGTGCGTAAATCTATCATATGAAGACAAATAACATGCTTTTATTCTATACATTCTCATACTTTCCTCTGTTATTTGCATTCAAATGAAAGATTGAGCAAGTTACTTTCGAATAGTGATATGTATTCATGCCTCAATCTCGCAGTTGTTGCTGCTGAATTTTCGCAAGTAAGGAAATCTTGGTTTTTTCCAAGATTTCCTTTTTTTCTTTTTCTTTTTCTTTTTCTTTTATGTGGTCTTATTTTGCCTTCCTAGTTAAAGGTCTTATTGCGCCACCTCTTGTCATTGCGACAAAATCGCAGGACGTCTTTGCATTTGCATGCAAAAACCCATTGATCTTGCCTTAACTCTTTCTTTGAAATTTTTGTTGCGACAATATGACAGGCCTAAAAATTCTTGCGAAAATAAAGCCCCATGACATTGTCGTCTTGCGACGAAATCGCAGGACGTCCTTACACTTTCATGTACTGACCCATTGATCTCGTCTTATCTTTGTCTTTTGTATTATTGCCTCTTCAGGATTGTCGCACAAATATGACAAGCCTAAATTTCCTTGCGAAAATAAAGCCTCGTGACATTTGCGTCTTAAGACACTTATCAGCTCCCTAATGGAGGGTGCCGCCCTTATCTTCCCCTTGGTTGCCCCTTCAAGGAGGCGTACTTCTGCCATACAAGGCTAGCTCCTCCCATCCGGTCTTAACAACAACCCGTTGTTTTCGCAGCCTCTTATCCCTTTTGCCTATAGGGCTTATGGTTACGAGACTGCACCCTAAGTGGAGTTTTCTTCGGGCCGAGTGCAGCATAAGCCAAGACTTGCCAAGAATGGCCGAGACACTTCAAATGCCCCAGGCACTCTTGGCTCAACCGTGTACCTCGGCGCCTTGATCAAATGCGACTCCTTAGAAGAGACCCTCGGTCGTCCAATCTAAGTCATAAGCTTAGACTGAAAATCCAAGGTACCTCTCCTGGATAGGCTTTATTGACCCCAAATCTCCATGACTCAGGTTCCAGGGGCGGTGTAACCTTTTCCCTGAGCCATGAAATAGGTACCCCTTCTATGATGCACTTTAGGTCTTACATTTGCCTCTTGCGAAATTTTGATTTCGCGAACTAGGGTGTACGCCATAGTTGGTTCGCCTCTGTCTGATTATTTTGTTGATTTTTCTGCATATAAGCTCTTTTGTAATTTCGCAATCTCATCTTTATCATTCATAAAATTTATTTTCTTCTTCTGCTATCAGCTCTCTTTCGCAATCTCATCTCTGTTATTCATAATATATATATATTTTTAAGATCAAATCAATCATACATTTTTCTTCCTCCTCCCAAAGTCTACTTCGGCAGTCAACAAGTACATTCATTCTTTAAGTCTCTTACTTCTGCTACTTTCTGCCTCTGCATTTTTGAATTTTTCTGTCATTTTCTTGTATGTTGCGAGATTTTCGCTGCTTCTTATCTTCAAAATGCCTTGGCTTCGCAGAGTTTCTTCTTCTCTCTGTTCTATTGTATCTACCATCAATCTTTCACCCTTTTGTTTATCTTTGATGCCGTGTTTCCAATTCTTCTTCTTCGCAGCTCTTTCTTCACAAGATTCTATATCAATTTCATAACACTTCTTTCCTTCAACCCAATCTCCTTTTATGATGCCAATACCACTAGGATGAGGAAATTTGATACATTGATGGAAAGTCGATGCCACACCTAGAATCTCATGTAACCAAGGTCGTCCAATCAATATGTTGTATGGTGATTCCACATCGACTACACATAATAAAATTTCAGAGGACAATCCTATCAGTGGAATTCGCATATGAGCTTCTCCTTTAGGCTTATTTACAGTACCGTTAAAACCATAGATTTTGTAAGTTGAAGGTATTAGATCTTCATCTTTCCCTCCCATAGTTTTATAAGTGTAAGAAAAAAGGATATTCACGGAACTTCCAGTATCGATCAAAATTCAGTTAATTGCCCATGAATTCTCAGCGTCATCATCTTCATCCTCGCTAGGTTTTGGGTTAATCTCCAATCTTACCACTAATGGGTTGTCGTGCATTTCTCCACCCTCAGGTACTTCTTCTGCGGTAAAAGAGATAATCTGCTTTTGCCATTCCTTCAGTGGCGATGTCTTCGTAATATTCATTATTTCTCTATTATCGGCATCTTTTGCGAAAACCTTACTGAGAGTGTTATCATGAAAATCTTCAATTGTCTTGTACGAATGTACGATAGAGTTACAAAATAGATTCTTTGCCTTTGCTCCAACTTCTATTACAAATGTTTCTCCTCCTTTTGTTGTATTTACCCTGCGAATTTCTGGCGATGGTGGTAATGGTTGAGACTGAGTTTGGTTCTTTAGAAAGTGATTTAGTTTCCCTTGATCTATCATTCTGAGGATGATTCTTTTTATATTTCTGCAATCATTTGTTGAATGTCCATGAAAATGGTGATAAGAGCAAAATTCATGACTTCTGTCGCTCAGAGGTGGTTCGCTTCCCATGTTCCATGGCGCGGGTATGTTTTCCATCAAGATTATAGCTTCCCATATTTTCTCCACACTAGCATTCAGTGGTGGCATCTTGATTTCTTCCCATATTATCCTATGATTTCGCTGTCCTCTATGATAGTTTTGCCTCTGACCTCCATAAGTTTCTTGTGGCTGGTCGAGTCTTTGAATTTTGTTATTTACACCACGACTATAGAAGTTTCTTTCTCTCTCGAATTCTTCTTGATCACGACTTCCCATAGCTACTAGTTTCTGCTGACTATCTCCCATTATCTTTTCTTGTTGTCCTTGCGAAGTGCTCGCCACTGTACTTATCAGCTTAGGTAACAAGCTTGCATTCGCTGCTTTTGAACTTGTGTTCGCAACTGGGTATGATTCCATCTCATTTTGCTTTTCCTCAAGAGCAATAAATTCCTCCTGAAGTTCTCGCAACTCAGTCCTTGTGATCGTATTCTTGATTCAAATTTGAATGTATAATAAATTGGTTGCGAACATAGCGTTAATGAATGATAAAATGAGATATCTCTCATCCACACGACTAGCCACATTGTCTTCCACCTCATGGTTAGATATTTCAAACTTTCACCAACCCTTTGCTTTAAACCAAATACATCTTCAATGCCAGGTCGCGAGGAATTGTTACTTATACACGCCCCTAAAAATATAGCCTGCAAATGGTGAAAGATGTTATAGTATTCTTTGGCAAACTTTCAAACCATTTCAAGGCCTCTCTTGTTAAACTTGATGCAAAATATTTGCATAATACAGCATCATGATTCTCCCATTGTAACATACATCTCACATAAGCTTTGATGTGTTGTACTGCACAAGTTGTTCCATCGAAAATGCTGGTTAACGCAAGTAAATTGCACTTTGGGGGAATTCCTCCTAATTGTACTTCTTGTTTGAATGGAGTTTTCGCAGCTTCCTCTATGGCTTCATCCAGTTGTCTCTTACCTCCTTCTCTTTTATTATTTATCATTCCTCTCATTTCCGCTAACTCTCTCAAAATTTGTTCATTTATACCAGAATTTGGATCCATTGGTCTTTTTAACTCCGCCTCTGTTTCTTATTTGACTTGTGATTCGCAGGGTGATGGAAATTTCAATAGCCCCCCCCCCAAAAGACCTCGCCATCCTAAAAATGTTGAAACTTCTGTTTCATTTCCTCTGTTTAAGCTTTCAACACCTCCTGCGGTATCTTCGCAAGCTGAATCTCCTCTTCTCATTTGCGAAAATGTCGCTGCAGATTTCTCCCCTGTAACTAACCTTTCTATTAATGAAATTCCTCGTGATAATCCTGTTGCGAATGAACCCTTCTCTTCTTCTGCTGTCAATACCTCTTCTCTGGACACTGCCTCAGCCCCAATCGTTAACCCTCATCAAATTTCATCTTCAGATGACATATCTATGGCGAAAGATGATTCAACTCTCCCACCTTCTGCCATCATCACTTCTTCATCCGAATCTTCCCCTTTTACTAAAGAAAATCTGGAAGGAATGGATATCGCTTTCAAGGTTTTATCAGATATTCTGGATGATGTCAAGAAAGTTTCCACTGATCCTATCAGATTTGGTGTTTGCGAGATTTTAAGTAAATATTTTGGCTCTGACAGAATGGTTTCGCAAACATCCTTAGAAAATGAAGTTGAAGCTTTGAAAAATAACCTCCAAGCTATGACCTTGAAATGTGACACTCTTCATCTTGAGAATCAAAAACTTCAGAATGTTTCGCTGGATCGTGATAATCTTCGCAAGAAGAATGAGGAACTAAAAGGTAAAAATCTTATTTTTTTATTTTTTTATTTTTTAAAAAAAAGACAACCCTTGTTCGCCCTTTAAGCTCTAAACCAGAAACGAAAAATGGAGATATATCAGTTTGAATCCGTCGCCGAAGAAACCCGAATGGATAGAGATGCTTGGATGGATCAATATAACCAATTAGATAATCTTCATACGTACTCTGTTGATCAAATAGATAATCTTACCAAGGAGAATGCTCAATTAGTCCAGAAGCAAAACTTATTAAGTAGTGAATTATCTCGCCTCTCTTACTTTTTGACTAAAGCTAATCTGGAGTTGGAAACTTTATCAGATGAAAATGAAACCCTATCTCAGGAGAAGCGAATCCTTTTAAATAAGGTTGTGATCTCTTCGCAAGAACTTAACATTTGCCAAAAAGTATGTAATGATCAAGAACGGTCCCTCTGTTTATTGAGAAATAAACTCAAAGAAGTAACAGAATCATCTTCTGCTGAAAGAGATAAACTTATTCAAGGTAGAATAACTCTAAGCATAAAGGCAAGTCAACTCAAAGATCAATACTCCAAGCTAGAAGAATCCTACACTTCTCTTGCGAAGGAAAACACCTTACTCATTTCTAATGAAAAGAGTTTGCGATCTCGACTGAAAGGCTTGGTTGGAGATAAGTTTAACAATGCCATGGACCACTTGGAGAATAGTTGCTTGGCTTTAACTCAATATCTTATCTCGCAAAAGGAAGGTAGTCATAAAATTTGACTGCCTCTACCATTTTTTCTTTGTTAAGTCTTTTTATTATGTCTTCCTTGCGAACCCTTCGCCTGAATGATTTTCTTTTCCTTTGTTTTGTTAGAATCGGCTTCTAATTGCTTAGTCTTCTCGCGAAGAGTAGCAACTTCAGCTTCCAGTTCTTCATTCCTCTTGCGAAGTTGAAGATTCTTCTTTTCAAGAATACTGCGCCTTTTCTCAAGATCTGAGGCAACAGTAAAGAAGCTCTCCCGGTCTGTAAAGGAAAGTGAAGAAATTATCAAGATATAACTTAAAATCAAAATTATGAAGAAATATGGGAACGAAGACATACCAAGACACCAAGCGAATTTAAAAAGCTGGGAGTCACTGATCTGGAAACCCCATGAATAGAATCATCACCCTCTAGTAAAGGAGCATCGCAGATACTCGCGAGAGCTTTACATGTACTAGAAAGACGATCATCTCCAATCCCTTGCATGGAGTCAGAGAAGATGCTGGACAGTTGTGCCATAGAAGATTCAGTTGGAAAATCCTCTTTTGTGAGAGAAATATCAACATCATCATTATCTTCATCATCAGAGCTTTCGCTGGAATGAACTTTCGTTTCTTTGAAGGTGGGGCAGTGGACTTCTCCCTGCGAAGAGAACCTTTACCCTTGCCTTTGGTCTTCGCAACCTTAGAACTTTCTTCTTCTTCAGCAACTTCAACACCAACCTTCGCACACGAATGAAGATAAGAAACAGAGGCAACAATATTGTTAAAAATAATAAAGAAAACTATTTCTTACTTCATCCGTGATCGAACGGAGCGCCGCTAGGGTACTTGCCTTAGCAGTTCTTTTGTAGCTTTTTCTCAACTTGGTAATCTGAAAATTTCGCAAGATTAATAAATATAAAAAGGAGTGAAGATTATAAACTGAGCGAAATTTAGGAAGTATACCTCTTTTGCTTTCTCAGGCCAGTTAAAAACCCAAGGTTCATAATTGGCGAGATTCGTAGGGAGCACATTTGAACCTGAAATATAAGGTCCTTTCAAAACTAGCGGAAAGACGCACCATCTGTCGTCTTTAGAGTGACGAGGAACATTGTTCTTGCCAGAATGCCAGTCGATATCCTGCATAAGTATTTTATCACTTGCGACATTTTCTCTTCTCTTCAAGCGAGCACCCCAGCGAGTTCTATCATTCTTCATATTTATTACTTAATAGTTTTCGAAGAAGCTTTCCACTGTATATTTTTCGGCGAATATCTCTAAGTCCTCAAATTTAGGATATCTGACTTCTTTTGGGTAAAGAGACCCTTTACCAGCGCCACGGTTGGCGAACTCAAGCATTAAGCGGATACAATCTCCACTCAATTGGTAGATAGATCGCGAGAATTTCGCATGAGCAAGAATTTCATAAAATAAGGGAAGATCAGGATCATAGAGAGGAATGGGAAGGCCAGCGAGAATTTGACCTAGCGAAATTATGATTTCCTTATCATCACAATGATGATCAGCAAACAGTTTGGCAGAAAGAATGGATTTAGATTCTTGATTGGGAATGGTGGTTAATACGAAACCTTTCTCTTCGAAATCTTTCTGAACTTTGTCCAGAGAAGTTTCATATTTACGACCAACTGGAGGCATTTTCAGAGTATGGGAATGAAGATAAAATCGAAGATCAAAAGAAGTAGAAAGAAGAAGATTTACAGCAGCAGAAACGGAAGTTACGGAGAGAGGTTGAAGAAAAGTTGCAGAGAAAATAAGAAAGAAAGTAAAAAAGAAGAAAAGAGGAATAAGAAAAGTATATATAGAGAGAAGGATTCTCGAAAAGATAAACACATTTAATGCGAAGAGTAGACATGAACGGTTGAGAAATAGCAGTTAAAAAAGACGTGTCAAGAAATGGATGGAGGAAGAGATACGTGTAATAAATTCTGCGTAAAAGTACAGAATCGTGTCAATGCAGAAAAATATGAAAAGATGAACAGCTGCGGCATTTTGAAAGTACTAGTTCTCATGACATTCTCTCCTTCGCAGAGAATACATGAGAAGAGGCAAGATGTAGGATCAGAATATCACAACACCAAGACCCTTGCGAAATCCATAAACGACACACTGCGAAGATATCGCAGATTGGTAATAAAAATGACGCAACGGATGACGACAGCCTGAACACGAGAAAGATGTGAAGACCTAGCGAAATTTAGGAGTGTTGCGAGATTTAACATTTGAATACTTGCGAGAATATCGCAAGTCAGATCCCAAAATAAAGGACAGCTTAGCTGTCATCCACTATGTAATGTCCTATATAAAGAGCCGAACAGGCTTAAGAAAAAGGAGAGATCTTTTTAGAGTGGAGAGAAAGTTTAGAGGAGAGAGAAAGTCTAGAGTAGCAATTATATTCTTGATTTCATTTCCTTCTTGATTGTTGATCTTAAAGATGTGTTGAATATTACGAATTCTTGTGAGGTGTGTATTGTAGGATTTCCTGCAATTACAGCAAGCACGCCTAGATCCCACGTTCAAGCAAAGGGAAGACCGATGTTGGTTAGCAAGACCGGTGTTCGTCAAGGCAAGACCGCTGTTGGTCGAAGTAGCAAGGATGACACTCGAGCAAGCACATAAACTGTATGGGCAAAGAATGCAAGGTCGGTGTTGATCAAGTCACAAGGCCGGTACTGCTCAGGTCACGAGGTTGGTATTGGGCCAGCAAACGAGGCCGGTGTTAGTCAAGTCCGCAAAGCCGGTGTTGGTCGAGATCGCAAGGCTAACATCCCATCACGCAAGCAAGACTGATATCACGTCACGCAAGTAGGACGGTATTGGGTCACGTCAGGACGGTATTGGTCAAGGTCGATCAACGTCACAAGGCTGGTATTGGGCCACGTTAGCAAACAAGACCGGTGTCGTTCGAAGCAGCGATATCCGTCAGGGTTCGTCAAATCAGCAAGGCCGGTGTTGGTCAAGGGGCAAGTCTGGTGTTGGGGTTGAGGCAACAGGTTTGGTAATTGGTAGAAGCAGGCACAGCCGGCCCCAAGCAAAGTAGGCACGCGCGGCTCCCCACTTGATCGCAATCCGGCCCCAAATTGGTCGAAGCAGCCCCCAAGCAAAAAAGAGCCTTGGCATCTCCCACTTGATCGAGGCACATCCAGCCCCAAATTGGTCGAAGCGAGCACAGCGGCCCCAAGCAAAGCGCAGCTCCAGATCGAGGCACATCCGGCCCCAAATTGGCTCCCACTTGATCGGGCACATCCCGGCCCCAAATTGGTCGAAGCGAGCTGCTTAGGCCCCAAGTAAAGCGAGCACGCGGCGGCTCCCACTGATCCGGCCCCAAATTGGTCACATCCGGCCCCAAATTGGTCGGGCGGCTCACTTGATCGGGCACATCCCGGCCCCAAATTGGTCCCCAAGCAAAGCAGGCATGAAGCAGCTCCCACTTGATCAGGCACATCCAGCCCCAAGTTGTTCGAAGCATGCACAGCCGGCCCCAAGCAAAGCACGCACGCGGTGGGTCCCACGTTCGAGCAAGGCAGGCATAACAAGCCCACGTTTGATCAAGCAGGCGCATGATGAGTCCCACGATCGAGCGAAGCAGGCGCAATAGCCCGTTGAGCAGGCACATCAGCCCCACGCTCGAGCGGAACAATCACGAAGAAGGCTCTCGACCGAAGCAGGCATAGCAAGGTCGATCGAAGCAAGCAAGACCGACATCATGCTAGGGGAACGCTCGCCTGAACGCCTCTTGAACGTGACATGCTCCAAGGACAGGACGATTTGTCTCTCCTGGTAACATCTAACTTTGTCTCATAAGTTTTATCTGTATATGTCACCATCTAATGCCTACCCCACAATAGTGTAACCATTATGTGCTAGGCAGGGGACTTAATGTTGATGGTGGATTTTAGTTCAGGGCTAAAATTGTGAAACCAAATTTATGCGCTGATATCCTGCAAAGTGTTGATGGTGGATTTTCATTTAAGGCTAAAATTGTAAAAGCCAAAATTATGCGCTAACATCTTGCAAAAGATAAAGCCATTAATAAGTGATGAATACTTCTTCACTTTACTAATTCACCTAGAATGGAGCATGCGGCAACAATCCCGATGATTCTCAGAATTAAATACACGAAATTCATCCAGGTTGGAGCATGTGGCAACAATCCCATATACCCCCGTGAATTTACTGACATTATTAATTAATGCATAACCAGCCTTGTATTTCTGTACTCATTACCGGTGCGGCATGACGACCGAGTGTTGTTCTCAGCAGAGCAACACGAACCTCCAAGCATTAATAATGAAGAATGTACGAAATACCCATACAGGCTACAACTCTCGGTGTGTTATACTAGCCCGATTGAGCATACAACTCTCGGTGTGTTATACTAGCCCAATTGAGCATACAACTCTCGGTGTGTTATACTAGCCCGATTGAGCATACATCTCTCGGTGTGTTATACTAGCCCGATTGAGCATGTTTGAACCTGGACTGTCCATATCAGTCTCAGAAACGATCACAACCATCCAACTTCACCAAAGATGATTGGATGGCTTAGATTGAATCCATGACCCCATGCTGGTATTGGAATATTCACTACCGACCCAACGCGGTCCCCGCATGGTCGGTCTCCCCAAAAGGGTGGCATAGCTTGCCAAACCGTCCAAGCCAAAGCAATATGGACGAAAAACCCTAAATTAGGGTTTGCGGCACATTACATGTATCGCAAAATGGTCTCAACCATCCATCTTCGCAGGCATAGATGGAGGGTGTAGATGTAGATTCAAAGGGCCCGAGCATGTCAACACAAACACCTTGGGCCTGCCTACATACATGACCGATCGGTCGGGACCAACTATAGTTGGTCGTTCCGATTCGTGCACCCAAACAAGGCATGACGCACGGCCGGTGAAACCCTAATTAGGGTTTGAACAATCACGAGCGTCCATTTTCTCCTGCACGAATGAGGGGTCCAGGATTAGACTAAGCAGGTCCGGTGCGTATCAACATGACCACCGTGGGCCCATCTATCTCCACACCCGATCTACCAAGGCATGTCATGCCTGTTGGCCTCGATTCGCAAGCCCAAACTAGGCATGGTCGCACCTCCCGATTGCAAACTAATCTCGACCACTCAACTTCGCCGGACAAATTGAGTGGCTTAGATCACGTTATTATGGGATATTAAGGTATGGACGTGTATACCAGCTCGTCGTCTGTATACCAGACTAATCGGCCAAGACCGACCAAGCTTGGTCGTCTTGAAACGCGTGCCCGAAGTGGGCATGATGCGCGGCTTTTGCGGCACCAGATTTCTATTGCAAATTGATCTCGACCACTCAACTTCGCCGGACAAATTGAGTGGCCCAAATCACACTTTCAAGAGACAATGAGGTATGGGCGTCTATACCGTCATGTCGTCTACACACATGCACGATCGGCCCTGCCAAAATTGTATCCCAAGCTTGGATTCGACCAAGCTGAAGAGTGATGCTTGCGCACCTCTTCAAAAACCCTAATTCCACCAACGGTCGCAGATGAGTGTCTCAAAGATCATCTCATCCGTCCAACTTCACCGGCTTAGTTATATAACCCTGGTCAGGAGTTAATTGGTTAGTGAGGCGTCATGGTGATCACCACCCGTCACTTTACCACACCATGATGCAGTACCTGCATAGAATACACACGGTACTTCACAAGTATCGACTTCCTAAATAACTTAGTTATTTAATCTAGCATTACATGCTACTTTATGTGGGCCCCACGATCCACACACTCGAGACATCAATCAAGTCACAAACTGGGGTATTGGTCTGGCGGTTTACAGCGTGCAGCGTGCAACGCGCCATCACAAGAACGTGTCAGGAAGTCATGGAAGGTTAGATATGACAGGAGAAGTGGGTAAGACTGGTCGTGTAACACTAACACACAACTCCACTACTCCATCACTCCACTTCCTCCACTTCCCACGAGATACGTGAATAAGGCTCAAATGACTTGTATAAATAGGTTCTCCTCCCTATTTCCAAAAACAGAACAAGACAAGACAACAGAGGCAAGTGTTGATACAATTGTATTCAAACACCGGCCCGATAGCTTACATCCCGCAAGCCGGTTCGACTTTACGATACAAGTCATACATAGCCAACACCTTCACAATCTCAACACCTTCTTCGCTTCCCTCCCTAAGATCAACCCCATCTCCTTCACTTTGTGACCGAAACAAGTCTGGAACGGCCATTTCTTGGTTTAGGCCGGATTTGCACAGATTGATTTCTCGAATCTACAAGCACTCCTGTGCAGTGCATTTGTTTAAGGTTTAGACTCATTTCTCATCCACACACCCCAAATTACCAAAACCGGCAGAAATAGTTTTCACCCATAAACATAGGTGAATCATCCAAAAAGGAGCTACAAAGTGCTTAAAAGATATAAGAATAGAAGTATATTACAAGTATCCAAGTGCCCAAGCCAAATGAAAGTGGAAGAAGTGCGACGAAACGGAGCAAAGATGCTCAAAATCAAGAGACGGGACAAAGACAGAGATTAAATAATTCAACCTCAATATTTATCATCACCAACTTTAATATAATTCAATTACAAAAATAATGCAAAAAGAATGAGGTCATTCCGAGTTCGGACGAAGAAGTTACGGCCAAAACGATTTTAACGAATATCGAAGATGTAATACCCTGTATTTTTAGCTACTGTTTCGGGTCGGGTTATACCCGGATTAGTTGACCTTGTGGATTAGGTTGTTGCTCCTTATCCTTAGCCTAAGTGGGTGGATTGATTTATAAAGGCTACAAGTTAGGGTAGAAATAGAATAATCAATAATAAATAAAATTAAGGGAAAATGAAAAGATAAATAAAATAGTTAGGTTTTTTATTAATGTAAAGGGAAGTAATTCTAGAACTTGGAAAAGAAAGGCTAGGAGAAAAATAAGGATATTGAGGTAGAGATTTTTGGAGAAGAAGGATAAAGAAAATCAAGAGGAGTTTGTATCAATTGAGAGGTAGAATGCGAAACCCTTTCTCTTTAGGTGTTTTTCTTTGGTGTTTATTTTATGTGATTTTGTATTGTTATGATTCAGTAATTTATTTGAATAAATATGTACTTCTTGTTGATGATCAGGATTACCTTATTTATAGAAAACATGATTAGGTATCTCTTTTTAAAATTTGAGAATTTTCCAATGTAAATTCACCGTTGAATGTTTCTTGTAATTTGGATAATAGTTTCTGAAATTCTAGACAGTTTCGTTTTGCTGTGATTTTGATGTTCTTAGGAAGTCTTAATGATGTTAAAATAATTTTAGGTATGAATAAAAGTTGTATCTTTGTGATTTATCTATCACTATGCTTTGGATTTAGTCAATTTCAGATTGTTATGAATTTATCATGAATTGTTTTGTAATGACATGTAATCTGCCCAGTTTTTAGGATGTCATTTTAAATTCGTTAACTTGTTTTTGAACCGTTGGTTTGGTGTGAATTTTGGATATGTAATATACAAATGTGACAAGAATATTCGTGTAAAATTTTAAGATGATCAGATAAATTTATCACCATGAAATATATAATGTATAATATGGCTGCAGTTAACTTGTTTGCATAAATGCTTGAAAGAAACTCATGTTGTTAAGCCATGGTTGCTTCTGTTGTTTGTGAAAAATGGTTTATAAAAGAAAATAAGTTCATGTTTTTCCGTTAGATGGAATTTATTCTCATGCTAACGGCGGGTAATGATCCCCGAGAGTTAAATGGGTAATGATCCCCATGGGAACTTGTGTTTCCCGACCATCGATGGCGGCTGTCCATGCCGGTAAACGATAGGTGGATGTAAGAACCAAGGTTTTCGTACCATGAATGAAATGGGTAATAATCCCCGAGAGCAGATGGGTATGATCCCCATAGGAACTTTTGTTCCTGACCATCGATGGAGGCTGTCGCCGATAAACGATAGGTGGGTGTACGAACCAAGGACATTCGTACCATGAACTCAATTGTTAAAACCTAAATTGGTAGATTTGTCGAAATTATTATTGGTGTTATGAACTCAATTGTGAAATCTAATTGGATGAATTATTGAAAGTATTATTGGTATTATGAACTCATGATTGAAGGATGATTTGTTGAAATAATATTAATATTGTGAAGTCTTGTTTTGAAATCTTAAGATGATTTGTTAGAAACAATATTTGTATTGTGAATTCATGATTAAACAAATGTACTTGTGTGGTGATCATGTTGGGTGAGTATCTATATCAGTGATTTTCTCGAAATTATGTTGTATGCTCATGTTGTATGTTATTTGACTCATTGACATTTTTATGCATGTTTTGAGATTGGGAATGCATTATATTGAGCTGTCATCTCACCCCAATTGACATCCTTGCAGATTTATCAGAGTGGCGCAACGAAAGCTAGGAATGAGTAGCTTAGTGATTGAATTGATTAATTGTATTGCTTGAAATGTAATTTGAATTAATATGTTTGGTTGAAATCGTTGTTAAGATAATAAGCGGATTTATATGCTTCAGTTTATGTTATATAAAGTTTCAACTATGTTTTGTGCAAAAGTAAATTGGCAAAAATATGTATGCAAAAGTCTCTTTTCGACCCGTAACGCTTCAAGTTCGGATCTCCATATGGGTTTGACCCTGGTCCGGAACTCGGGTGTTACAGAAGACAAGTCCGTTCGCAAATGGAGTTCGCAAACGGAAGTAACTAAAATTTCAGTTCGCAAACAAGAGTCCCTGGATTTTATTTAAATTATGGTTCGCAAACAGGATTCGCAAACCAATGAGGCCAAAATTCACAAACTATTTTTAGGGTCTTTCTTTCGTAGTTTAAGGTCGGTTTCCGGAACCGACTAGGATACTTGAAGGACAAGCAATGTAAACCTATATAAATAGGTATTAGGCCTTTCAAAGAAGAAAACCATTCAATCTATCACTAGCTAGGGTTTATAACACATCAAAAACCTAGGGTTTACCCCTTTAGGGGGAAACCACCATTATTCATCTTCTTTGTAATATGAGTGGCTAAATCCTTTGCTGATTAAGGATGAATTCAATGTTCTAAGCGTGAAGCTTTGTTATTAATACAAATCTATTGAGAGTTTTTATCATCATCGTTTGTTTTTACCATATCTAGTAGAAGTTAGGAGATAAGTAATTGTCGAATAACTCTCTACACAATTAGAAATCGCGAGACCTTACAGAGGGATTCTGTGGAGCAATCGTGTGTAAAAACAACACCAGCAAGTAAACCTTGATCTCAGAGTTTAACTACTGGGATTAACCTAATTCACAAAGCTTAAAGCATTCGATTGGATTACACCTTGAGTCGGCTACTACTTGGTGGTTCAGTTGAATAGAATCTGATATTGGAGAGCTTCCGTATCTGTGGTAAATAGGGTTTTGGGGATAACAATGATCTAGTTGTTATTCTACGGTTGGTGATGAATGATTCTAACGAAAGATAGATAAGTATTCTAATCCAGTTAACGCTTGGTAACGGCGAAGGATTCCTTGATCATCTCTTTTCTGTCTTATTGTCTTTTTATTTATCTTAAAACCAATCCCCCTTTGTATTTTACTTTATTTTGCTGATTCAAATAATTTATTAATTACACAGCTCTATGTGGGAACAATATCTTACTACCGTTATATTACTAGTTAATTAGTGGGAAATATCTTTATTAATTTGTTGTGCCTACGATATCCCATCAACAAGGAACGAGATTTATCTTGATGTTTTCAGACATCATCTTTTCTGGAATAATTCCAAGAATAGGTTTCACTCATCTGTAAGTCACAACTTTAATGATCTGATTCAACGGATAGATCTATTCGAGTATGAATATGATTGTAAGTATGACTAGAAACTTTTTGAGTCATGAGATGAGCAGAAATCTTAGATTGACCCATAATTTTCTTGGAATATGACAACATCTTTTGATGAGATTGTTTATTTGATTCTGATTTGGACAAATGATCAATAACAAAACTACCTGAAATCATTGGTTTGTGTGCATTTAAGTTGATCTTTGTCACTTTCAGAAAGATAATCCTTGTCACAGTAAGAGACAGTTTTTCTTGACCAGATTTTAGTCAAAGGATTATGTTTTGAAACACATCTCTTTTGATCCTTGCAAGTGGTTAGACTATTGAAATCGAGATGTTGATGTTGTTTATTAGTTAAGAGATTCTAAGAGATAGAATCACATATCCTTGTCTTAACTAATAAATCTTTTTTGACTTTAACACAATTGTCAGAACTTTCAGATTCAGTTTCAAGAGGAAACATGACTATATTTTCATCTTGACATAGACTAGATGTGATTATCATCATGTCAGGAGGTTCATGAATTTCAAGATTTTCTTGAGACACAATTTCTTCATAAGATCTGGTTTTTATCAAAAAGTCTTTGATAATCCTTTTGACAGATATATAACATATATTATCTTTCAGATTATATTTTGCAGCAACCTTTATGAAAAATTTAATCCCATCACATTCATCTGAATCTGACTCGTGCGTCACAGGTGTTTGTTTTCTTATTAACACATCATGGTTAATATTCTCTGAGTTGCGTTCAACCAGTGAACTAACAATGTTGAGCTGTTTATAAGGATCTGAAAAAAAATTGACTTTATAAAGTATATCATCTTATTGCTCTACGTTAACTAAATAATCCATTAGATTCAATTCTTATAGGTTGGATCGCACCAAACACAGATTATTAGATCTTTTCGTGTTTGCCTGCTCTGATACTAATTGAAAAGATGAGGGTACCCAAATACACCACAATCTTTTATTTCCAACCTATAAGTCCTCTACCGAATGTGATCATCTATGGACAGAGTCGAGACAATACGACAATTCGGTTCACACTTCGTGTGATCGTCTATGGATACGAGATCGGGACAATACAACATCAAGATAACTTGTGTGATTGACTATGGATACAAGATCGAGACAATACAACAACAAAGTGTGTATTTGATAATAGATTAGGTAATAACCAAACTCTATAGGATCACTATCAAGTATTACGGAGTTAACGTATAAGTGCAATTTACTTTAATTATAATAAAACAATTATAATGCGGAAAAGTAAAGTGAATGGCACAACAAGATTTTGTTAACGAGGAAACCGCAAATGCAGAAAAACCCCAGGACCCAGTCCAGTTTTGAATACTCTCAGAATTAATCCGCCATAGAAAATCTAATATACCAAGCAGACTACCCTTAGTTACTTAGTTCCCTTAGTATCCCTGTGCCTTCGACTTCTAGAGTCACGCACGTGAATAGCAAGTCCTTTGGATCGTATTCCAAACAGCGAAGGAAGAATTTGTTTGGTAACCACTTTAATTAATCTTGCTACAAGATATAGATTAGTCATTGACAAAGGCTCTTCCGTTTAATCTAATAAACTCCTTTGTCTGGTTAGATCAATCTAACTATAACTACCAAAATAGTCAAGTATAGATTTACACTCAATCAATATAGATCTCAAAGAGAAATATAGAGAATGCCGATCTCACACAACTAATCAATCAGATCTATCAAAGATAAATCGATTCTAATTGGATCCCAGCCCATCAAGGTTTGTGCACTAAATCCACAAGATACGAAAACTAATAAGAATTCTTCTTCGTCTTCAAATCTTCCAATATCTTCAAATAACTGCACAACACCACTTGAATCTCTTGTGATTAATCACGCACAGAACGGAGTCTGTTAACAATGGATTATCACAAGATGTCTTTATATCTAACAACAGTTCTAAAGATCCCGTCGATACTTTGATCTAGTCAGAAGAGAAGATTCTCAAGAATAAACAAACAAGGTGCAATCAAAGTTTCAACAACCGTTAGCCAATCAAATCAAATCAAAAACTAATAACACTGCAATTATCTAGTTTCCCACCAATGGTACTCGTAGAGCTTCTTGATCCCATAGAAGCCTTTAAACAAGCGGTCGTAAGAGATTTCACCTAATTAGGATACTTTCCTCTCCGAATAGACGGCTCCACCAGAAACAACAAGAAATAAAGTTTGCCTGGCTCTTAGGATGGTATGCTAGAAATGCAAACTTAGGTATTTATAGACCAAGGATGTTTGGACACCAAGGAATTTCCAAAACCGAAAATATTCTCAAGATATGCAACGAATGCCCAAATTCGGTTTTCCTAATTCCAATAAATGCTTGTCCAATATTTCCGAAATCTCTCAATAGAAAATCTCCAATTATTAAATGCACATTATTAATAGTTATTCTCTATAACTATGCATTAATTGTTGGTAATTAAAGCATATAAAACTAAAAACCTTAATCAAAAGATTCTTAATTTATTTCGGCACAGGATCACCTTGAGTACCAAGGAATATCTTTGAACAATAAATGATAAGAGTTACTGCTCGTGTTCAAAGTATGTTGACATCTTTTCACTGCAAATCCTTATTTTATATTTTCATTGATTTGCATCTTGGAATCGGTTCTACCACACTTCCAAACAAGTTTAGTATTGGTTCCAATTTTCCAAGACTACTATGTGATTGGTCATACCAAGACACAATGGTTAGTTGTAATCTATTTTAGCAAGTCACATTCATGGGTTTGGATCGGTTATACCAATTACTAGGATCGGTTCTACCTTAACATGGTACTTACTTTTGATCGCCCACACCAGTCAATAGGATCGGTTACACCAATTAAAAGGATTGGTTCCATCTACACATGGTATGTACTTGTGATTGGTCATACCAGTCACTAGGATCGGTTACACCAATTACAAGGATTGGTCACACAACACTTATGATTTGTCATACCAATTACCAGGATCAGTCACACCAATTACAAGGATCGATCATACCATATCATGGTGACTACTTAGGATCGGTTACACCAATTACCAGGACCGGTCATACCAAATCATAATTCTAGGTATTGTGATCGGTTATACCAAGATACATAACATGAGTTCAGATCGGTTCTACCAACTCACACATATTGGTCATCAAAGAATATGCAATGAATATCCAGACCAATAAACCTATTGATTTCCCTTTCGATTCACGAAACAAGTTCATGAATGTACTTCCTTTACATAAATGTAAAACATTATTTCCTAGGATGAAATCTTCACCATACACATGTTCACATAATCATAACACTATATACAAGATTATGTCGATGTCATATCTACGAAGTTTAAAATATAAGTGTTATACTTCGTAGTCTAATTCCTTAATACTATGATCATACTATTATGATCATGTCTCATCACTAGAGTATTATATACAATATGTACAATATATACAGCTTCGCAGTTATGTTTTCAATATAACACGACTTGAAAGATATGTTAGAAATGAAACAGTTGAAGTCACTAACTTCGAGAGGAAGGATGGTGTCGTCGTTGTAGTTCATTACTTCTTCACATTCTTCAGGTCTTCAGAGTAATACTTGTATGTCTCAATATTCATAGACTTTCTAGTCTAACCTAAACGAAGTTGACTCTAGTATTTAATCAAGCGACTTTAGATTAGTTTTGATACTAAAATATGACAACCAAACTTGACATACCAACGCTTGGTGAGTTCAACCGAGCTATGCTCTAACAATTTCAAATGCACATAAAATTATTTATGTGAGATAATTTGCATTTGAACAATCTCTAAAAACATTATAGACATATTTGATCACATGATTATGACTCAAGATTAAAGTCTTAAGTGTTATATGAAAATGCTCAAGCTTATAGTTCAGTTGGCTAGTTTAGGCTAACCATTCATGAACTTTGCCTTTGTACACGGTTCCGTTACGGTTCATCTTAACCACAATGTATATCTTGTTATGTTAATCAGATTCAAAGATTCATATAATAGTGGATATTGTTTGTTTGGTTCCAAAGCTATCTTAGCTTAAACCTAAAGCAACCTATGCTTTGAACGTCTATAAAAGGGGAACCTCAAACAACTGGGATCTTTGAATCCCGATACTACTTTTGTGTGTCCTAGTTGTAAACTAGAGTCGTCCTCTTCTTAAATCCTTTTATGGTTTGGCGACTACAAATACTTCATAGGATTCGTTACGCCAGGTCCAGCTATTGTTTATCTTGATAGCTCGAGTATCCTGATCTTGGTTGATTGTTGAGTTTGCTCCATCAATCAAGATAGATAGAAATCATCAAAGTTTTCTTCGTCTCAGACTTTGATGATTTCACAAGTTTAATACTTGTGAGGTGAATAATAATCTAGACTGCTATTCGGGAAGCATAAGTCCGGATCTTGAGGTTAGCTAGACTTTGTCTATTGCTATCGATTTCCAGTCTCATCTTGATCTACGATCAAAAAGCAAATCACACAAATAAGCTTATCTGTGGGAGGCAAATTGGTTTAAAGTCTTCAATTGAGTTGAAGCAACTCTTAGGCTGTAAAGGACGTCAGCTAAGGGAATCATTTACGTGGAGTCCTGCTGGGATTCAAGAGGCGTAAAGAGCGCGACTGTAACTGCATTGTTATGAGGGTTTAATTCCAATCCGAAGTTAATTGGTAGTAGGCTAGTGTCTGTAGCGGCTTAATACAATTTGGTGTTTAATCTGAACTAGGTCCCGGGTTTTTTCTACATTTGCGGTTTCCTCGTTAACAAAATTTCTGGTGTGTGTGTTATTTCTTTTCCGCATTATATTGTTTATCTTTATAGTTGAAATATCACAGGTTGTACGTAAATCAATTAAATTAGATACATCCATCCTTGTTTGTTGGATACGTCTTGATTGATTACTTGGAAATTGATCTTTGGAATCACCCAGGTACTCTCATACGTAAATCAGGTTCACAGACTAGTCTCTGTAAACTTTCTAATTGTGAGAGAAAAAGATATAACTATATATACCATTTCTTGATTGAGATTCATTAAGTTAAACTCTCGGAATTGTGATTGTCTATAAAGGTTGCCTAAAAAAAAGTTGGTGGTTTATTTTGGTACCCACAATGTTTTCAATATATATATATAATCTTCAGTACTTGGAGATTGTCATATTACTGTTCCGAGCTAAGCAAGAGACTTAATGTTGATGGTGGGTTTTTGCCTATGGAGAAAATTATGAAAATATATGCACCTGACTAAGTAGCAGGAATACTAAACTTTTAGTGTATTTTCATTCTACAAAGAATTTTAAGAATATATTAAGTCATAATAGGTGTCTACACCTATCTCTCTATATTCACGTCTGAATTCCTAAAATTCCCGAATATTGATATCCATTCTCAGCTGAATGATTCATATTTATTATCCATTCTCAGCTGAATGATGCATATTTATTATGATGTCTAAACGAGCTTATATGAAAACACATGACAAGATGCACGCAAAAGTATTTGATTGAAGCATCACAGCTATGTTCACAAAATCGAGTAATTTCCGTGCCAGACAAAAAAAATACTACAGAAATCTAGCAACTTTGGACACAAAATTTGCCGATTTTACTCAATTTTAAATGTCAGCCAAAAAATTTAAGCTCCCATTAGCGGTACACTTGCTTGGCCGAGCTTGGTATGAGCATCTTTCATGATTTGTTACACCAAAATCCCTAAATATAAAGAAGAAAAAAAAGCAAAATCCTAGTTAGGGCTAGCCGTGACTGGACGAACACATGCAGAACTATCGAAGAACTTGTTATCACTACGGATCTTCAACAACAAAGATGATGAACGAACACATGCAAAACCATGGAAGAACTTGAAATACGAAGAATTCAAGAGCTTGTTGAAGAACCAAGAAAATCAAGTATAGCGGATTTTGAGCCGAAAGATTATGTTATTTTAAATCTAGACGTATTGAATAGTTTGTCACTAAAATTGACAATGGGGGGATTGCAGAGAATGCTCGGTTGAACCCACAAGTTTTGCTATCTCAAGCTTGTTGTCGATGTTATTTGAAGAAAACTATATCTTTATTTCTAATCTACTAAGACAAGTCTTGGACTAGATTAAAATTTGGTAGTCGAGTATTAGACATCACCCTCGAAGACTGAAGACTGACGAAGACATTCAGATAACTTCATCAACAAGGTATGTGAACACTGAACCGTTTTATTTTACTCAATATCTTACCATTTTATCTTATGAGACTATGTTGTATGACTTCTAGTATATTTATTGCAAAGAAAAAAAAATTAGTCAAGCTTGTCTTGTTAAACATCTTAAAATATAACTCAAGTATTGGATCTGCAAAGGTCCTTAACAATATTAGTTCAGAACAATTTATTGTTCAAAAATTAATTTGTGGATCGATTTGAAAATAGCCCAAGCAATGATTTTATCATTTGGGAATGTTTTAAACATCAAAAGAGAGAAATTCAGAACTTCAGTTACTTCGACGCAGGGTAGGTTGGTGAACCGTTCGCAAACCATAGATATCTAAGTTTCTGAAATACAAGAAGGTTGGTGAACTAGTTCGCAAACCTTAAGTTTAGAAGGTGACTATTCACGAACGCGGTTCACAAATCGTGGTGATCTGAATTTTTTACGTTGGTGTAAAAGACTAAGCAGTTGGCGAACCCGGTTTATGAACCGTGTACATATGAGTTCTCGAGCCGAGTAGGGTTGGCGAACCCGGTTCACGAACCGTTGCACACTGACTCGTGAACTGCATATACGGTTCACGAACCGTTTCACCAACGGTCCCAATAAAAGTTTAGCAGATGCTTAAAAACTTATTTGTTTTTTTTAAATATGTTCAGCATTACCGTGACTCTCATAAACACCTCTAAGATATCATTGATCACTAAAACACTTGTGTATGTGTATCATGATTAAGTTCTTAAGTGTATAAATGAACATCAAACTGCTTATAGTTCAAAAGGCATATTTTCCAAAGAACAATCATTATACACGGTTCAGGTACCCGAACCACTGTGTATACTATGTGATTTCAACACTAATTATCACATGCTTACTTGAAACCCTAATCAGAGTTTCATCTAAATAAAGAAAGTGTTTGCTTGGATCTCAAGTTATCTTAGCTTGACTTCTAAGCAACTCTTGGTCTTGAACATTTATATATATAAATGCTCTTTCAACTGGGAAATTCAATCCCTGACACTTTTGTATCCTAGCTGATAGCTAGAGTAGTCCTCTATTGACCTAAGTTTCTTCTGTGAAACGTTATTAGTTTTACGATTAAAAGTCTAAGCTTTGGGGATTCGTGAAACCATGTCTGACTATCTTTTACCTTGATAGTTCGTGTATTCTGATCTTGTTTTTTTTGTTATCGAGGTTCCCGTAATCTCTTTCAGGCAAGATAGATATTAACCACAAAGTTATTTTCATCTCAAACTTTGTGATACCTCAAGATAGATATCTGAAAATTATTCTTAATTGAGTTGAATATTGTTCTTGAGGGGTGGTAAAGAATCCAGGCTTCTCATTTAAGTGAGTGTAAGTGTTCCGGATTTGTGAGGTTTGCTATCTTTGTCTATTGCAAAGATATTTGCAAGCCTTGATCTTTGATCTAACGGGAAATCAAATAAGCTTATATGTTAGAGGCGAATTGATATCAAAAGTCTTCAGTTAGGTAGAAACAACTCTTAGGTTGTAAATGACGTCAGCTAAGGGAAACAATTACGTAAAGCCTTACGAGGTTCAAGAGACGTAAAAAGCGCGAATTTAATTGAATCGCTTGGAGGGTGGATTCGGTCTCAACTACATTCCAACCTAAAGTCTGATAGTAGGCTAGTATCTATAGTTAGGTGTTCAAATTTGGACCAGGTCCAGGGGTGTTTCTGCTATTGCGGTTTCCTCGTTAACAAAACTTCTGGTTGTGTTTTTCCTTTTTCCATATTATATTCTTTACCTTTATAATTGGATTTACATAAGTAGTACGTATTCAATTTTAGTAGATACGTCTATATAATTATAATCGATTACGAGACTTGTTTCTTAGAATACTTATCTTGAAAGATTGATAACAAGATTATGACTTGGCAGAATTCCGATTGAATTATTTGGATACGATTAGATTGATCTTGGATATTGATTTTTAGGATCGTCCAAGTACTCTTCTCAACAATCAGGTTCACGGACTCCATAGTCTACACTTTATGATTGAGAAGAGAGAGAGATATAAGCTCTATATTCATATTTTCAAGGATCGATCATTAAGTTGGTCTACTTGCGTTTGTATTAGGTTTTGTCCATCCAGGTTGCCTAAACGAAAAGGTTAGTGGTGTATTTGGTACCTTCTCATTTTCAATTGAAGCAAAGATTCAACTTGTTGAAGTTTTGAAAGGCCGAGACATGCTAAGAACTGAGTTGAAAAAGGTTTCCTTTGACATTGTTCACATGAAATCCCAAGTCAATGACCTTCTCAATGAAGAGATTTTCCCTGTAGAGTTCGTGGATGATGTTGAAGAGTAACTCAAAGGTCTCAAAACCAATGATGTTTCTACTGGTATCTAATTAGATGTTTTTTTTCTTTATTTTTACTACTTAACTCCTTGTAGGAATTTTATTCTTATTGTTTAAGGAGGAACACTAACTTTTGGAGTAGTTTTTATGTTAGACATTAGCTATTCCAAATAATATTATCATCTTGCATGTTTAAAGTTTATTTAATTAAATATTATTTTGGAAGATGACTCACAATACCTAATCTTCATGGACTATATATATGTATTGCTTATTTTGTGAGATTTGTTCTTTGCTATCATATTCAGGTGATTATAACAAATATCTCACATGTTCTCATAGATTAAGCTCTTAATTCTTGTCAAAAGAGGAGTAAACTATTTTGAGAATCGGTCGGGATCCCTTATCAAACGATTTTGACAAAACCTTTTAACAAAATTTGTTAACCGTGAGATCTCATTCATCTAACATCTTATCTTAAAGATGGCGTGGCATTTAATTATGTGTTTGGCTCATTTAATAAGAAAAAAAAAAGGCAAACATGACTACGAGATTATAGGGGAAAAAAAAGGCTAATCGTCATCATAACAACATAATAATCATATAATTTTTTTCTTCTGCTGCTAATGGCAAGAAGAAGCCTTTAAACCTCTTACAATATTGTATGTGTAGGGTGCGAATATTGGGAAAGAATGATTTGATTTTTATAACTTGATTATCCTCTATTGCCGCATGTACAGGCATAAAGGCTCTCTTACTATTGGAGGAGCAATCCAATTAGTTGCGTGAACAGATGCCTTGATCTAGAAAAATTATGCTCCTCCACATCCTTTAAGTTTTTGAACCAGGAGGTGGGACTAAAGAACCCTTTCCATATAGTCATGATTACAAGGTCGATCGACTAAGATTAAGGTGAGAAGTTTTAGAAAAAAAAGCCAGCCATCTCTAAGCTAGAGGTGAATGTTAATCAAAGATCTATTCCTTCTTCCTAAATGAAGTTTTTATGGATGATCCCATGTATACTCTTTTAATCGCTATTAACATTTCAGAATTTTTATTAAAATATTCATGAAAATGAATCAGTTTCAAACTTTTCTACGTTAAAACGGTAAATCAAGGAGATATAAAATAATTATCATTCGCTTAATTTGGTGATACTGTGGGAAGAAGATGAAGGTTATAATTCAGTTAAGTATTTTCTCCATATTCAGTCACTATATTTCCTACATTTATGTTGGTCCCTTATTTGAACGATGAGTCAAACACAAACCAACCTTAAACTAAGTGCCTCGTCATCGAAGAAGCAAGCCGTTAGATTTATCGGATCACAAGGTTCATAAATTTTGTTAAATAGTTTTGTCAACAATTTTTGTCAAGGGATCTCGACCCTTTGAGAATTCCAATATTGATCTCTCCACGATTACACTTTGTGAATATACTGCTACATGATTCCGTAAGATGTACTTTAGGAATCTGCTTTCCTCCTGGATGGCATAATCGCAATGAACTTTAATATCTACGTCCATACATGGATAGGGAAGTTATAATTCTTATATTGAGTCATCTCGCATTAATTGCTTTCTTTGTTCGTTACTGGCCTAGATAATAGTTTACATGTCGATGATTATTTTTCTCGCGAAAATTTTGTATCTTAGTACCTCTAATATTAAGATCGATATTTTCAACTTCTTTGTCCATAACTAGCGAGAAGAGAGGAAAATATTGGGATACAAATCTACTTTGTTCGTAACTGACGAGTAAATTTGTTAATGTGTGATTAAAATAAAGGTCGTTCATGTTGTTCTTTCGGGAATGAAATCAAATGGGTGAGAGTTCTTTTGAAATCAACAACCTAAAAACTCAATACCATCCCTCACTCCAGAATAAAAGTAGCACCGGTGCTGCTTACCCTCCCCCCTATTGGCTGGTGAGCGTAAACTAAGCTGTCCTTTATTTTCGGAATATCTCGCGAAGTGTCGCGAGGCGTACAAGTACCGTATTCGCGACACTTCTTACCTTTCACTAGATTTCATATCTTCCTACCGTCATCCGAAATAAATAATTATATCTTATAGCTTCATGTAATTTATTGTAAAAGATCCACAGAGAATTAACAATAAATACTGCATTATAATTTTGGACTTTTATTTAGAATAAAAACTCACTTATTTACTTTAATAAAAAAGATTTATATTTTTTTAATCTTTTAAAAAAGGAAAAAAATATAGAAATAGCTATATTGATTTTTAGTATTGATGATAAATATCTGTCATGTTTAAAAACAACAATATAAAATACTAATATTCAGATATTTAAATTACTATTTATATTTATGTTAATTATATCCATTAATATAAAAAAATCTAATCATTACCCGAATAATAATCTAATGCAGTCCATTAATACTGTTAATTTACTAATAAAACAAAGTCAGTTAATAAAGTGATGAACTGATTCTTCATCCCTATTTTCTTTATAACAAACCATATAACCTGGATTTAATTCATATTCCATTTTAAACATTTTGGAACTAAGTTTCTAACATCTATAT
>JAJJWW010009394.1:0-219367 GCA_023531295.1 Papaver armeniacum | reverse complement strand
ACATTTGAGCACGATTTGCCATATCTTGAAGACAGATGGGCCATGATTTGCCTCGTTGTGTCAACCAGTTTTTTGTAATAACGACGAAATAAGTCTTATATCTTATATTAACAACACACATGTACCTCGCTGGTAAACTGGCAGTTGAAAAATCTCTGCATCTGTAAATGTCTGTCCTGTACCTTGTATACTTTCTGTGATTCAACACCAGAAAGGGTTAGATTTCCATTAAAACTGCTGAAATCAAAATGGGTAAAATCAGTTTAATGTTATGTCTCATTTTAGTTTTTCTGGTAGTGTTAGTTAATGGTCAGCAGAAGAAAGATGAAATTAGAGTGTTTGAGCTCAAGAAAGGGGATTTTGCTAGTATTAAGTTCACTAATTGGGGCGCATCTATTATGTCCCTTGTTATTCCTGATAACCAAGGTATATTTCCTTTTTTCTCCTCAATCAAAAAAAATTTCATTCTCTTTTATGCTTAATTTTGTGTGCAAAGTATTGATCTGTTTCTTCATTTTTCAGGGAAATTAGCTGATGTTGTTCTTGGATATGATTCTGCTCAATCATACAAGGTACTTGAGATCTCTCGAATTATTCGTTAATAAATTTCGAACTTAGGTCTTTAATAGGATCATTTTAATGAATTTAGTAATTTACCATTGAATCACAGGGGCATATGCAAATTTCCTTATACTCCAAACAGATTAAAATTTTGATATGTGCGATTGTAATTCAATTGATTACAGACAGACACGACTAACTTTGGTAGAACCCTGGGGAGAGTGGCGAATCGAATTGGAGGAGCTAAGTTTACATTGAATGGAACTACTTACAAACTAGTTGCCAATGATGGCAACAATACTCTTCATGGTGAGTATGTACATGTGGATTAGTAATGCCAATATCTTATGCTTACCGGAATCATTTGATTCTGCTGAACTTTATATGTATTTAAGCTAAATTTCTATGTTCCACTTTTCAGGTGGAGCTATAGGATTTAACAATGTGCTTTGGAAAGTGAAAAGTTATAAACCAAATATCAAAACTCCTTCAATCACTTTCAGCTATGATAGCTTTGATGGTGAACAAGGTATTAGACTTGACTTCGGGATTTTACATTTTGCTTACAGCCGTAGGCTAAATATCCAGAAGCATGATTACCAAGTTTCAGTGCTAATTATGCTGATAGTACAGGATTTCCTGGGAAGGTATCGGTATCGGTCACATACGGAATAATAACAGAATTTCCAGGGAATCGCTCTACCTTATTAAGTGACCATGAGAGCAAAGGCTATAAACAAGGCAACACCAGTGAACCTTGCTCACCATACATACTGGAACCTCGCTGGTCATAACAGTGGCGACATCTTATCTCACAATGTTCAAATTTTCGCTAAGCACATCACACCAGTTGGTCTGACCTAATCCCCACCGGCAAGATTACCCCGGTGAAAAGTGCATGCCATTCGATTTTATGCTAGCCATACGGTTGGAAGTAGGATCAAGCAGCTTCCTGGGGAATTACGACATAAATTACGTTATAGATGAGCCTGCATCCAAGACACAAGACAGGCTGATAGCGTTAGTGTCTGAAAGCAAATCTGGTAGGTGGATGGAGTTGTGGACTGATCAACCTGGTGTACAGTTCTACACTTCTAATACACTATCAAATGTGAAAGGAAAAGGAGGGTATGTCTATGGGAAGTATGGTGCACTTTCTTTGGAAACTCAAGGTTTCCCTGATGCAGTTAATCACCCTAACTTTCCTTCTGTTATTGTAAACCCTGGCGAGGCTTACATTCATCGCATGCGTTTACATTCAGCACTGTCCCAAGTAAAAAATATGCAGACATTTAACGACATCATGTCCCTCATAATCACATTCTGGAGGAGATTTTGGAACTATGATCAAGAGTTGTTCTTGTTACGACTTTCATGTTAAATGTGGATGAGTTTGCAGTCATATTACGTGTATTTTCTTACATTTCGACAAAGTAAATATGTATCATCACCTAATATGAATGTGAATTCTGAGAGCACTTTTCTAGGTTTTTCAATTTTGTATTGAATCTGTACTGTCAAATTTTCATTATTGTCATAATACTGATATTTTTGTTGTACAACATTATTAGTATTTAGTGGAGATATTATGACTTGTATGAATATTTTGTGATCTTGAAAAATGTCTGTAAGGTTTCCGATTTTAAAATCGGTGTTCTATTAACGTACGGAGGTTAGCCTCTTTTTCGAAAATTATTAGTATTTAGTATACTTCAGGAAAATAAACTTATCTTGTAATGTGACCAAGCAAACGTAGTGCGGTGAACCTCTCCTATCATAAATACACTAATACTTCAGGAAAATTATTAGTATTTAGTATACTTCAGGAAAATAAACTTATCTTGTAATGTGACCGAACAAACGTAGTGCGGTGAACCTCTCCTATCATAAATACACTAATATTAGATTCTTTTCTATCCATCTCCATATAATATTTTTTACTCCAACCTCTTCTATCTATATCTCTATTCTTGTCCAATTTATAAATCACATGGATAGTTCTGGATCACCTGATAATACTCTTACCCCAAACTTGGATATTCAACACCTTACTACCCAAATGGCAAAAAAAATTAACCCTACCTTCATCTCTTTTTGAACCTGTTTTCATTGATAAAACAATCATCTTAGTTTGAATCATATAACAATTGGAAATTGTGTATGGTTAGTAATCTCTGTTAAAACCCTTGTTCCCACCTCTTATATCCATTATTACATCTGTAATCAATGGCCCCTTGCTCAAACACCTACTGTCACAACCTTCAGTGGAATAAGAAATCGAGTGCTTATAAGATTTTTAGCTGAAGATGATTCTGTTAGAGTTAACTCTCAAAGACCTTGGTTTGTCTGTGGTTACTTGATGGTCCTCAAAGTAGTCCCTCCAACTGGATGCAAACTATCAAGTTTCTTTCACTGAAGAACTCATGTGGTTTATCCTATGCAACATCCCAAAGGAATGTACTGAGTTTGAAGATCTCCAGAAACTCACTTGCAAGATGGGAGAATTGATCGAAGCTCAGAATCCATTTGGAAATCACCACCTGAAGAAGAATATCAAAGTCTGTGTTAGAGTTCCATTTCAAAAGGCTCTCCCCTCTGGCATCCCTCTTTTCACCAATGGCAGAACTCAACCTTTCTTGATTGAATGTAGATATGTAAAGGTTCCACGATACTTTTGCACTTCATGTCGAGTGCTGGATCATAAGGATGCAAACTGTCCTAATTGGAAGCTCAAACAGAAAGCCACTAAGGAAGCAGCTTCTTCTAACGAAAAATACAGTCTCCCAGCTGTGTCCAAGCTTATGATGCCTCCAAAGGTAGCAGAACGACCAACTTCTACCTCTTCTAATCAACTAAAAGATACCATCATGTCCCAAAATGATATAGTTCAGATACATAGGATGAATTAACTGTTGTCCCTGAAAATGATAGAGGTAAAGCTAAGGAGTATGTTTATCACCATGAGAAAACTAATCAAAAATGATTAATGAGTAATCTTCAGATGGGTCCTTTTGTCAATCGATCTACTGCCTTAAAAATCTCTCATGTTGGTCCGATTCAACATAACTCAAATGAATAATGGATTACCAGTTATCTTCAAACAAGTTACAACTTAGAATGTTACTGTTGAAGCCTATGTCCCGATCCCAGAATCGGTGAATCGTGGTCCTATTCGTACTTCTAATTCTTCAAGGAGATTCAAAACAGCTGCCATGCCAACTCAGACTCCTACCATCACTAGAGAGGAAGTCATTTCTGTAGATGCTGAGCATGATGCTTTATCTAACCTGAAAAGGAAGATTAACCCAAGAGCCGATCTGAGGAAACGCACTAGAGCTAGTTCTTATACATTAGCTAGCATAGTGGTTATTCCTGAACAACATGAAGTGTCTGAACCAAATTATGCTCAACTTTTTCCTCCTATCACTAAATTGGGAGATTTACCTACTATCAATTTATCAAACTGTACCCTCAATACTCATTCGCTGGCCGATCCTTATGGTAGTTATAATGTTCTTGTCGACGGATCCCCAAGTAACAATGGTGTCCGCAATAATTCTCTTCACGATGCTGCTACTCTGAGTCTCGATTCTACTCAAGATATTTCTCAAATGGGTGTTTCTAGCAATTCTCGGCTTGGTGATAGTTCTGCTCCTACCACTCAGGTAAACTCAAATCCTTCTCCCCCTGTTATAGATAATATTAACACTTCTAGTCCTATCAATAATTTTCCTGTCAACAATATCAACTTAGTTTCTTTGGAACATTAGAGGATTTGGAAAGAAAACTGCTAATAAAGAACTTAGTTTGATATGTAGAAACATAAACCCTGATATCGTTTTTCTATCGGAAACAAAAATGAACAAAGATTTGGATGCTAGAAGATTAAGAAACATGGGATTCCCATGTACTTTTATTGTCCCGAGTATTGGGAGGAGTGGTGGCCTTGTGCTTGCTTGGAAAAAACAGATCCATCTGAACATTATTTCTTCCAGTTTGAGGGGCATCTATGTCACATCTACTGACATCATTCATTTTAAACTTTGTCACATACATTTTATATATGGTGAACCTAATAACAGTCTAAGACAAGCCCTTTGGGAGAATCAATGTCAGCTACCACCTATACCACGGGATGATCCAGTTTTTTTTTTTTTTTTGTAGGAGACTTTAATACCCTCTTAGGCACTGAGGACAACAATGGTGGTCTAGAAGTTAATGATGTTGATTTTGAATACCTTAGAAATTTCTGTACTGTGTTTAACTTGCATGATCCTGGTTTTTCTGGTCCTAGGTTTACTTGGTCTAATATGCAACAAGGTTCTGACCTTATTCTTGAAAGGATGGACAGATGTCTTATTAATCAATCTGCTGAAAATTTATTTCCTAAACTTTGTGTCAATAATCTACCTAGAGACTCTTCTGATCACTGTCCCATGCATATATGTTTTAACTTTCAAGACATTTGTATGCCTAGGCCATTCCATTTCATGGCTATGTGGATAGAGGATCCTACTTGTAGAGATATTATAGCTAATTCTTGGTCTACCAATGTGATAGGTTCCCCTGCTTATAAACTTAAAGATAAAATCCTGAGTACCAAGAAATGTCTTAGAGATTGGAATAAATCCTCTTTTGGTAATATTCAAACCAATACATCTACCACTAGGGGAGAATTAGTTGGTATCCAAACTTCCAATCCTACTAATTCTAGCTCTATAGCTAGACCTAGAGATAGAATAGAGTACCTCTATAACCTAGAGGAACTCTATTGGAAGGATAAGTCTAGAGAGGTTTGGCTTATGGAAGGTGACATAAATTCACCCTATTTCCATAGAGTTACCCTCTTTAGAAGAAAGAGAAATGCTATTAGCCGGATTAAGGATTCTTCTGATACTATTCTAACTGATAGAAATAGTATTGGTAATTCTTTCATAGATTATTTCAAAACTCTTTATTCTACTCATCCCCAATAATTCCATGATGAGATTCGTCAAGATCTCCCTGTTAAATTCTCTGAAGCTGATAATGCTCAGCTGAATTCTCCTCTTTCCCCAGAGGAAATTAAGAATGCTATTTTTCAAATGGGAGGAAAAAAGGCACCAGGACCTAATGGCTTCACTGGTCTTTTTTATCAAAAGCATTGGGATATTGTTGGGGAGGTTGTCATTGATATAACCCAAACTTGCTTCAGAACTGGTCACATTGCTAAAGTCTTTAACCATGCTAATATTGCACTCATCCCCAAAGTGCCTCTTGCTGAGTTGGTTTCTCAGTATAGACCTATTGGTCTGTGTAACTTCATTTATAAAATTCTCCCTAAGACTTTAGCCAATAGATTGAAGCCTTTTATGAATAACATTATCTCCCAAAACCAAAGTTCCTTCATACCTAAGAGGAGTATTTCTGATAATATTCTTCTAGCTAATGAGGCCATATATGATGTTAACCACAATGACAAAGATGAAGGTATTGCTGCCATCAAACTTGATATGTCCAAAGCTTATGATAAGATGGAGTGGTCCTTTCTTGAAAATATTTTTTAAAAAAATGGGGTTGTCTGATCACTGGATAAAACTTATTAACCAGTGTGTCTCTTCTATTTCTTACTCAGTTCTCCTCAATGGTAGTCCCACTGGTTTCTTCAAACCAGAAAGAGGACTGAGGCAGGGAGACCCTCTCTCCCCTTATCTTTATATCATTTGCTCTGAGGCTCTATCTTCTTACATTGATACCCTCTCTTCTAAAGGATTGGTTGAAGGCATAAAAGTGTGTAAAGATGCTCCTTCTATGACACATAATTTGTTTGCTTATGATTCCCTCCTTTTTTCTAAAGCTACTATTAAAGATTTCCAGACTATCACATATTATCTCCACAAATACTACTTGGCCTCTGGTCAAGAAATAAACTTTGATAAATCTGGAATTCTCTTCAGTAGGAAAATACCTGAACATAGAAAGGCCCAACTTGCTAATATCCTGGATATCCAAAATAGGGATTTAGGAGAAAAATATCTTGGTACCCCTACTGTCTTTCAATCTTCTAAAATTCAAACCCACATCGGTATCCTCCAAGCCATTGATGCCAGAATATCTATTTGGCTTCATAAGCTCTTGTCCCAAGCTGCTAGAACCACTCTAGTTAAAAATATTGGTCAAGCTATTCCCTTATTTCAAATGGGAGCTTTCCTTATCCCCAAACATCTCTGTAGATAAATGGACTCTCATCTCTGTAAATATTGGTGGGGAGAAACCCTTGACCCAAAAGACAGATTACATCTCTTGGGTTGGGATATCTTGTGCTCCCTTAAATCTGAAGGTGGTCTGGGGTTTAGGAAAGTTGAGCTTAATAGCTTGACCATGCTTGCTAGAAATGCTTGGAGAATTATTAAAAATCCTAGTTGTATGTTAGCTACTGTCCTCAAAGCCAAATACTTTCCAAGAACTGATTTCTTGAATGCCAAGTGCACTAGTAAGTGTTCTTGGACCTGGAAGTGTATGCATGTGTAGTTACTTAAAATCACGAGAGAGGTTAGAAGTGAGATTCTAGGGTTTGTGAAAGCGAGTTACGAGAGGTTGAGCATGAACAGTCTTCGCCTAAACCACGCACAGTAGCCATTTAAAGGCTGTTTCAGTCACAGAGAAGAGATTTAGGGCTGGTCTTAGGGAGGGAAGCAAGTGAACGAGAGAGATCGAGAGAATTCTAGGGTTTGAAGAAGAATTTCTCTGAGAGGTTATGAGAAAGATGATTATAGCTTGGAAAAATAGAGGACCTATTTATAGCAATTCTCTAATCTTAGGTCGGTGAAGATAAGGATTGCTTTCGTGCAGCGGAGTAATTCTCCCATTTCTTCGGGAATAGGGATAAACTAGGTTGAGTTTATCTCATTATTCCACCAATTTACTCTCTTCGTGGTGAGAAATAAGCGGGTATTCCTCACACGTGTCGTGACCACGAGATCAAAACCCTAATTGATATCCCCTATTTGTATGAAGCTGAGTCAGCCTTTGTGATGATGTGTTGAGAGAAATATTCTCTTTAGCCGAGTTGGCCAAAATAGAGATATATTGATAGACGCATTTATGTGTCTATTTTAGTCTCAGTTCTCTGTAATGTTAGTACTCGATTTTGCGCTTATTTTGGTATTTTATGTTTTTGTAGGTGTTTTCGGAGAAATAAGCTTTTGCGGAAAAATTAGCTCGAAAAGTGGTATTTGCGCTCGTGGGAGAAAATTACTATTCGGACCCCTCATTTGGATAAGGGGCACATCAATTACTAAGGGCGACCACTTGTTAGTCGCACCCCAGAAATGGATAAGGGGCACTCATCTTCTCAAATTCAAACATGAGATTTGGCGGGAAAAATCTTTCTGATAAAGAGCAGATTAGGGTTCGATTTTTAAACTTTGTTCTTGGGAGATTCAATCGCGAGAATTAAGTTGGGATGAACGTGATTAAGATAAACGGGGTTTGGTAAAGTGTTTATATTCGAGATAAATTTGGCTGATGATCGGGAAATCGATGGAACATGGGTGAAGAATATTACGAGTTAAATTTGAAGAGTTTCAGTTGGATTTGGTTGTTGTTATGGATTGTAAATAGTCCGTTACGACTAAACAGGGATTGTGACGTGTTTTGGAGATAAAAGAGGAATCAAATCCACTTATTTTCGGTTATTTTGTAAAACAGGAGTGGAAGATATTTTCGGTTTCTTTTGGTGTGTTGTTGGAAGATACGTAAGGGGATTGGATGAGATATGGTCTAGCGAGAAAAATTCGTGGTTTGGCAGGGAAGGAAAGTTATCAGGGACGTTGGATTAAACTGAGAAGATGCGGTGAAGAAAAATAAGGAAACTATAACTCCGTGACTTGCCGTGGAGGAAAGAAGAATTTCTCGAGATACTAGTGGTCCTGTGAAGTATATATAGGCTGTTGCATACACAGAAGGGGGAGTCAAGAGTTTCGGGGGGGCCAAAAGGGAGGTTGCAGAGCGAAGAAAGAAGGTTGCAGACGAGCTCTGCACTTTCAGGGAAGAAGACGAAGGTGAAGAACATTGGACAGACGAGGACAGTCGCAAAGGCAGTCGTATTTAAACAGCACAATAAAAGTATCGTTGTTCAACAATCTTAGATCACATACATCATAAACTTGTCATCTTTTCTCTGTAATAGTTCACCGCCCGTTGTAAGAGCTATTTGTAACGCCTCTACATCGTTGCAAATTGTCTTCTTTATTAGTTTTCTCTTGTTTTTCACCTATTTGAGCTATGAACAATTATTTTGAGCACGTGAATAATATGAGGAGCTAAACCCCAACGCTGGGATGACGGATGAAGCTATATTTCATGCATGTGGTAATTATATTTAATTCTTTTATGACTACTTGCACTATTATCATCGTTTTATGATTTTTCTTAATTGATTGTGATGTCGTATGATGATGTATGCTTGGTCCAAGTGCTTTTGATGCGTCATGCTAGTGATTCACAGTCAATCTTTTAAAAATCTACCTTGGCAAAGAATTAGAGTCAATATTTTATTTGAGCTATAATTGTTTGGAATAAACATATGAATCGCATGAATGAGTTTATGGTGGAATCCCGAGTCTCAGTATCTCTCGAAATTGTGACAAACCTTGTGAATATATTTTCTTAGTTTTTAGTATTTTCTTAAATCAAACCTTTACAAGCCCGAGTTGAACGAACTTTTACTACCATTTTCTGCAACAACTTCAAAACAACATCAATTTTTGGCGCCGCCGACGCGGACTTGTATTTAGATTTGTTTTAGGTTTATTATTTTTTTTGTTTTGTTCTTTTTTACGCCTTTGGTATTTTTTGATTCTTTTCAGATTTGGAGCGAAGCTACAAGGAAAGAAAAAGTGCTATAAAAGGAAAGCATCGCCAAAGAAGGAAAGAAAGAGGAGTCCAAGGAGTGAAGAAGATTTTGTATATATTTATTTTAGTTAGACTTTATTTCTTTTTATTTTTAGAAATTGTAAATAGGGTTGAATTTTTGTAATTTTTCTTTTTATTTTCGGACACTTTTTGGACTTTATTTTTCTTTTGGACTTGGACATTATTTTGAAAACCTTAAGGAATGGTTAAAAAAAAAAAATATAAACTGTTTGCAGGGAAGGACGACAGTTACGATACTGTCTTGGCCCCTCGGGTTCGTACACTGACATAGGAGTCGGTGGCCTGAGTCGACTTCAACGGTTCATCGCCCGTCTCGTACGGGAGGTAAGACTCTATCCACCCACGAATCCCAATCGGTGGGTTTTATTTTGTGTGACAACTCACACCTGCAATAGAATGTCGAACTGGTATTACAATAGCCAATACAACGAATATCCGACTGAGTTTCAAAATGGACGTTACTACTTTGACCATAATGTGAATAGTGGTTGGGAATATCAGCCTTTTGAAGGTTATGGTCCATACCATGGTGAGCCCAGTTACTATTCACATGAATATCGGTCATACGAGCAAAATTCCTATAATTCCTCTTCTCTAGATCAAGCACGTAGGATACTTGAGTCAACGCGTAAGTTAACTGAGTCAACACGTGAGTTTGTTGAGACAACACGTAGGTTAGAGTTAGAGTTAGAGACGGAAGAAAGAATTGCTCGAATTACTCTTGATTGCCAATACATTCTTTCCAATATCACCCGTGAAAATGAGGACAATTTTTATAATCGGGATGACGAGTTAGAATTGGTAACACTACATGTTTAGATGAGGTTCAACCATTTTCATGCTCTTATGATGATTATGATGAGGATAGTCTTTGATGAAGAATCGAAATATGTAGGCATAGTGATCGGGAATTTGTTACTCAATTGAGCTTTACAATGATAATATTTCTAGTTCAAATTCAAATAATTTTAATAATTATTCACCTATTCAAAAGGACGAGGATTTGACTAGAGATACCACCGTTTTAGACGATGTAGTATTTCCTTATGATTACGAAGCCAATGATAGTTTTGAGGAAAGAGTTTATTCTGAGAACATTGTTTTAGAGTCTAACGATTTAGAAACATTAGTCTTAGACAAAGAAGATGAACTCGTAGAGATTTCAAATATGATGAGTGAGGATGCACCTTTCGATTATAACTTAGAAGAAGCAATTGACCATTTTAAGGATTCCGATGATCTAGAAATTAGGGAAATTGTAGATAGTCTATCTAGAGACACCCAAAACTCTAAGTTTGGGGGTGATTATCATTCTCCACGTGCTTTACCTTTAGCTCTTGTAGAGATCCCTCACTTTGGACTTGATATATGTGCCTCAACCATTGTGCCAGATTGCCTTCATACTAGTTCTCCAGAACCTAATAATGTCCAGGAAGAAGTTCAGTTGTTAGAAACCCATCCTCTGGTTGATGTGGTTTGCCCAGGCTATGATACCCAGATTGACTTTGTTTTCCCACCAAATATTTTTCTTCCAAATGTGGGAACGTATGAGTTTCAGATGTGTCAATTATTTAGTTTTGAGACTAAGCGCAAGTACTTTAGGAGATTAGTATCGACACATTTTCTTATGATTGACCGCCAGTTTCATCGTGGTCAATTGTGTGAGTCAAGACTGATTGACTTTAAGGATCCGCAATTATTTAGGTTATTATTATGTGCTTCTAAGTTTTTATTTGAGTTTTTCCAGACTCTAATACCTGAACCGGATCTTAGCTTTGAGGAAATGCAGACCATGAAAATATTTTATCTCGACCCAGTTATAGAGCCTGAACCTGAACCACAGCTAGATGTAGTTGTCTTAAGCAGGAAACTAGACAAGGGTGTGCTTTATTTGTTAATTTTCTTGGCATGTTGCAGAATCCTTTTACTTGTGATAGCTTTATTTGGTTTGATGACCCACAGATATTTCGGCTGTTACTTTATGATTTTATAAGGGGACTAATCCTTTCTTAGTCTGGCTGAAGACTTTAAACTTAGCACTTCTTGGGAGGTAACCCAATATTCATGCGACACGGTAATATCTTTCCTTAACTCTTTTACTTCAAATCGTAACAGTTTCTCCTTGTTCATGCTTTTAATTCTATCTTTAGAACATTGAGGACAATGTTAGATTTAAGTTTGGGGGTATGGGAGAAACTTTTTAGTTGCATTGTTAAACTCCAGAGCCTAGAAATTTATGCTTATTAAGGATGGCACTAATCAATCTAAGTGGATGGAAGCATTTTGGTTGTAGGAGTTGAGGAACCAATCTGATTAGATGGAAACATCTAAAGAGTCTATTCATAAAAGCACAGAGCTCAGGTGTTAGAAATAACATGATAGTTTCACCATATCTCGTTGAGTCCTTTTCACTTCTGTTTTTATTTTGTTTTGTTTTAAAACTATGTTTCTCTAAGTGATTAGGTGGGGCCCACGAATCAAGTTGTTACCAATGCTAGGGTGAATTAGAGTGATTGAGATACCAAAAAAAAAAAAAAAAAAGTGAAAAAAAAAAAGTTGAAAAAAAGTGAGACCAGACCATCTGACCAACCGGAATAAATTCAATAAAGTCGACCACTTTGGAACCCTTGTATATGCCGGTTGTGTTGACCTAGAGTTAGGATTATCGACCACTGGTTCCCTTGTATATGCCAGTGTGTTGATATTAGTCAGACTAGTATCTCAGTCCATTAGGATAGGTTCATTTTGACGGAGGCCTTCAGACAGATATGGGAAACACCATTCACTCAGTAAACATCAAAACCATTTATGTTTTTTCTATATATCCATCTTCTTGATCTATCCATGTGATTAGTTTTGACTCCGGGTATTGATGTCCATAGTGCGACTATCTGAGTAGAGCTCTGTGACTTATATATGAATTTTAGTATGCTTGAGTGCAAACTCGTGTATGTACACAATTGGAATTTCGCATCGGGGTACTTCCTCTTGTAGTCAATAAGTATGCCAACCAAGGAGATTTTTTAGTGCCTTCCAAGGTTACGTGTAAATAGTTAGGGTGCAGAGTAAAGGTTTTGTTGGTATATCTCTTGTAAACCCTCCCGAGACTATAACTCGGCCACTAGGGCCACCTAGGGGTTTAAAGGCTTATTGCATACGCTAAATGCAATCGACGATGCTGCGACAGTGAGTTAGGATTTTATTTTGTAGATTTGATTTGCTCGGGACTAGCAAATAATAAGTTTGGGGGTATTTGATAGACGCATTTATGTGTCTATTTTAGTCTCAATTCTCTGTAATGTTAGTACTCGATTTTGCGCTTATTTTGGTATTTTATGTTTTTGTAGGTGTTTTCGGAGAAATAAGCTTTTGCAGAAAAATTGGCTCGAAAAGTGGTATTTGCGCTCGTGGGAGAAAATTACTATTCGGACCCCTCATTTGGATAAGGGGCACATCAATTACTAAGGGCGACCACTTGCTATTCGCACCCCAGAAATGGATAAGGGGCACTCATCTTCTCAAATTCAAACATGAGATTTGGCGGGAAAAACTGCTACAGTAAAGAACAGATTAGGGTTCGATTTTTAAACCTGTTCTTGGGAGATTCAATCGCAGAATTAAGTTGGGATGAACGTGATTAAGATAAACAGGACTGGTAAAGTGTTTATATTCAGATAAATTTGGCTTGATGATCGGGAAATCGATGGAACATGGATGAAGAATATTACGGGTTAAATTTGAAGAGTTTCAGTTGGATTTGGTTGTTGTTATGGATTGGAAATAGTCCGTTACGACTAAACAGGGATTATGACGTGTTTTGGAGAGTTTTGGCTGCTGCATACACAGAAGGGGGAGTCGAGAGTTTTGGGGGCCAAAAGGGAGGTTGCAGAGCGAAGAAAGAAAGTTGCAGACGAGCTCTGCACTTTCAGGGAAGAAGACGAAGGTGAAGAACATTGAATGACGAGGACGATCAGTGAAGCGATCGTATTTAAACGGCCACAATAAAAGTATCGTTGTTCAACAATCTTATATCACATACATCATAAACTTGTCATCTTTTCTCTGTAACAGTTCACCGCCCGTTGTAAGAGCTATTTGTAACGCCTCTACTTCGTTGCAAACTGTCTTCTTTATTAGTTTTCTCTTGTTTTTCACCTATTTGAGCTATGAACAATTATTTTGAGCACGTGAATAATATGAGGAGCTAAACCCCAACGCTGGGATGACGGATGAAGCTATATTTCATGCATGTGGTAATTATATTTAATTCTTTTATGACTACTTGCACTATTATCATCGTTTTATGATTTTTCTTAATTGATTGTGATGTCGTATGATGATGTATGCTTGGTCCAAGTGCTTTTGATGCGTCATGCTAGTGATTCACAGTCAATCTTTTAAAAATCTACCTTGGCAAAGAATTAGAGTCAATATTTTATTTGAGCTATAGTTGTTTGGAATAAATATATGAATCGCATGAATGAGTTTATGGTGGAATCCCGAGTCTCAGTATCTCTCGAAATTATGACAAACCTTGTGAATATATTTTCTTAGTTTTTAGTATTTTCTTAAATCAAACCTTTACAATCCCGAGTTGAACGAACTTTTACTACCATTTTCTGCAACAACTACAAAACAACATCATATATTCTCTGATTTGTGAGAATGACAAGAATGAGTCACGTGAAAGAGCATGGAATTCCTCAGGATCGTGTGCAGAGTGTGAGAGAAGCTGAGGCTAATATCCCTCTCTCCATGGCCGGTCACATATGCCATGTGAAGACCGTATTATTATTTATGGGTCCCTTTGTTGAGCGTGCAGAGCTCAACAGAGCTTATCCACGTTTTTGGATAGCCATGTAAAGTTCTGGCTCAATTTACTAGTCGTTGGAGTATTTGAGAGGCTGACAAATAGGCTTGAGTACTAGGTAAGGCGTGTGCCTATCATGTGAATCTGTCCGAGATTTTGGAGAGATTTGAGTCTCTCCGAGACTTTGTGAAGAGATTTGAATCTCTCCGAGATTTTGCAAACATAACAAAATCTCTTCGTAATTTTGCAGAGAGATTTGAATCTCTCCGAGATTTTGCGGACGGCTCAAAATATCTCCGTGATTTTGCAGAGAGATTTGAATCTCTCCGAGATTTTGCGGACGGCTCAAAATCTCTTTGTGATTTTGCAGAGAGATTTGAATCTCTCCGAGATTTTGTGGACGACTCAAAATCTCTCCGTGATTTTGCAGAGAGATTTGTATCTCTCAGAGATTTTGCGGACAACTCAAAATCTCTCCGTGATTTTGTAGAGAGATTTGAATCTCTCCGAGATTTTGCGGACGACTCAATATCTCTCCGTGATTATGTAGAGAGATTTGATTCTCTCCGAGATTTTGCGGACGACTCAAAATCTCTCCGTGATTTTGCAGAGAGATTTGTATCTCTCCGAGATTTTACGGATCACTCAAAATCTCTCCATGATTCTGCAGAGAGATTTAAATCTCTCCGAGATTTTGCTGACGGATCAAAATCTCTCCAAAGATTTTCTTAACGGATCTGAATCTCTTTGTGGTCAGCTGGGACTCAGCCTGGAGAGAGAGAGATAGAAAAGGCTTTGTACGCCCGATTAATGTCTCTGCGAGACTTTGGCTCACTTGTATTTGACCAGCGTACCTTGCAGAGATGTGCTAGGTGTTTGTACCCAAAAATAATTCTATGCACTAAACACGATGATTTGATGATGATTATATGAAATTAGGGCTAGAAGATGGTAGAAAATAAATAAGAAGACAAGAATTTAACGTGGTTCGGCAAGTTGTGCCTACGTCCACGGAGGAATCCCATAGGGACAGTATTGTATTGATATCAGTTACAATAGTTGTGTGTGGTTAGCTAACCTAGGATTCCATATCCTCTTAGGGTTTAGGATACATGTATTTATATTGTTATGTAACCCTAATTCTGATACAAACTTCATGTGCAAGCAACTTGGGCAACAAGACTTCTAGAAACTTCTGGAATCTTCTATCACGGACTAACAGACTTGAATACTGGGCCATCCGTGTATTTTATACACGGTACAAACACTAGGAATCAACTTTGTGTCCATATGATGAGCCAACAAGACCAGTGTATCTCCAAAGGATGTTCTAGGAGTCTGTCGAAAGGACTCAGGGGTAGAATAACCAGCGTATCTCGCGGGGATGTCCTAGGAGTTATCCGGAAACCTAAATAAGTCGAGACAGAGCCTAGATCAGACATGACCAGTGTATCTCGCGATGATGTACTAGTAATCTGTCCTTGATCTCAAATAGGGTGAGTCGTGCTTACAAGAGATACGTATATCTCCGCTCTGGGTCATAAGTCCGTCGGGACGTATTTAGCATCTACAGAGCCTACATGACCAGCAGCATCTCATTGAGGATGTATACTACGAATCATGGCATCACTATCAGCTGCGTCTCGCGAAGACATGCTGAAATTATGGCTATTCTGGTTCATAAGTCTGTCGGGGATTTTTATGCTCTACACAACCTACATGACCAGGAGCATCTCATCGAGGATGTGCGCTAGGATTCACGACATCACAACCAGCAGTGTCTCATGGGGACGTATACTATAAATCGTGGTTAAGAATGCCTTGAGGGCCAAGGGCTTAATCTCTCCCGTGAGAGTTGAATTCTGCCTATAGGGTTGAAATATCACTTTTGCCCCTTATCCAAATTTCACCATCTACATTAAGTCCCCTACTCGGAGTAGAACCTTGATTGTTCTATGATGAGTATATAGATGGTAACAATTGCGATTCGTTTGTCCTTTTAAACTTGCATAATCCCCGAATTAATGTTTAGCCTTCGATTGTTATGACTCTGATCTTGGAATCGATTCTGGAATTTGAAACTTCCTGGGATTTTTCTTTGGACATTAATGACATGATATTGACTGATGTCTTGATGAGAAAAAATCTCCGTCTTGAGCGAATGGAATTTTTTAATTAGGGTTTACTTAGCCAAAACCCTAATTTTCTCTTTTTGTGCATCCTTGAGCTTCCGAGTTTGTACAGGCGGTCATGTGGGGAAGAGAGAATTTATGAACGGTTTCCAAGATGGCCTTGATGTTGGTGAAGGGTCGTGATAAAAGAAAGACACTTACTTTTGAAGTTACAGAGTCCCTATCCCATGTAAATTCTGAATTCAGGCTTGTACTGTACCTAAACCCTAATTTTGCGTCTGACTCCTTCAGACACTCTGGAGAGGCTTGACAAGGCTTGGAAGGTGTGCAATATCTTGTGGGTTCGGCACCTTGTGTGATGAGAGCTTGTTTAATTCCTTGTACCAATCGCACTCCTCTTTATTAGAGTACATACTTTTGAAACTAAGGGTATTTTCGTCAAAACCAATATGAGCTTGATTTTTAGTTTTCATGAGAGAGATATGGAGCTTCCCTATGCATATTCACATCTTGAAAGAGAGATTGGCGTGTTTCTGGTTCTGCTTTTGGAAATCATGAACTCGAATTTCCCGTTTTGAGCTAGATTCCCTTTATTTTCCCTGAAACCATGCTTTTCTGGATTCCGTTTCAATCCCGTTCTTCTTACAACACTTAGAGAACTCATTATTCATGTGTATGAGGCCTTTGGAATGAGTAGATGATAGATTGGTCGGTCCCTAGTTGTATTAAGGCTTTTCTTCTTTGAAAATACTCAAAATCGCAGTGTAATGGTATTTTGGCCAAAATCCCTTATGAGCTCATTTTTGTTGAAGAGTAATGAGCTAAAAGGGACTGACATAGGCTTATAGAACCGTCTAAGAGAATAGGAGAGGCTCGGTCTTCTCTCTTTTAGAATAAATCCCTTTTTCACAGAATTCTTGAAATTAGGGCTTTTTCGTCAAAACCCTAATTCTCTTTGACTTTGATCCCTCTGGAAAAATTCCGAGAGAATAAATCACATCCCACTGGCCTTGGAGAGAATCCTCATGCATGAAAAGGGGTTTTCCACGGTTTGGGGAAATTTTAGAAGAATAAGGGACCTGCTTTCCTTATTTGAGCCAAATTAGGGTTATTTTCCTCAAAACCCTAATTCTCTTCGACTTTGATCCCTCTGAAAAAAATACGAGCAAATAAGTGACGTCCCATTGTCCTAGAAAACTATTCCCACGCATAGGAAGGGCTTGGACATGGCTTGGAGGAAATTTGGAAGGAGAAAAGACCTTGGTTTCCTTATTTGACCCAAATTCTTTTGATTTCCTCTTTTATCTCTAACTCCTTTTCATTTTGCTTGAGAGATTCCTTCTTGAGATAAAATTAGAGAATAGCACTTGTCTTTTATGTAGTTTTGGTCGTGCACTAGTTGAGTAAACAGATCCACCTCCTTGCATTACCAAAATACCCTTTCAAAAATTATTCATAAACTTTGAACCAAGGGTTTTTCGTCAAAAAAACCTATTGCTCTTGAGAAGAAAGGGAATGCTTGAGCGTCATCCGCATCTGGTCATGTGTGAATGGAAAGTCTTGGGCGTTTCTTGGCATGATTTTAGGGAAATAAATGCCCGGCTTTCCCTGTTCGAGCCAAATTCCTCTTTCTGTTTGAAGTATAATTGATATTGCAGGAAACTCATTTATATTCTTAATGCTTGAATTTAATTCTCTACCCTTGAATTATAATCGTGGCATGAATGTTGCTATAACTTCTTCCTTTGTTTATGTGATAATGTCATTCGTCTTTCAAAACGATCGATACTAGTCTTCAATCTGGTGATGTGGAAAATAGGGTAATTTTACGGAACCCATGTCTCTAACCAAAGGATTATATCATGAGAATGATAACTCCGAACGGTCTTGCTTCTGATGATCTTGTAAACCTGGGAATATTGGTGAAAACCCATGAGAATCTTTACTTTCAATGTGAGGTGGTTGCGAGAGTGACTCAATTCTGTCAGGATCCGTCGAGGTGAGTTGAGTTCAGGTCCTCGTATTTTAGAGTGTTTTTTAATCTGGGAATGCAACATGGTAGATGAAGAGATGGAACATGCTAAGCAGTCAGCTCGAGATGCAGATGCCAAAGTGAAGCAACTGAAAATGAAGCAAGAGATTTTCTTTAGGGGCCTCTGTTCTTCAGGGTTGATATTTCCCCTTTCTGGACCTTTTCTGTATGCATCTTGTAAATGAAGAAGACCCTCATGAGTTCTTAATTTTGCAAACCCTAGATGGCTGTGTTGTTGTGCGAGTGGATGAAAACCCTAAGTAAAATTCATAGTAGGAGGTCATTCCTTGCGCGATCTTCACTCCGGAGATTGTACAAACTTCGTTTGACGTCCGATTTCAGTGGTTGACCCAAACTATCGAACAGAAGAGACTCAACTTTCACATAGTAGTGACAAATATATATTTCAAGCTTATTTAGTCAGTAGTAAGCACATGTGAAGTTGAACTCGGGAATCCAGAGATTCAGCAGCAGTTCCTTCAAGTGTTTTGATGATATCTCTTGGATCGTATTTTGAAATATCATGCCATTTTAACACGTGATAGGAGAGACATAAACGGGTATTTCTCATCAAGAGTGTGTTGTCGAATTATCTACCCATTTTCCTAGTTCTTCGAGTTATGGGGCTAAAGTATGAGCCGTGTCTGAGTAGAGTGGAAATTGTAGACTCCTCTTTAACCCCATTGCAAACCCTAGTCCCGGTGCACGCGTATAAAACCCTAAAACATATGAAAATATTCATATTTCAATCTTCGTATCTTTATTCAGGATCCGGAACATAATCGCTTGATTGCAGAGAACATGCTAACTGTGACAGATTCAACGAGGCTAAAAAGGATGAGACTTTGATATATCGGGTCACGAGATAAGTTCCATTCACGATTTTGAAGGCCGATCTCTAGTCTCCTAGTCCCTAAGTTATAACTTGTCATGATGTGGGTTTGAGGAGTTGAATGGTCTTGATGTGTCCCGATCTTTTGAGACTCTTGCGATGATTATTGCTAAATCTGTTATCTGAAACAAGATGTTTGGGCACCTCCTGTTAGCCATGTAGGTGTGTGATGCACGATTCTTTGTAAGTCCCTAGTTTGATATAAGACTAGGGATTCCCATTGACTCTGGACGCTTGGAAAATGAAGTAAGACCCTTTTACGAGATTGAGTCTTAAAGGCGGGCAAGCGATAATCTGTGGGCTGGAGGCATCTGCGGAGAGTCATGTTGAGATACTGCGGCATGTATCTTTTTGAACAAGATAAAGTTATTGTTCGGCCTCTACTATGTGTCTTGACAAGGATTCATGCGAACTTATGTAGCCAAATCATCTATCGAGATCTGTCTTTCTTCTGGGAGATGGTAAACCAAAATTAACTATGTTGATAGGATAATTCACTGGAAATTTTCTAGGTATTTCTTCACGCGGTAGAATCGTGTTTCGACCCGATAAAGTTGTATGTGATCGTCATATCTTGTCCTTTGCTCATCACGTATGACTCTCACTTATGGGATAACTTGCCGAGCATATCTTTTTAAGAGAGGAGGCTTTTACTGACAGAACTGCAAGCGGCGTGTGGCTTGGAGATACGGTCTCAGATCCTTCCCCCGTTTACTTCAGTGATAGTAGTTGGTTGCGGCTGTATGTCGAGTAATGAAAACCTATCTGAATTTTTGGCCCTTCAGATTTCTTTTCCCTTGGTAGGTTCGAGTGTGAAGATATTCTCCTTCTCATTCTTGGGTGAACCCGAGGTCCCATCGAAAAATGATCTTTGATAATCGTTAGTGTAGCCGAAATGGAGGCTCATCGAGACTTAGTCGTACAATCGCTATGACTCCTTTTCTTTCTGACGGGATGGGTGTTGAGATAGCATATTGACCGGTGACTTTGAATCTTCAAATAAGTATGAGCTTTGTCCGAGCAATGTCTTGGAATCTAGTCTCATCTTATACTTTTTCGCGTTATGGTCATGATCCTCTGAAACATGAAAACGACAAGATGCATCTCGGCTGGCGATTCATGACCTTATGTGGATCTGCAAAGCTTTTGTCTAAGTCACGAATTTTTTGGAACCTTACCAAGTTTCCCCTAAGTTTATCATGTAAACGACGAAAAGACAAATCTGACAGAAAAGAACTAGGTCAATCTGATACAGAATGAAAGAGTTATAAGTAAAATAGTTGTTTATGGGTGAAAACTATTCCTGCCGGTTTTGGTAATTTGGGGTGTGTGGATGAGGAATGAATCTAAACCCTAAATAAATGCACTGCGCGGTGAGTGCTTGTAGATTCGGAAGTCAATCTGTGCAAGTCTGGCCTAAACCAAGAAATGGCCGTTCCAGACTTGTTTCGGTCACAAAGTGAAGGAGATGGGGTTGATCTTAGGGAGGGAAGCGAAGAAGGTGTTGAGATTGTGAAGGTTTTGGCTCGCTTATGACTTGTAGAAGAAAGCTGAACCAGAAGCTTACGAGGATGCAAGCTATCGATTCGGTGTTTTGTATTAACACTTGATTTCTGTTTTTGTCTGGACTTGCTCCTGTTTGAAATAGGGCGGAGAACCTATTTATACAAGTCATTGAGCCTTATTCACGTCTCTCGTGGGAAGTGGAGGAAGTGGAGTGATGGAGTAGTGGAGTTGTGCGTCGGTGCCACACGACCGGTCTTGCCCACTTCTCTTGTTCATCTCTAACCGTCCATGACTTCCTAACACGTTCTTGTGATGGCGCGTTGCCGCTTTGCACGTTTGAAACCGCCATACCAATACCCCGATATGTATCCCCAGTTTGTGACATGATTGATGTCCAGAACGTGTGGATCGTGGATCCACGATAGGTAGCATGTAATGCTAATTTGAATAAGCTGCGTTATTCGGAAGTTGATCTTGTGAAGTATCGTGTGTATTTTATGCGAGAACCGCATTATGGTGTGGTAAAGTGATTGGTAATGACGCCTCACTGACCAATTAAATCCTAACCAGGGTTGTATAACCAAGCTGGTGAAGTTGGACGGATGAGATGATCTTTGAGACACTCATCTGCGGCCGATTAATGAAATTAGGGTTTTGAAGAGGTGCGTAGGCATCACTCTTGACTTGGTCGAAACCAAGCATGGGATACAACTTTGGCCAGGCCGACCATACATGCGTGTAGACGGAATGATGGCGTAGGCGCCTATACCCCATTACCTCACGAAAGTATGATCTAGGTCACTCAATTTATCCGGTGAAGTTGAGTGGTCGAGATCGATTTGTGATAGAAAACCAGTGCCGCAAGAGTCGCACGCTACGCCCACTTCAGGTACACATTCCAAGACGACCAATCTTGGTCGGTCTTGGCCGATTGGCCGATGTGAAGGTGGTAGGCTGGTGTTCACGCCTATACCTGAATATCCCATAAAAACGTGATCTGAGCCATCCAAATCGTCCGGCGAAGTTGAGTGGTCGAGATCAGTTTGTGGTTTGGGAGGTGTGACCACGCTAGTTTGGGCGTGCGTTTTGGATTAGCCAGGCATGATATGCCTTGGCCGATCGGGTGAGGAATAGATGGGTCCACGGTGGTCATGCGGGTATGACCGGACTGCTTAATCTAATCTTGGACCCTCCATTCGTGCGGAGAAGATGGACGCTCGTGATGCTCAAAACCCTAATTCAGATTTCAAAGCCGTGCGTCACCCCTTGTTTGGGCGCACGAATTTGTTACGACCAAGCATGGTTGGTCTTGGCCGGTTGGTTAAGTGTGTAGGCGGGCCCTTGGTGATTGTGTTGACATGCTCTGGGCCCTTTGAGTCTACATCTACACCCTCCATATATACTGCGAAGATGGATGGTTGAGGCTGTTTTGCGACACATGTAATATGCCGCAAACCCTAATTTAGGGTTTTAGTCCATACTTTGCTTGGTATGAACGTTTTTGGCAAGCTAGGCCAATGGCCGACCATGCGGGGTCGGCAGTGGGTATTCCATACCTTCTTAGGGGTGATGGAATTGATCTGGGTCATCCAATCATGCTTGTGGAGTTGGATGACTGCGATCATATCCGGATTAATACGGTCAGTCTGGATGCTCAATCGGGCTAGTATAACACACCGAGAGGGGATCAATCGGGCTAGTATAACACACCGAGAGTTAGCCTGTACGGGTATTTCGTACATGGTTTAATTATAATGCTTGGAGGTTCATGTTGCTCTGTAAGAGTAACACTCAGTCGTCATGCCGCACTGATAATGAGTACAGGAAATACAAGGCTGATTGCGCATTAATTAATAATGCTAGAAATTCACAGGGTATATGGGATTGTTGCTACATGCTCCAACTTTGGATGAATTTCGTGTATTCACAGAATGGGATTGTTGCCACATGCTCCATTCTTGGTGAATTAAGTGAGGAGTATCAACACTTATTAATGGCTTTATCTTTTACAAGATGTCAGCGCATAATTTTTTCCTGGTTTTACAATTTTAACCTTAAACGAAAATCCACCATCAACAATAGTAAAGTGAAGTAAACTTCCCGAATCCCCTGTGATCAAGTTGAGGGCCACCTAAACGAATTTTGGAGCAAATATTTGCCAGAATCTCCAAGTTTAGAGAGTCATATGGTCCTTGAGGTCCTTGAGAGTGATAAGGTTGGTTGGATGGTTGCTCATTTGCTCTGTCGCGTTCGTAGTGAGCTTTATCTTCTCGGTGAGGTCGATTGCAGGCAAGATCCCGTCAGTGCTATTCTCAGCAGTTTTAGTACTCATTCTTTAGGAAACATGTACTCGATCTAGGTTTGTTGGATCTATCCCTACTGGTAACTCTAAAGGCGTTTTCTAGAAGTCTGGGTGTCGATCTGAGATTTTGCAAGATTTTGTTGAGTCTCCGGGAGTTCTCCTTGGTCCGTATCTAACGTTTTCAAGGATTAGCAATAGATTTTTATGAAAATAGGTTACTAAGGCGTTTATTTATGCAGGAAGAGATCCATGTGATTCGGGACGCACTAACCTATTCACTAAGGTCAAACTCGAAAGAGAGAGAAAGTGCTGGTAGGGAAAACTCTCTCAGCTAAACTTGTAATGGATTTACAGAAACTGAATCAATGGAATGTTTTTATGTTTGGATTGGTGGAATTATCTTCCTTCCTAAGAGACCATGATTGATATCTGTAACTGAGTGAGCAACCTCCCACTGTGGTCGCCAAAATGTAGTTACCTAAAATCTGAGAGAGGTTAGAAGTGGGATTCTAGGGTTTCTGAAAGTGAGTTACGGGAGGTTGAGCACGAACAATCTTCTCCTAAACCACTCACAGTGGCCTATCAAAGGTTGCTTCAGTCACAGGGAAGAGATTTAGGGCTGGTCTTAAGGAGGGAAGCAGATGAAGAGAGAGATCGGAGAATTCTAGGGTTTGAAGAAGAATTGCTCTGAGAGATTATGAGAAAGATGATTGTAGATTGGATAAATAGAGGACCTATTTATATCTGAATTCTCTAATCTCAGGTCGGTGAAGATAAGGATTGCTTTCCTTGCCGTGCGGAGTAATTTTCCCGTTTCTTCAGGAATAGGGATAAACTAGGTTGAGTTTATCTCATTGTTTCACCGCCTTTACTCTCTTCCGCGGTGAGAAATAAGCCGGGTATTCCTCACACGTGCCGTAGACCAACAGACCAAAACCCTAATTGATATCCCCCATTTGTGTGAAGCTGAGTCAGCCTTTGTGATGATGTGTTAAGAGAAATATTCTCTTTAGCCGAGTTGGCCAAAATAGAGAGATATTCTATGAGTTGTGAGAATGACTAGAATGAGTCACGTGAAACAGACATGGAATTCCTCGGGAATCGTGTGCGAGTGTGAGAGAAGTTGAGGCTGATCTCCCTCTCTCAATGGCCGGTCAGATATGTCACGTGAAGACCATATTATTGTTTGTGGGTCCCTTTGTTGAGCATGCGGATCTCAACAGAGCTTATCCACGTTTTTGGATAGACATATATAGTTCGGGCACAATTTACTAGCCGTGAGTGTATTTGAGAGGTGAGAAATATGCTTGAGCACTAGGTAAGGCGTGTGCCTATCATGTGAATCTGTCCGAGATTTTGAGGAGAGATTTGAATCTCTCCGAGACTTTGCGAAGAGATTTGAATCTCTCCGAGATTTTGCGGACGGCTCAAAATCTCTCCGTGATTTTGAAGAGAGATTTGAATATCTCCAAGATTTTGCGGATGGCTCAAAATCTCTCCGTGATTTTTGCAGAGAGATTTGAATCTCTACGAGATTTTGCGGACGGCTCAAAATCTCTCCGTGATTTTGCAGAGAGATTTGAATCTCTTAGAGATTTGAATCTCTTAGAGATTTGAATCTCTTAGAGATTTTGCGAACAACTCAAAATCTCTCCATGATTTTGCAGAGAGATTTGAATCTCTCCGAGATTTTGCAGACGGATCAAAATCTCTCCGAATATTTTCTTAACGGATCCGAATATCTTTGTGGTCAGCTGGGACTCAGTCTGGAGAGAGAAAAAAGGCTTTGTACACCCGATTAATGTCTCTGCGAGACTTTGGCTCACTTGTCTTTGACCAACGTATCTTGCAGAGATGTGATAGGAATCAACTGTGTGTCCATATGATGAGCCAACAAAACCAGTGTATCTCGAAAGGTTGTTCTAGAAGTCTATTGAAAGGGCTTAGAGGTAGAATAACCAGCGTATCTCGCGGGGATGTCCTAGCAGTTATCCAGAAACCTCAGTATGTCGAGACAGAGCCTAAAGCAGACATGACGAGTGTATCTCGCGATGATGTACTAGGAATCAGTCCTTGATCTCAAATAAGGTGAGAGATACGTATATCTCCGCTCTAGGTCATAAGTACGCCGGGGACGTATTTACGCATCTACGGAGCCTACATGACCAGCAGCATCTCGTTAAGGATGTATACTACGAATCATGGCATCAAAATCAGCTGTGTCTCGCGAAGACATGCTGGAATTGTGGCTTTTCTGGTTCATAAGTCCTGTCGGGGACGTTTTACGCTCTACGAGAACCTACATGACCAAAGCAACATGTCGTCGAAGATGTGCGCTAGGAATCACGGCATCACTACAAGCAGTGTCTCGCGGGGACGTATACTAGAAATCATAGCTAATAATGCCTTGAGGGCCAAGGCTTAATCTCTCCCGTGAGAGTTGAATTCTGCCTATAAGGTTGAAATATCACTTTTACCCCTTATCCAAATTTCACCATTTACATTAAGTCCCCTACTCATAGTAGAACCTTGATTGTTCTATGATGAGTATATAGATGGTAACAATTGCGATTCGTTTGTCCTTTTAGACTTTCATAATCCCCGAATTGATGTTTAGCCTTCGATTGTTATGACTCTGATCTTGGAATTGATTCTGGACTTTGGAACTTCCTGGGATTTTGTGTTGGACATTAATGACGTGATACTGACTAAAGTCTTGATGAGACAATCTCAGTCTTGAGCAAATGGAATTTTTTAATTAGGGTTTACTTGGCCAAAATCCTAATTTTCTTTTTTTGTGCATCCTTGAGCTTCCAAGTTTGTACAGGCAGTCATGTGGGGAAGAGAGAATTTATGAACGGTTTCCTGGATGGCCTTGATGTTGGTGAAGGGTCGTGATAAAAGATAGACACTTACTTTTGAAGTTACTGAGTCCCTATCCCATGTAAATTCTTAATTCGGGCTTGTCTTGTACACAAACCCCTAATTTTGCATCCGCCTCCTTCGACACTCAAGAGGCTTGAAAAGGCTTGGAAGGTGTGCATCTATCTTGTGGGGACGACACCTTGTGTGATGAGAGCTTGTTTAATTCCTTGTACCAATCAGACTCCTCTTTATTAGAGGAAATACATATTTTGAAACTAAGGGTACTTTCGTCAAAACCAGTATGAGCTTGATTTTTCTTTGGCATGAGAGAGATATGGAGCTTCCCTACGTGACCAGCAGCATCTCGTCGATGATGTGCTCTAGGAATCACGGCATCACAACCAGCAGTGTCTCGCGGGGACGTATACTAGAAATCGTGGCGAAGAATGCCTTGAGGGCCAAGGGCTTAATCTCTCCCGTGAGAGTTGAATTCTGCATATAGGGTTGAAATATCACTTTTGCCCGTTATCCAAATTTCACCATCTACAACATGCTATTAAGGAGTTGATCAAACCCTTTATCTCCTGGATTGTTGGGGATGGTCAATTTATTGATCCCTGGTGTGACAAATGGATCCCTGACTTGGGTTCAGCTTCACCAAAACCCTTAGTCCCACCTGATCCCAATGTTAAAGTTTCTTACTTCATTAATAATCAGACTAGAACTTCGAATGTTAATAGACTAAATACTCACTTTGATAATGCTTTTGTTAAGAAGATTATCACTATTCCCTTAAGCCAGTTATGCACTCCTGACAGGAGAGATTGGGAACTTTCAACGAATGGTAGATTTTCTTCTAAGTCTGCCTACATGGGAATCATAGGCCTTAGGCCTTCCCCATGTATCAATCTTTGGAAGCGCGTATGGAAAATCAGGGTCCCTTATAGAATCCAAATTTTCTATGGAAAGCTGCTAGAAATGCTCTACCTGCTAGAACTATTTTACATACTAGAATGCCCATGCATAGTGTTGATTGTGCTAGATGTACTTGATCCTCATGAGTCTCATCATGCATGCTTTAGTTCTCTGCCCCTTTGCTAGTAGGGTTTGGTTTCTCTGCTCCCTTTGTGTCAACACTCAGATTTTTCAAAATAAGTCCTTCATTGATTGGTTGATCTATTGGCTTACTGACCCTGTGACTAAACTTCATGGAGAACAATGTCTCTTTGTTGCTGTCCTCTGGTCTATATGGAGTAGTAGAAATAACCTTGTTTTCCAAAACCTTAAAGAAACTCACTTAGCTGTCTTAGCTAGAGCTAAAGCTATGATCTTGACTAGGAAAACTTGTTTAACCATTTCTCCTACTACTTCTGTTAGTCTGTGTGACAAATGGATGCCCTCCTCTTTTGGTTGGATTAAGTGCAATACTGATGGAGCCTATGATGATATCTCTGGAGCTAATGGTGCAGGATATGTGATGCGGGATTTTGCAAGCAAAGCTTTCTTTTGTGCTTCCCTAGTTTTTGAAGTAAAGTCTGTTGAAGAAGCTGAAGCCAGAGCTATCTGGGCGATCTTGAAGAAAGCTATGGAGGAAAAATTCACACATATCATCATTGAGAGTGATGCTAAAGGTCTCATTCATCAATTTTCGTCTGGCCTGTTCGATGGCGACTCAAGAACGAATGCTATCTTTAAAGACATTCTTTTTTTCTCTTCTAATTTAGTTGCTTGTGTTTTTTCCTTTCAACCTCGTTATTGTAATTCGGTTGCACATGAGTTTACTCAATGGGCAAAGTTAACAATTCCCCTATGGGGTAAATTTTATTAGTGTGTCTACTCTAATTTTCCTTCCGCTCATTCCCGGGGGAGCAAACGTAGTGTGTACATTTTTTACCATCCGGGTTCGGGGTTCATGTACCACTACACTCTACACCATTGAGTCATTGATAATAAAACAGTTATTTCTTTTAATACATCATTACATCATATACCCACAGAGATATAAAACAACCCCAAAATGAGAGAAGAGAAAGAGATAGAAGGATGGCTTTATTGACATCTTCAGTTGTTTCAGTTTCAGTTGGGAATTATCAGAAACAGTTGGTGTCTAGGGTTAGTTCCCAAATACAAACACAAACAGGTTTTCATCTTTTTCTTCTTACAATCTTTGTTTCAATTTTTAAATTTTCAGTTATATGCCAACATTTTAGACTAAAAGATTGTATATTTAGAATTAACCATGAACCCTAGGTTTTGCTTACCAATTTTTGATAACCCAGTGTAGAGTTATTTTACCAATTTTGATAGGAAATTCTATAAAAGAGATGATTGATTGAAACTCATATGAGGGTTTGCCTTGCATTTGAATGCAATCAGATTAATGGGTGTAATATGTTTTTTGTTTAGGGACTAAGGGCGGGTGGATTCACATCTCTGCCGTACTGAATTCTAAAGGAGCTCGTTCTGGAACCAAGTCACGCACAACAATGTGTTCAGCTGTGAATATGGAGAGTTATGAGCAACCGAAGCAAGTATGGATATGGACTGAGAACAAGCAAGTAATGACTACTGCAGTTGAAAGAGGATGGAACACACTCATTTTCACATCTGATAATAAAGACCTTGCAGATGAGTGGTCATGTAAGCTACTACTTCATGACTTTTATCTTTTATGCATTATCATTTTCTCGGCGCTAGATTTTTGTGTTATTACTGCAGACTTGCAACTTTTATACCTGTATTGTGATTGAGCCCAATGAAAGAGTTACAATGTTCTGCTTAAGAAGGTTTCTAATTTCAAAATGTTTTTGGGTCTTGTAGCGATTGCTTTGATAAATCCTCTATTTATCAGGGATGGAGCGATTTTAGATAGCGAGAACAAAAAAGTTGCCTCATTTTCTGAATTATCTACTCCCGAACAGTTACAACAACTTCAACCAGATGATCATGAGGCGAAAAACGTTGTTATAAGTTTGCCAAACTGGCAGGTCTGTATTTGGATCGTATACAACCTTGTCTTTTCTTTTCTTTGTTCACAATTAATCTTGTTATATATTTATTAGGTGATACCTGCAGAGAATATACTTGCAACCTTCCAAGGAAGCCAGAAAACAGTTTTTGCCATCTCTAATACTCCCTCAGAAGCACAGCTTTTCCTTGAGGTGTGTTGCAGTCATCTTGAAACTAGCTAAGTCTGTAATATTTGTAAGAGCTGCACCCTTTAAACACCTGTGCATGTGTACGTTATGTTAGGCATTGGAGCTCGGGCTTGGTGGAGTTGTTTTGAAAGTTGAAGACGTTGAAGCTGTTCTTGAATTGAAGGTAATTTCTAGCATTGGAGGTCTAGAATGCCCAAAGCTCTTTTTTCTTTTATTGATCAATAATAGGGGCTGTTTGGAAAATTAGTACACAAACTCATCCGTCCTTTCTTCTCCCATCATGGTTAATATACTCAGAACTATCTTGACAGAAGAAATGAAGCAAGGAACTTGTTAGGTCTGTCAAAAGCTACTGTAACACGTGTTGAAATAGCTGGTATGGGTGATCGTGCATGTGTGGACCTTTGTAGCTTAATGAGGCCCGGCGAAGGACTTCTGGTTCGTTCCTGCATTTTTTTTTCTATTCTCTTTGGCTATGTTTATATATTTTGAGAACAAATTATATTTTTTTCTATGTGATTCTAACCTTTAACCCTTTTTTAGGTGGGGTCTTTTGCAAGAGGCCTTTTCCTTGTTCACTCAGAATGCATGGAATCCAATTATATTGCTAGCAGACCTTTTCGAGTCAATGCAGTGAGTGTTAGTTTTTGAGCTCCTAAAGTTGATATTATAGCTGATAGAAGTTTGACCATAGTGGAATAGGTTTGATTTACTCAAAAGTTCGACTCTCTTTGAAATAGAGCTGAAAGCTTCATCTAACACTTATTCGTCCCCATTTTTTAATAATTTCATATGTATTGAATGAGGTTGGCTACTTTGTTGTCTCTGATGCTTGCAGGGACCAGTACATTCCTACGTTGCTGTTCCAGGAGGGAAAACTTCCTATCTTTCAGAGTTGCAATCAGGAAAAGAGGTTATTGTAGTTGATCAACGCGGGCAGCAAAGGACAGCTGTTGTAGGGCGCGTAAAAATAGAAAAGAGACCACTCATTCTTGTGGAGGCAAAGGTTTGTTCACATTAAAATCTTGTTCGAAATTCCATAAGTAAAGCTCTTTTTATTAAGGATTATGTTTATCTTACATAGTTACATAAGCTTCAGAGTCTAAATTCGTCAACCTCTGAAAACCGGGGTGAACAAGTACTCCTCTTTTCATTGGATAATCCATTTTGCGAACCACTATGTTGTTTTCAGAACTCCCATTTCCAACGCAAATGCAAATACAAATCAAGGCATAGTGTTAAAAATGAACTACCCAATTGAAAGAGGGGTACTTGTGCACCCTAGTTTTTGGGGGTGCAGAAATTTGTATTCGTCCCTTTACGAACAAACTTTTGGTATAATGTATCAAAATGAAGTGTGGAACCTTTTTCATTACATCTTCTAGTTCTAAGCTGTTGCTGATACTAATCATGGATCACTTTTTAAATTCCTGACAGTTGCAACAAGAACCTGAAAACCAAACATTCTATAGCATCCTTTTACAGAATGCAGAAACAGTTGGATTAGTTTGCCCCAGTCAAGGTCCAGTCTGACTCTCTACAAAGTTTCCTGCAATCCAGGCTCTTCTCGGTGTTGATGGAATCTGGCAGATTTTGTAACTATCCCTAATATTTTACAGGTACTAAGCCGACCAAAACTGCAATTCCGGTGACTTCACTCAAAGTTGGAGACGATATTATGGTGAGAATTCAGGGTGGTGCCCGGCATACAGGAATTGAAATTCAAGAATTTATTCTCGAGAAGTGAGTATGCAACAAATAGTAAGTAAGAGTTATCCATTAGTTCTAGTTTATGGCCAACATTACTAGCAGCTCAATTCAAACATGTACTGTGAAGAAAAACTAACTGCATGTCAAATGAAAGCAAAGGGCACTGCATGAATAGTCATTAACTTATATGGTTTAGTACTTATGGCACTTTGAGTCTTCAAATGACTCCTATAAATCTCGAACAAGAATCTTTTTACATGCCCCCTTGTCCCTGTTTCTGTTCTTACCCTTTGTACGTTATCCCATCTACCTATAGTGGTATGTGTATGCGGGACAAGCAACCTCATCTCCTACCCAAGCAAGTGATTCTTGATTGGATTAGCCAGTTTTATATTTATAGACTTTGACAGGATCCAAGCTGCTACATAACCACGGGTCATTGGCATACTTCATATGAACTCATATGCCTCAATAACCAGTCCTGCTCGACATAGAAAATCCACCATGCATCCAGTGTCATGTTGCTCTACCATGGACAGAGAGCACTTAATGGCTCCATGATGAAAACGAACGTAACCAGTTGGAAATCGTTTTCTTGCATTTTCCATCAAGATCTTGTTTAAAAAATCTGGATCTTTCAGACTAGTGCAGGCGCCGAAGTTGCGGATATCTTAGCGGCTTTATGCAACTCAGAGAATGACGCAGATTTCTAATTGAAGTTTTGAATACATGAGCCATTCCATTGATTCAGGCTTTAACGAGGTATAATTGTGCATTTTCGGGGCAATCAAGTTCCCGGGTATAAAGAGGGTTACTATTATTTTTGCATCTGGCTGAGAAAGGTGGGCGATCAATATATGGGTATTATTTCACAGTTTAGACAGTTGGGATTAGTTGGGGTAGATTTATATTAGTTTAATTTTACAAGAAAAAGATCTTGATGATGTCAGACCTGAAAGGTTGCTGTGGAGCCATTTTATCTTCTGAAGACTTTCATGGAGCAACTGTCGTCAGGATATGGCAGCAGGCAGCAGCTATTTATGTGAGCCATGGAATTATGGGTCTCCTGCAATAATAACCTTGTATGAAACCATATAAACATAAATAACAGTTTTTAAGTAGTTCAATACTACTATGTGTTTCTGATATGCGACTGTCTGTATTGCAATCTCGAGTTCATGCTGGTCTGAATAAGGAAAATGCTGGGGAAATGTCTCCAGTGATGTTATATTTACCCTGCCGTGACCAAACGAAGTTTGGAACACACAAAAGAAGCTGACAAATGTTTGAGAAAGACTTCTAATCTTCGATAAAGAGCGGTGCAAATAAAAGTGAAGGAAGAACCTTATGTTTACCTTCTGTTTCTTTTTTATCAGAGATACAAAAACCTTGTACATTCAGCCATACTGCTTTAAGACTATTGATTGGATTTGTTTCAGGAAAATGAAACAATCCATGAATACAAACATACTAATTGTGTAAGCACAACAACAACACTTCAATATCGTAGATTATATGGGAATAACTACACTAGTAAGGAAGGAACTGGCCGAAGTAGCTCAGATTCAAAAAATTGGGAAAGAACCCAGAGATGGCTGATTCTATAATATACAATGGAAAAGCTAGATTTGACGAGTATGTTTATCCACTTCCTTGGCGAACTTGAGGTGACTGCTTGCAGGTAGGCAATGGTGACCGAGAGGGCAAGGGGGATCGAGAAGGCAGAGGGGAGCCACGAGGAGTAAGATTTGAAGGTGTAGAATGTTGATGACTATGTCTCAATGGGGATCTGTTTAAGGGACTGGACTGCTCTGATGGGGAGTTTCTAACCAAGTTCCTTGGTGCTTGGATTTCTTCTAGTTTCTGTAAGACCTCAGCCATTTGTGGTCGAACTTTAGGGTCGGTGCTTAGACATTGCAAGGCGAGGGTTGCAGCCATAAATGCTCCTTTCTGCGGATACTGCCCTTCCATCTTCGTGTCCATAATTCGGAATAGCTTACGCTTGTCGCTCAAATATGGCCTTGCCCAATCAACTAGATTCTGTTCCACACCAGATTTACTCTTATCTACAGCGCGCCGTCCTGACAGGAGTTCTAGCAGTACAACCCCAAAGCTGTAAACATCACTCCTTGCTGATAATCGACCTGCTCAGGTAATACATTTTTAGTGATTGATTTCATCCAGTGGTAAATAATTTGCTTGGGTAACTAGGTGAAACTGTTAAAATGAAGAAAGAAAAGTAAAAGTGTAAAACCAATTCATACAGACCTGTGGCAACATATTCAGGTGCAGCATAGCCTTGAGTACCCATGACTTCAGTAGAAACATGAGTCCTGTCACCAGTAGGCCCGGCCTTTGCCAAGCCGAAGTCAGAAAGCTTTGCATTGAATTCCTGAAATAAAATCATAATTTCAAGCCAATTTTAGTTTATGCGGAAAAACACTGGAGATAATTTACAATGTCTTAGTTTTCAATTTTCATTTCCTTTCGGAACATACCACGTCTAAAAGGATGTTAGAAGCTTTGAAGTCACGGTATATAACTTGTGATTCTGCATCATGCAAGAAACAAAGCCCCCGAGCAGCTCCTGTGGCAACTTTCATCCTAATTGCCCAAGAAAGTGGTTGAACACCTCCTGCAACAGCAAACACAAATTACAGTTAGCAGTTAGAAATAGAGCAGATTTTTGTAGGGATTCTTTCAGAAATTTAAAACGAATAGAAGTTATTCATTTTGAAAAATTCCTTCACCTACTTCTGTATAAATGGTTCTCCAGACTGCCCTTGGGCATGAACTCATAGACCAAAAGCCGATTCTCGCCATCCATGCAATATCCAATGAGTTTAACAACATGTTGATGATGAAGCATGCCAAGATAGTTAACTTCCGTCTGTTAAAAGGGCACTCTGATATTTTTAGCAAAGCAGAAAAATCCAAACACTCAAAAGATGCGATCAAGGAAAAGAAAGCAGAGAACTGACCAACCACTCCTTGTGTCCTTGAAAACCTTCAGGCTTAAGCTTCTTGACAGCAACAACCATGCCAGAGCCAGGCCTTGAAGGTGCTAGAGTTTGATAATCAATCCATCCTTTGTAAACACAGCCGAATCCTCCTTCTCCGATGAGACTATCAGGACGGAAGTTTCTAGTTGCACTCTTCAGTTCACTGAAAGTGAATGCCTTCAAATTTGGGCATGACAGAATCTCACCTTCAGATCTTGGGGTAGGAAGAGTAGAAGGAGGCGGGGATATACTCGTTGCACTTGAGATTTTTGAGCCACCTGAAATACAGAATCAAGAATTTAGCAAATTCTTAGATAAATAAACTCATAAAATGAAAATCAATAACTAAGAAAGCAAACTTCATCACAGAACACTGTAAGGTCACCTGAATTGTTGGTAGAAGTATTAGTTGTTGAGGATTGAACATTGTCTACTTTCCCTGAACTACCAAAACAGTTACCCATGGATATGGTGATCCTCTGAAACTCAAAATCTGATCCTTACTGATGATATATGTTCTTCTGAAACTAATAACAAAAAAAGAAGTCACAACAGACCAAGATAATATTAAAACACTAGGAAACTCCAGGTGGGAAACCAATCCTAAGATAGCGTGTGCACTTAGCAGCTATAGTTGTTATATTTTATACATTTTGACCAAGAAAGTGGTTACCCAACTGATTTTATACATTTTGCTTTAGACTAAAACGAAGTACCCAAAATACCCTTTTTTGTCTTTTTTTTTAATTTTTCTTTTTTTTATAAATTATGCGTGAAAGCCGGACATAGACTCTTATCCGTACTCAGTTTTAATGGCCCCACTGCCGGACCTAGACTCCCACCCGATGTTGGGAGGCCCACCCGATATCGGCTACGTTTGACTTGAGCATTTCCAATGAAGACCGTCTGATGCACCGGTTCGGGTAGGATGCATCAAGCGTGCTGAAGGAAAGATGAAGCGCAGAGACCGACCTCAACTGACATGGGACGAGGTGGTGAAGCGGGACTTGAGCTGGTGAAATTTATCGGAGGAACTGGCGCTGGATAGACGGAAGTAAAGAGCGGCGATCCACATGAAAGAGGTAGTAACTTGGACTGAGGATTCACCCTATAACCGACGAACATGTGAAATCACCCTAACAAATTAATCAAGCAATATAGTATAATAAATTAAAGTAACAAATTTTAATTTTTATCAAAAACATTAGATAAATTGCTCGAATGTTATGCTCGTTGGCGCACGTGGGTTGACATATGTTTGGAGGCTTCTGATCCTCACTTCTTTTGTCATCGAATCTGTTGTTGCGTTATGATTTTGTTTATATATCTAATTTGTGCTTGTGAAATTTTTTCCAGAATAAGCAGCGTGTTATCTCCCTATTAATCTTTTTTCTAGCGACTTCAAATGAAACTTGAAATATTGCTACAGTAGTGTGGGTTCTATCCGTTGAGTCATTTCATATAATTAAAATATGTAAGAGTTACAGAATTGCCGCTTGCAGCGAACCCATCATCGGAAGGATTTCCGCTTTCTTCACTTTCACCAACTCATCGACCAAAGTAAGTAGCCGTTTAAAATATGTCGAGTTTCATGCTTATTTCGTTAAACTTATTTTATTGTCATCTAAAACCAAAGATCATAAGACTTGGTCTGAGAAACACATGTGTAGAATTATGATGCTACCAGCAAGTGAAGAAGAGAAAACCACGTCTCTGAAAATGTAATTTGGTACGAACGTACGATGTGCATGATTTCTTTGTCACATTAACTGGATGTAAACACAATTTATAGATGAAAAAAGATATCATCCCAAGACTTTTACCCGCACATAAGAAATGGAAAATAAAGGATATTATTATTACGACTAGTAAGGCCACATGTGCGATGCACATGCTTGAATTGGATTCTTTTAACAACACCAAATTTGATAATAATGGGAAAAAAAATCTTAAAATAAAAATTTAATATCCTTATTTGTAATCATTACGTAGATAATTTAAATAGCTTTCCAAATATATTAATTTTGCAAAAATCCGATGTATATTTTTAAAGATATCTAAGTTTTAATTTTTATCTATTTTTAAAACGATGTCATTCTTGTAAATATATAAATATTAACTTAAAGTTTAGTTAATGGGGTATTATTGTCATGTGACTTCACCAAACAATTACCTTTTTTCTTTATATTAGTAAGATAAGATGGGCGTGGAATTTGTGAAGATTTCAATGAATCATTCAAGTGAGAACTGAGAAACGGGTTTGGTGGAGAATTAAGCGAAATAAAACGGTGGGTCTCAAGCTCCACCACATGAGTACAAACATATATTAATGCAGTCAATGTTGGGCGTCAATGACACGATGAGTGTGCCTGATGACTTGTTTCTAAAGAAGGAACCTTTTGTGAAAGGGTTCGGACTGAGTAGCCACAAGACACACAATGACTGCTAGTTAGCCTAATCATGACGAAGGGCATAATGACCAACAGTTAGCCAACTCATGAGTATCCTGTTTTAATGTCACTGTGGTAAGTGTGAATAGCAGAGGGTGGCATGTGGGGCTGGGGGATATAGAAAATGGCAAAATGTCAGATTAATTTCATCGGATGGTGATAGTAGTGCTAAAACAGAAGCTGTTTTGACAGGTATTGGGGAGCAAGACAAGACTCACTCAATTACCCAAACAACACGTTTGACCTTTGAATAAAGATATGAGAAATGGGTCATCTTAACAATCCGCATTCTTTTGTCCTGTTGAAGTCTCCCCACCTTACCCAATTCCGTTTGGTCCCACAAAATAGTAAAATATCATACATAGAAACACCATGGAAATTTGACCTTTGATATAAAGATATGAACTCTTATTAGAAATGAGATTTCATTATCGTCACCAACATATCATCTCTCGCGATGGAAACAAAAGTATATGTTTGTCCATTTATGATAACGTTTTCTTTAACTTAAATTTATCAATTAGAATCTGAAATTTGTTTATGATTAGAACATTATTTGTTTTCATTCTTTTGTTCCGACGATGAGAGATGTATTAATAAGAATAATTTTGAACTAAGATGGTAAGAATGGGGTAAATTGGTAGCTCGGGACATTGTGGTTGTATTTAGAGCAATAATTAGGTTTTGTTCCCTAATGGATATAAGTGGAATTGGACTTCTTTTTTATATAAGATTTCACTTGTTAATTAGCTTGTACTGATTTGGGAAGAAGATGACCAACCGGTTTAGATCGCATGAGTTAAAATACTGCCTAGAATTCAATTAAGTCTTGAATCGTTTGAAGAAGACTATTAACTTTCCGAACTCTTTTTCAAAAAACGGGATGGAAAAGGTCAATACATGGGCATTTAATATATTATGAAAAAAAGCGTGGGCATTTTATTAAATGCATTTCCCTCCCTAAAGTAAGATGGGAATGGGGATTGCCGGATTGGTATTTAGAGCAAAGGTTGTGTATAAGTGGAATTAAACTAAATCTCTTCCATGGGTTTGAAGAAGAATTACTGCGATCTCTCCTCGTTCATCCGCTTCCCTCCCTAAAGCCTTTCTTCCTGAACGAACGCTGCGTGCGTGGTTTAGGCGAAGACTGTTCGTGCTCAACCTCCCGTAACTCACTTTCGGAAACCCTAGGATCCCTCTTCTAACCTCTCTCAGATTTTAGGTAACTACAGTTTGGCGACCACATTGGGAGGTTGTTCACTCAGTTACAGATATCAATCATGGTCTCTTAGGAAGGAAGACGATTCCACCAATCCAAACATAAAAACGTTCCATTGATTCAGTTTTCGTAAATCCATTACAGGTTTAGCCGCGAGAGTTATCCCTACCAGCAATTTCTCTCTCTTTCGAGTTTGACCTTAGTGAATATGTTAGTGCGTCCCGAATCACATGGATCTCTTCCTGCATAACAAAACGCCCTAGTAACCTATTTTCATAAAAATCTATTGTTATTCCTTGAAAATGTTGGATGCGGACCATGGAGAACTCCCGGAGACTCAACAAAATCTTGCAAAATATCAGATCGACATCCAGACTTATCTGAAAACTCCTTTAGAGTTACCAGTAGGGATAGATCCAACAAATCTAAATCGGGTACACGTTTCCTAAAGAAGGAGTACTAAAACTGCTGAGAATAGCACTGACGGGATCTTGCCTGCAATCGACCTCACCGGAGAAGATAAAGCTCATTACGAACGCGACAGAGCAAAGGAGCAACCATCCAACCGACCTTATCACTCTCAAGAACCTCAAGGACCAGATGACGCTCTAAACTTGGAGATTCTGACGAATATTTTCTCCAAAATTCGTTTAGGTCAAGGGCCCTCAACCTGATCACAGGGGACTCAGGAAGTTTGCTTCACTTTACTATTTTACTTATAACTCTTTCATTCTGTATCAGATTGTCCTAGTTCTTTTTCTGTCGGATTTGTCTTTTCGTCGTTTACAGGATAAACTTAGCGAAAACTTGGAAAGGTTCCAAAAAAATTCGTGACCTAGACAAAAGCTTTCCAGAGCCACATAAGGTCATAAATCGCCAGCCGAGATGCATCTTGTCGTTTTCGTGTTTCGGAGGATCATGACCAGAACACGACAAAGTATAAGATGAGACTAGCTTCCAAGACATTGCTCGTCCAAAGCTCATACTTATCTGAATATTCAAAGCCGCCGGTCGATATGTTATCTCAACACCCGTCTCGTCAGAAAGAAAAGGAGTCCTAGCGATTGTACGACTAAGTCTCGATGAGCCTCCATCTCGGCTACGCCAACGATTATCCAGTATCATTTTCCGATGGGACCTCAGTTTACCCAAGAAGGAGAAGGAGAATATCTTCGCACCTGAACCTACCAAGGGAAAAGAAATCTGAAGTGCCAACAATTCAGATAAAACTACGTTACTCGACATACAGCTACAACTAGCTACTGTCACTGAAGTAAAACAAGAGAAGGATCCGAGACCATAAGATACACGTTACTCATTCAGGCGCATACTAGCAGTTCCCTCGGCCAAAGTCTTTTCTATCGAGAAAATCCAATTGACAGGTTATTCCATGAGTTAGGCTCAGATGCGATGATCAAAGGACAAGATATGACGATCACATACAATTTCCTCATGTCAAAAAACGACTCCTCCACGTGAAGAATTACCTAGCAGATTCCCAGAGAAATGTTCCATCAATAAAACAAACAAAAATCGACTGCGCAACTGGACCTAAGTGTATCTATTACCCTAATTGTACCAGAAGGCATATACTACTCTCAAGTTCGGTTGAGCATCCTCCCAAAAGAAGAATAAATCTCAACGTATAATTTTACTACAGAAGTTCACATGAATCCCTGTCAAGACACCTTGTAGAGGTGGAACAACAACTTCATCTTGTCCACAAAGACACATGCGGTAGTATCTCGACATGGCTCCACAGACATCTCCAGCCCACAGATTATCGCATGCCCGCCTTGAAGACTCAATCTCGTACGCTACAAGGGTCTTACTTCATTTTTCAAACATCCCGAGTCAATGGGAATCCCTATTCTTATATCATACTACGGAGAATCGTGTGTCCCATACCTGCATGGTCAACAAGAGGTGGCCTAGACATCCAGTTTTCATATAACAGATTTAGAAACAATCAGCGCAGGAGGCTCAAAAGATCGGAACACATCAAGACCATTCAACTCCCCAAACCCACAACACAACATGTTATTACTTGGGATTAGGTGATTAGAGATCGACCTTTAAAATCGTGGAGGGGACTTATCTCGAGAAATCTCGTATCTCTCTGGTCTCGTTGAATTCTTCTCCGTCAGCATTTGTACTCAGCAATTGCAACCATGTCCCGGATCCTGACTGAAGATAAGATGTTTTAGGGTTTTATACGCGTGCACCAGAACTATATCAAGTAAAATAAGCATTCAAATTACACCTCAATAATAAACGCATGCAGGAGCAAACTAGGGTTCACAATCGGTTTGAAGAGTCTATAGTTTCCACTCTACTCAGATGCGACTCATACTTTAGTCATATGACTCGACGAACTAATACAAATGGGTAGATGATTCGACAACGCGCCATTGATAAAAATATTTGTCCATGTCTCTCCTACCATGTGTTAAAAGGGCATGATGTTTCAATACACGTTCCAAGAGATATCATCAAAATACTTGAAGGAATTGTTGCTAAATAGATCTGAACTCCAAGTTCAACTTCATATGGACATATCACCTAAAAAACAAGATCCAAATCCTAATTTTTCTCCAATAGATGAAGTTTGGGTCTTTTCTGTTCGATAGTTGGGGTCAACCACTGAAATAAGACGTCAAACGAAGTTTTTACAACATCTGGAGTCAAGATCGCGCAAGGAAGGAACTTCTATTACGAATTTAACTTAGGGTTTTCACCTACTCGCATACCCGACGGAGAAATCTAGGGTTTGCATCAAGTTCGACCTTATGAGGGTCCCATTCCTTTACCAGATGCATATGGAAAAGGTTCAGAGAGAGAAAATATCAACCCCAGAGAAATCTTCTGACAGAGCCCCTAGAGAAAATCTCTTTCTTCATGTTCCGTTGCTTTACTTTGGCCTCTGCATCTCGAACCTTCTTAGCATGTTCCAGCTCTTCATTTAACATGCTTCATTCCAGATTAAGAAACTCTCTAAAATACGAGGACCTGAACTCAACTCACCCCGACGGATCCTGACAGAATTGAGCCCAAAGATTCTCACGGGTTGTCACCAAGTTTCCCAGGTTTACAAAACTATCAGAAGCAAGACCGTTCGGAGTTATCATTCTCATGATATAATCCATCGGTAAGTGTCTCATCCGAAGTCAAGATATGGGTTATGTGAAATTACCCTCATGTCGGTCAGTTGTCTCTGCACCCGAATCTCTTCCTGAAATCCCTTTGAAATTGTTGAAGCCCGCCTCATCTACATTCTACCAAGATCTAACTCGTTCTCACCATGAAAAGTACTCTACAAACAAAGATAAGATCAGATAAGGCTGCAAAGTTCAAATTACATAAGTTAAAATCAAGTGAGCAACAACACAGGACTAGGGTTTGATTTACATGAGGATCGGCCTTTCCCCCTAAAACCTTGTCCTCCTACAATCCCTTCAAGCTTTATCTTCTCCTAGTGCCTTCAAGCATACCCTCATGCCTAGAGTCATGTACTTATCAAGAAATCTGTCTCACATCTCATGAGATACTCGTGGATTTGTTAGGGTCCACACTTTAACAAGGGATCAAGCAAAATACGTTTTCTGGAAATCAAAGAGTAAAAATGAATAATCAATACCACGGACGTGTCTCTGGCCTAAGAATACAAAATTCACGACCTAAACCAAGCTAGGGAAGGGTAGTGAAGTCATAATACTCCAAGGGGTTGTGCTTCAAGCAAGAGAACATTTTAAGAATCCAACTGAAACAAGGATTCCTTTGGTAATTCAGATTGATGAACATTGCAGCGCGAAGACTTGAAAACTGATGACAATTCATAAGGAATTTCGGGATATTTTCTGAAGTAAATGTTTTCCTCTATGTCTTCCCAACAACATACCAAAAGAGAACTTCAAATGGACAAACGAGCTAGGAGATGTGGTCCCAACACCAAAGTAAGTGCAATCTGAAAAATCCTAAAAATTTTATACGAGATTTCAGAAGTCAAAAGTATGCATGGATTTGATTGGCCAAACGAACTCGGAATCGAGTCATTCTTTTTGTGTTAGAAATTCTATCTCATTTTCTTTCAAAGTTGGGGTTGGGGACTCAAATCGGAGTCCATATAAAGATTTTACATCCATTATCCCTAAGTGTCTCAAATCTGAAGTTTTATGACAAACACCTAAACGAAGAGAATCCTTGACAAATATGACTACTTCTATTGATTTGATAGTCGAAAAACTATGCATTAGAGATGATTGAAGAAAGCTGATCAAGTTCTTATCCACTCATGTAAGACCCATACACACGGTTTTCCAACTAGAGTTCAAGTCAAGCAAAGAAAGGAGTTTTAGGAAAAGACAAAAGAGTTCGGCTCAAAAATGGAATCTCAGTATGAATAGGATTTGTCAAAGAAGAATGGACCGAATGTGTTCCTCTATGTCTTCCCAACAACATACCAAAAGGGCGCTTAAAACAGACAAACGAGCTAGGAGATGTGGTCCCAACACCGAAGTAAGTGCAATCTGAAAAATCCTAAAATTTTTATACGAGATTTCAGAAGTCAAAAGTATGCATGGATTTGATTGGCCAAACGAACTCGGAATCGAGTCATTCTTTTTGTGTTAGAAATCCTATCTCATTTTCTTTCAAAGTTGGGGCTGGGGACTCAAATCGGAGTCCATATAAAGATTTTACATCCATTATCCATAAGTGTCTCAAATCTGAAGTTTTATGACAAACACCTAAACGAAGAGAAACCTTGACAAATATGACTACTTCTATTGATTCGATGGTCGAAAAACTATGCATCGGAGATGATTGAAGAAAGCTGATCAAGTTCTTATCCACTCATGTAAGACCCATACACACGGTTTTCCAACTAGAGTTCAAGTCAAGCAAAGAAAGGAGTTTTAGGAAAAGACAAAAGAGTTCGGCTCAAAAATGGAATCTCAGTATGAATAGGATTTGTCAAAGAAGAATGGACCAAATGTGTTCCTCTATGTCTTACCCACAACATACCAAAAGGGCGCTTAAAACGGACAAACGAGCTAGGAGATGTGGTCCCAACACCGAAGTAAGTGCAATCTGAAAAATCCTAAATTTTTTATACGAGATTTCAGAAGTCAAAAGTATGCATGGATTTGATTGGCCAAACGAACTCGGAATCAAGTCATTCTTTTTGTGTTAGAAATCCTATCTCATTTTCTTTCAAAGTTGGGGCTGGGGACTCAAATCGGAGTCCATATAAAGATTTTACATCCATTCTCCCTAAGTGTCTCAAATCTGAAGTTTTATGACGAACACCTAAACGAAGAGAATCATTGACAAATATATGACTACTTCTATTGATTCGATGGTCGAAAAACTATGCATCAGAGATGATTGAAGAAAGCTAATCAAGTTATTATCCACTCATGTAAGACCCATACACATGGTTTTCCAACTAGAGTTCAAGTCAATCAAAGAAATGAGTTACAGGAAAAGACAAAAGAGTTCGGCTCAAAAATGGAATCTCAGTATGAATAGGATTTGTCAAAGAAGAATGGACCGATCTCCATAACTAGTGCACGCCCACCCCCACCACCCCCCAACACACACACACACACACACACAAAAATTGAAATATAGTTATCTTTACATTCCTATCTCAAAAGGGGATCTCTCAATCAAAAGGAAAAGGAATTAGAGCAAAAAAAGGAAATTAAGGCAATTTGGCTTAGATAAGGGAACCTAGGCTTTTCCTCCTTCAAAAAATTCCTCCAAGCCGTGGCCAAGACCTTCCCCACTCGTGTAAAAACACTTTCCAAGACCAATGGGATGTCATCCATTTCCTAGGAATTTTTCAGAAGAGAAATTTGAAAAGAGAATTAGGGTTTTAACCAAAAAGTCATAATTTCAAGAGTTCGACAAAGAAAGGGATTTATCCAAAAAGGAAAGAGCCAAGCCCCTCACACGAGAAAGGATGCTTCTATAGAGTATTTGGACATCACATATTCTCTTGGAATTTTTTGGAAGAGAAAAAATTAAAAGAGAATTAGGGTTTTGACGAAATAACCCTAATTCTGGAAAGATGGATGAAAATTGGATTTTTTTTTCTTATAACAGGGATACGATCCTCTCCCCATTGTCTTGGAAGATTATCTACACCTATTTCAACCCATTTTTTTCTCATCAATTCAGAAAAAACGAGCTCATAAGGGATTTTGACCGAAATGCCCATATTTCACAATTTTGAGTATTTTCAAAGAAGAACGCCCTAATACATCCAGAGACTGACCAAGCGCTCATTCCAAAGGCCTCATACACGTGATTATTAAGTTCCCTAAGTTTTCAAAGAGGAACGGGATTGAAACGGAATTCAAAGAGGCAGAATTTCAGAGAAAATAAAGAGAATCTAGATCAAAACGGGAAATTCGAGTTCATGATTTCCAAAAGCAGAACCAGACTCGCGCCAATCTCTCTTTCAAGGCTTGAATATGCCTAGGGAATCTCCATATCTCTCTCATTCCAAAGAAAAATCAAGCTCATAGTAGTTTTGACGAAAATACCCTTAGTTTCAAAAGTATGTATTTTCTCTAAAGATGAGTCTGATTGATACAAGAAATTAAACAAGCTCTCATCACACAAGGTGCCGATCCCACAAGATAGATGCACACCTTCCAAGCCTTGTCAAGCCTCTCCAGAGTGTCTGAAGGAGTCAAACAAAAAAACAAAAGTGGAATTAGGGTTTAGGCAAAATATAAGTCTGAATTCAGAACTTCTCTGGGACAAAGAGTTTACATTTCCAAAAATGGGGTCCAGATTTTCTCATCATGTCTCACCAATCTCACGGATATCCAAGGATTCGTTCAGGTCTCTTATTCCTTTAGAGAGTTGAAGATCAATATTTAGCCAGAAAACAATTAGGGTTTTAAACAATTATACAAGTTATGCTCAGACGCAATCAGGAAAAACTGGGGTTATCAAATCCTAATTCAAAGTGTTGGCGTATTTGAAAACATAACTACAAGTCATCATTAACTTTTGACCAAGTTTAAACTCTATCAAGCATTTTGATGCAAGGTGGATCTCCAATTAGACAACGAGATATGCCATCACTTGCAGTTTTCATCAGCTCAAGATATTGTCTCCTTTCTACAATCCTAGCCCAGCTTCGCGGCTCATATTGAAGCATCACAACATTCGTCTACACGATCAAGAGAAATGCTAAAAATTAGGGTTTTAATCAGATAAATCCTAAATCGTAAATATATACGCCTAAGGCATGGATTTCGTAATGACAACACTACAACACTCGGATAAAAAACTACCCAGCATTAATATTCATGAGAAATTCCAAGTCTAGAATCGATTTCAAGTTCAGAATCAGAACAAATGAAGACTAAGCATCGGGGACTCCGCAAAAAAGTTGCAATTTCGCTCCTGAACGATTCGTAACCATCTATATACTCATCATAGAACAATCAAGGTTCTACTCTGAGTAGGGGACTTAATGTAGATGGTGAAATGTGGATAAGGGGAAAAAGTGTCATTTCAAGACCATGGACAAAATTCCACTCTCACGAAAGATTAAGCCATTGGCCCCCAAGGCATTCTTATCCACGATTTTTTAGTATACGTCCCCGCGAGACACTGCTGGTCGTGATGTCGTGACTCGTAGCGCACATCCTCGATGAGATACTGCTGGTCACGTAGGTTCTATAGAGCGTAAAACGTCCCCAATAGACTTATGAACCAGAATAGCCATAATTCCAGCATGTCTTCGCGAGACGCAGCTGATTGTGATGCCATGATTCCTAGTATATATCCTCGACGAGATGTTGTTGGTTATGTAGGTTCTGTAGATGCGTAAAGACGTCCCCATCGGACTTATGACCCAGAGCGGAGATATGTGATCGGTGCTTAATAATGCATATTTGTAGACCATTTAGTTGTCTTTTGTCACATCTAAAGTGCTTTAATATCCTATTTTAAGCCAAATCGTGCATTTTGAGTCTCGAAGCATCAATAATCTTATTGTTGTAAATATTGATATTTTGTGTTTGTTTTGTATTCGTAGGAGAATAAATAATGGGATAGAGGCACGTGTATCAAGAGGAGGAGGAAGCCGAGGTGTATTTGGAATTGCAGAATTAACATTTGGCGCTCGTGAAATCTAAAACAAAGCCAACTTTTCGGTCTTGATTTAACCATATCCAATTTATACTCTTGTACATCTAAGCTATGTATTCGTGTCTAACACCCAAGGCAAGCCAGGTTTACCAAGTACATTTCTAGAAACATAAATCACCGACCACTTCACTTTACCTTCTTCTTCTCTGCAAAACCCATCCCTAGCCTCTCCACTGTGTACTCCATATTCCGCCTGACATCCCATTCCTCTACTGAGCTTTTCTCCCCCTTCTACTCTGTTTAAACCTATCTCTCCCTCACTCGTCAAATCAGCCATACTTCCATTGTATTTTCAATAACCTAGCAATAGGTAGGTGGCTTAGTTTGAGTATAAGAGAGAAGAAATTGTTGATTGATGTTCTTTGTAAGGCACCATATTGGCAGCAACAACACATAATTGAAGGCATGGTTCTCTGAATCTGCATGGTGAGTGGTAGCAGGTGGTTTGGCATTTATGCCCTAATTTTATATGTATTTTTGGTTGTCAGTAGAATTGAACAGTTGGGGGATAATTTTGTATAAAGGGAGATGAAGGTTGTAGAGGAAAATCAAGCTCGGAGTAGCCGGTGCACCAAGCTGTGGTAGTAATTTAGGTTTTCTATTTTCAGTTTCTCCATGTTTTAGTTTCTCATTGTGGTGGAGATGAAACCACCCTAAATAATTAGAATAACTTTATTTGGTTTTTCTTTTTCTCCATGAATTTATATTGAAATGCATGATTTAATCTCTGAATTCATAGCAATTTACTTTCACCTTGTATGTCATGCATCCATGGTAGTTTGAGCAATCCTTTGCTATGTATTCAAGCTTTACGTAAACTGATTAGTTCAATTTGTGATTATCTATGCCTTAAACAGATAGATAATGCTAGGGATTGACATATTTTGTTGAGGTTAAATTATCCATTTGTGCAAGTGATTTATCACATCTTCAAGGTAGTTTGAGGCTAGAACCTCTATAGCTCCTTGATTGAAGAGAGAACTAGTATATCAAATTAGGGAGTTCTAAGAATTTAGGTGGATGATTCGAAACCGTAGTTATCTTTATCTTTGCTTTTGTCTTGTTTCTTTTAATATAATCATCAATTTCTCGTCGTATCGACAAACCCAGTTGTCTCTAAATTAGTAGAAGTAGAACTTAGAAATTTAGATTCATCAATCCAACTCCCCGTAGGATCGACCCGTATTTGCCCTGTTTTACATTGTAGATACCGTGCGCTTGCGGTTTATAATATTGTAGGCATCTTTTAAACCTATCAAGTTTTTGGCGCCGCTGCCGGGGACTCGGTAGCGGTGTAGTTGATTTATCGTGTAACTTCACTGATTTTAGCTTAATCCTGTATATTTGTGCTTAGATTTTTGTTGTTGTTAGTATAATATAGTTGTTCAGTTCCATATGTATATATTGCATCTTGCATTCCGTAGCTTTCAGGTTGTTGTAAATCTGTAGATTTTGCATTCTGTCATTGCATTTGGAAACTGCATTCCTTCCATCTTTAGTGTAACTTGCATCTAGGATTCTTAGCTGCATCTTTATTTTTTATTCCTGTAGTTTTAGTTAGTGTCATCTGTGAATGTTTTGAAATTTCTTTCTTGTTACTTTTGATAGTCTCATTTTAGTAGTTTAGTCTCTCTTTTTTTTTAATATAATCTACATCATGTTAGTAGTAGTTTTGATTTTTCAGTCACCTGCATCTTTATATGTCTTGCATCGTGTAAAAGTTTTAGACACAGACTATTATCTGTAGCTTTCGTTCTCTTTTGTTTTTCATTTTTGTAGCTATTTCATGTCACATCTCTTTTCAAACTCTCTCGTTATTTAGATCTAGTTGTAATCAATCTCATCCATAGTTTTTGTTTGGATTGTGAATATTTTTTTGTTTTTCATGTCCATCTCTATCCATCTTTAGTCATATAGCTAGGATTTTGTAGTTAGTAATAACAATCTACATAGTTGTTATTTTAGTTTAAAAATTTGTTCTTTTCCAGATTTAGGTTAGAGAGTATGCACCCTTTTAGAGTTAATATTAGATGTAACTTCTAGTTTCAGTAATTCAATTTTCAATCACTTATTTGCATCTCTTTTGGTTTGAACTTTCTCAGTTTACTTCACATTGCAATCTGTATCTATCTAATAGTTGCATCTCATTATATTTTCGCACTCCAATTCATATATTTTGTTTCAGTAGTTGAACATTCTCATAGCATACCAGTTAGATTTTGTAGTTTTCTTTCATGCAAAGTGCATTTGTAGTTAAGCATCTGTAGAAATTAGCATAGCGCAGAGTAAATAATTACATTTCATCATCCTGTAATATATCAATTTAGACATTCTTGTATTTTAAAACCTGTCTATAATTGCATAATACTTCAGCTCTATCTTGTTCTGTTATGACTGTTCTGTCACTGATAACTCCAAATCATTGTCATGTTGTAGATTCCTCTTAGTTGTTAATCAATATTGATACTTTCTGGTTTTGCTTTACATGTACGAATTCGAGGTCCCGACAATCTCTTTTGAGTAGAAGTAGAACTTAGAAATTTAGATTCACCAATCCAACTCCCCATAGGATCGACCCGTATTTGCCATGTTTTACATTGTAGACACCGTGCGCTTGCGGTTTATAATATTGTAGGTTTCTAGTCCTACCAATATGCATATCTCATGTAAGCACGACTCACCCTATTTGAGATCAAAGACTGATTCCTAGTACATCATCGCGAGATACACTGGTCATGTCTACTCTAGGCTCTGACTCGACTTACCGAGGCTTCAGAATAATTCCTAGGACGTCCCCGCGAGTTACTCGGGTTATTCTGCCTCTGGGCCCTTTTGACATACTCCTAGAATATCCTTCCGAGATACACTGGTCATGTCGGCCCCATAAATAAGGACTCAATTGATTCCTAGCACATCTCTGCAAGATAAGCTGGTCAAAGACAAGTGAGCCAAAGTCTTGCAGAGACATTAATCGGGTGTACAAAGCCCTTTCTCTCTCTTCAAGACGAGTCCCAGCTGACCAAAGAGAGATTCCGATCCATGAGTAAAATCTCGGAGAGATTCACATCTCTCACGAAATTTCAAAGAGATTCACATCTCTTCTCAAAATCCCAGAGAGATTCAAATCTCTTCTCGCGGAGAGATATATCAGAAAAATATCCCGCAAAATCTTGGAGAGATTCAAATCTCTTCGTAAAATCTCGGAGGGATTCTAATATCTCTGAAAAATCTTGGAGAGATTCAAATCTCTCTGCAAAATCTCGGAGAGATTCACATCTCTTCTCAAAATCTCTGAGAGATTCAAATCTCTCTGCAAAATCTCGGAGAGATTCAAATCTCTTCGCATAATCTCGTAGAGATTCTAATCTCTCTGCAAAATCTCGGAGAGATTCAAATCTCTTTGCAAAATCTCGGAGCGATTCAAATCTCTCGGGAAATCTCAAACAAAGCTAAATATTACCCATGATAGGCACGAGTCTCGTGTAAGAATCGAGTCTCCTTTTCAGACTCGACACATGAATTCTGGGGCATCTCATGCCTTTTCACGTGACTCATCCTAGTCATTCTTACATATCGGAAAATATCTCTCTATCTTGGCCAACTCATCTAAAGAGAATATTTCTCTCTCTTAACACATCATCACAAAGGTCGGGGTTGGCGGTAATGAACATAGAGTAAAGGCGCTGACTATGCGAATAAGACTTCAACGAGATAAACTCAACCTAGTTTATCTCTTGTTTGATGAACACTAAAAGTCTTGCGACTATTCTTGTAACCATTACTTCATAGTGAATATCCCAGGACGAAGGCCTTAGTCTTTGAACAAAATCATTGTCTCCTTTACGTTTAGCACTCATATATCTTTATTTATGTGTTCATTTCTTAGATCTACCATTTTGGATGTTGGCGAGATCTCAAGAATCTTGTTTGTCAAGTTTAGTTTCCAAAACTATAATCTTTTCCTGTCTCTGATTTCTGTTTAAACTCATTTTTTCCACATATCCGTATTCTTTGTACCTCTGGTCTTTTACAACCTTTAACTCTAATTTTTCGCACATATTTATGTCCATTATATTTTCTACCAACATGACACACATAATTTCCCAATGATCCAGGATTTTTGCAAACAACACCCATGGACCTTATTCCAATTAATTCATCGTTCATACTATGTTTTTCATATTATTCGCTAAAACCAATAGCTTGAATACACTCTTTTGCCACTAGAAATCGAGCTTATGAAATTTTGAACTAACACCCAACTCTTTTTTGTCTCGGTTTATACTTTCTCTGTGAAGGAAAAGAACAACGAAGGGAAGACAAAGGGTACCTTCAAAGAGGCGCCTAGGACTATGCCGGTAGTAGGAAAACAAAGGGCGAACGACTCATAGCCGGGGACAAGACTTCAAAGCACATCGACCAAAAGGTATGTTTCTCAAGTGAGACTTGAACTTATCTATCACCTTCCTTACGGGAAAATTCTATCTACTAGTGGATGAAATCTATCTCCTATCTTGAGACAAAAGCCCAAGTCCTCCAAAGGACGCGGTCTTCCATTCGGATGAGTTTGGCAATGATCTTCGCTGCTAGCGAGAGATCATCAAAATATTTAGAACGGGTTATGAAGGGAGGCCAACACTACCCCACTAGCGCGGCGGTTGGCTCACGGCTATATGTAGGGTAATGGCCGGGTAACCATGACGAAGCTACTATGTTAAGGATCCGATTATCTTGGTTTGATAACCTCAATGCATTGATTCGTATGATCGTTTCTTGGCCACCTACATGTATAACAAGGTTGTGAACATTGTGGATAGCTCTTCTCGCTTGCAATCAAATATAAGAGTCCATTCGAGAATACACGGATAGGTGGCACAAGATATGTCAAGCCATAGGACATGTGGACCCCTGGGGTGGTAACAAACGTCCACGGTTGTGAGAACAAGCAAACAGATCTCAAAAAATCTCAAGATAATGATACAAAAGCTGATAGATGCGGGGGATCTCAAAAATATGTAGAGAAGGTCATGGCGAGAGGAGCCAAACGAACTAATTGCCCGGTAATCATTGGGTGAATACTATATCCACGCTCGGAAAGCAAAAGAACCAACCCTAGCGCACAAATAGGGAAAAGATTGAGGAAACAATTTGAAGACTATTATGAGCTTTACAATTTACATGGGAAAGAAGTGGAAGATCACGAAGAATGGATGGACGCACCTCTAACCTTCGAGATCGGAGACATTGAGGATGACATGGAAGATCACAATGATCCTTTGATCCTCACCTTGCCAATCGCAGGATCAACATAAAGAAAATCCTCATCGATGGAGGGGAGCTCTAAATCTTACGATACCTTCAAACGTATGGAGCTTAATGAGACAACTCTTGACCTGCTTTTCCATACCATCTATGGGTTCAATGGTACTGGCTCAAGCCTCTGGGGATATTGTTTTGCGGTGGACGCACCATGAAAGTTGACACTCGCTTCGGTGTGGTGGACGCGCCTTCACCCTATGCCATTATTGGACGAAGATGGGTCCACAACCTTAAAGGAGTCGCAGCCCACCTACCATCAATACCTTAGGTTTCCCTACTCCCCCAGGAGTAATGGAGATCAAGGGGTGACTCAAAGCTTCCGCTGCCGAGTAATGCAAATACAACTCAACAAACGAAGAAGATGAGAAAAGAAGAACCCACGGGGCTCGGAAATCCAAAGACAAAGCCATGTGGAAGGAATCTCGGGAAAAGTTTGTCCAAGGAACTCCGTAGAGAACACGGAAGCTTAAACTCAAACAGGATGCTCGCAAACAAAGGGGAACCAAAACCCACATTCACATCCTTGTTCCAAAAAGATCAAGATAGGAACTCTAATGGACGAAGAACGAAGCCTTAAAGAATAACGGACATCTTCGCGTGGAAACTATCGACATGCCCGGAATAGACCCAAAGACGTTGAGTCACATTAAACCCGGCACACCCCGAAGACAAAGATACAAGTGGCTACGGGTATCAAAAAGTTTCCAAAATAAAAGAAGTCAAATATCCTACTTGGATCTCTAACATGGTAATAGTGCCAAAAGAAGAGTGGCGGGGAATCGCATCGACTTCACCAACTTGAACAAAGCGTTCCCCAGGACGGGTTACCCACTACCTCTAAGTACGAAGAGCTATAATTCATGGGATACTCAGGGTACAATCAACTATTTTAGCGAAAGAAGATCGAAACATACGGCATTTTACACACCCCACGATTGCTCCTTTCGGACTCGGACGAGCAACATACAAAGGATGGCTCGATGCTTTATTTTTCAAGCCATGGATTGGCGGGACCTTGGAGGTGCGTTGATGATATGCTCGTAAAAAGCATATTGAGGAAGAACCATCACCAAGAAGGGACATCTTCGAAGCTATGAGAGAACACAATATGAAGGTAAACCGGAGAAGTGCACCTTCGGAACATCAGAAAATTCCTTGGGTACCACAAAGGTATTGAAGTAGATCCCGCATAAAAACTGAGCCATAGTAGACATGCCATCTCCAAAGAACCTAAAAGAAGTACAAAAGCTAATGGATCCCTGTACTTGGGAAGGTTCATCTCGAGATCCTCGGATAAAATGCAAACTCTTTTTTCAACATACTAAAGAAGGGGCCAAATTTGAGTGGATCTTCCTAGGCATCAAAAGTACCTAGCGGAGATCCCTATCCTTAGAAAGTCTTGGCAATATACATTGCAGCAACAGACGATGCGGTAAGCGCCGATCTTGTCGGACTCACACAAAGGAGGAGCAATGCCAATCTACTATGTCAAAGAAAAACCTTATAAAGAAACTACACAAGAATCGAACAACCGATTTTAATATGGTCTACCTTAAGGCGAGGACGTACTTCTGTGACATGTATCCCATGTAGCACCCTCCATCCTCAAAGGGGCGGGAAAGGTAGGACGATAGCAAAATGGAGCACGTACCTCGACCAATTCAACATCCACTATGAGCTTTCAAATACTCTCGAAATGCATGTACCTTTGGACAACGAAGAAGAGGTGCGCATACAAGGATGGAGGGCGCGGGCGCCTTAGAAAAAGCAAAATGAGCAAATAATATTCTTGAACCGTAAACCCCACGACAATGGGAGGTCTTTGTTGATAAAAATAGGAGGAAGCGAGGATGAGCATCGTCATCACCACACCCGCGGGGGATTCGTACACGCATATTGGAATTTGAAGGCCATACAAATAACATCGTGAGTACGAAGGAGTGGTCCATGCTCTCCGCTTGATAATTGAAATGGGGATACAAGAAGTGCGGTTGACAAGTGACTCACAACTAATCATACGCGAGCATAGGCTCCGAATACAATGTGTCTGACAGACACTTATACATGGCCTGGTGCAAGCGTTGATTTCCCCGAATACCAAAAATCAAGTTCCGCCTGATCGTTCGAGCACGAGGATGCCTTATATATCATGCTCAAAACGAGGACGGTAAAGCAATCATAACAAGTATACGAACCATCCATCAAGCCCCAAAGAGATGCGCGGCTAACCAACGCAAGTCTAGGGAGGAAGATATCTCTCGACGATGATATCGGAGAGCACATATTAAGTCACAAGCCGGATGAGGGGCGACGATTACGGTCGGAAAAGAAGATTGGAGAATCGAAATCCATTCTTTCCTCGAGGAAGGGAAACTCACGGGACACCAAACAGAGGAAAGTACAATCTATGTACGGCTAAGAGACGGAACCTTATACGGAAAATCATTCCCTCGGGCCTTGCATTTCGCTGCCTGTCCCGATCCGAGGGACATGGCATCTGAAGACATCCATAGAGGAGACGCGGGGGAATCACCCATTTAATGAGGTCCCTTACGGATAAGGCAAGACACGGGGCTACTGCCAAGCCATGATCCGGAGACGCAAGGTGCGAGGAATGTCAAAGATTTGGCTTATCCACGCCCCCCATAAGTTGAACTACGTACTCAAAATGGGGTATCGACATAGTGGGCCGCTCGTATCGGGGACCGGAAAAGAAGATTCCCTAATAGTGGCAACGGATTACTAAGTGGGTCTCCAAGAATTCGTGATTCGGACGCTGAGATCCCCGAAGATAGTTTCGAACAATTATCGACTTGCCATTAGACACCCTCAAAATTCGAAAAAACAAATCCACCCCATATACCCACAGAAAGCAATGGACAAGCGGTGGCCACGTACAAAACTTTGGCACTTATCCTTAAAAAACAACTAGACGAGTACAAGGGGTGGTGGTGCTTGAAAACGTTACATAACGTTACGTGGGCATAGGGACAACTTTCGTCCAGCTACGGGAGAGTCTCCGTTTTACTCACGTTTATCTCCCTACGGAAATTCTACTACCAACAACAAAGACGAAGCATGGGAGAAGAACCTCACCACGGACATGATGTTGGAAAAGTAAAAGAAAGGAGAAAGCGACACCGCAAAACAATGGAAACTGTGTAACAAAAAAGTGAAACTTAGAATTTTGTAGAAGGGCAAAGTATGTGTTAACCATTCAAATTTACTTCCGCGTTTGACTTACAAGTCCACATGTTTTCTATCTCCGATGAAGGAATAACGCCACTTCAATCAATCCAAGCTTTCATCTTCAAGTGTCATATTCTACTCATTACCCACGGGGACACACGTAGATACACCACCACATACCCATCCGTTTAGGGAGATCAACAAAAGAACGAAATTGAATGTACATTTAAAAAAACATGCCAATCTTAATAAAATATCGACATTACCCCGATTTCTGAACCACGTCATTGTCGATTACTTGCTTTATACTTTAATAAGAGGAATGTCACAAACGTGGATCACTCATACCCACCGTCGGGTAATGTCACTTTCGTGAAATATCCCACAAAAATGCAATCTCTCTAACTCCCCATAAGTGTCTATAAGTGTATGACCGACTTCCCAGGCAGAGATATCCAGCAATATTACAAACATGAACTCATTAATATATCCTGAACGCCGCAGTTCACCGCTCGTAAATCCTCGCGAGGAATTATCTTATTATTCCTCAAATTCCACTTTCTCAAATTCCAAAGTCAACATCCTTGGATTACAAATACTACTGAATTACCTGACTTATAAAGCCAATAGATGCGAATTGACAAAATACAAATTGATTTAAAACCTAGTACATAGTGATGGATTACAAACCTTCTATCAGCTGAGATCAATCCCCTAGTTTGCTTCGGCGCTTCCCGAGACAAGGCCAGGACCACGTGGTAATTGACTTGGCCCTCCAATTGAACTACCTTAGCCTTGATAACAAATACAACCAAAGCATATACCTTCACAATGGTGAACCGCGGAGTCCAGTGCCACGCTTGGCATAATCATATTCATTTGATAACTCATAATCTACCCACGAAGATTATGAGCATACTCTCTCGTCTCGAAGCATTGAGCTCATCATTCTTCGATTTCAAACCCTTGTTAAGACGATACATAGTCACCTCTAAGTTTTCTCATACTCAACCTTTGACGGGCCATCGGCTCGAGGCACGGATAAGGCACTACCAAGAGCGCCCGATTCCGCCTATCATCTCTTTCCTTAAAGGCGTTGCATATAAGCCAAGACATGTGAGAAGAACGCGCTTGTCTTCTTCCATGTCATTAAGTTAACTAGAGTGAAATTTCTTTCAAATTATCGGCCAAGCCAAAATAGCATCATCGCCATCCGCGATCATCGAGGAAAGAATCTTCCCACCAAGTAAAGCACCAAGATTACCTTGCAATGAACCGCCAAAACCTCAAGATCAGATCCATCAGACGACCTTTACTACAAATTGGGGGGATAACAATTAGGGTTTTAATCAAAAGAAAGGCGACGCGCGAAGAAGTTAAGAAGACGAAAGAAGAGAGTCTATGACACGTGTGGGAAATGCCATGGCTTATTTCTCACCGACACACTTGCTTCGGCGCGGGCACTGCTCGCATTTAGTCTTTGAAGAGAGTAAAGGCGGTCGAATAATGAGATAAAAGCATATCTCTGTTGAACCCACCAAGCGTTGGTATGTCAAGTTTGGTTGTCATATTTTAGTGAATCAAAACTCATTTAAAGAGTCGCTTGATTATGTACTAGAGTCAACTTCGTATAGGTTAGCTTGAAAATATTAGGATATGAGACATTACAAGTATTGCAAAGACTTGAAGAAGTGAAGAAGTAAGAAGCTACACGACAACATCATCCTTCCACTTGAGGTTAGTGATATTTGACTTGAACTGTTTCATTCCCTAACGTATCTTTCAAGTCGTGCATATTGAAAACAAATCTGTGAAGCATGAACACCCTAGTTAGACATAGTATTAAGGAATACAATACGAGGTTTATTGCTTAACCATTAAACTTTGTAGATAAGACATCGACATAATCGTTTAAATGCTATTGTGATTATGTATGGATATGAGGTTAGGATTTCATCCTAGGAAACAATGTTTTACATGTGTTTTAAGGAAGTAAATTCATGAACTTGTTTTGTGAATCTAAAAGGAAATCGCCAGGCGTTATTGGTATTGTTATTCATTGCATATATTATGAACAACCAATATATGTGATCAGTATAAACGCTCATGACTTGTTTGTGTTCTTGGTAAAACTATTCACAAAGGCCTGACTTTTGTATCGGTATGACTTTTATTAGTGAAACCGATCTTAAGTAATCACCTGAGATGGTATGATCGAGTTTGTGATTTTGTGTAAGACCGACTCTGGGTAAAGGGGAACCGATCCTAGTAAGAGGTGCAACACATCACAAAGGGGAATCGATCCTTCTATGAGGTGCAACATGTTTTAGCAGAAAGGGGAACCGATCCTATGGACATGTGCAACACGTTTTTAGGCAAAGGGGAACCGATCCTATGGACATGTGAAACACATTCAAGTTAGATACCATTTATATGTGGGGAACCGATCCTAGTACCTAGTCAACCGAATTTTGGAAAGCTAGTGTGACTATGCACAGTATTCACATGAAGGTAGAACCGAAACTTGTTTTGGTAGAACAGTTAAACCCATGATTGGTGATTGAGTGTTCTTGATCAATCACATAGTTCTTGAAAGTAAGATGAACCAATTCTAAACTTGTTTGGAAGTGTGGCAAATCGGTTTCAAGATTGTAAATATGAAATAGGACTTACAGAGTAAGGATGTAGACATACTTTGAACATGTGCAGTAACGCTTATTTTTAATTGTTCAAAGTTATTCCTTAATAGCTAAAGGAAGAGAATCCCAGGATCGAAACATAAATAAGTTAAGAATCTTTTATTTAAGGTTTTTAATTTTATTTTAGGAAAATGAGAATTAGTAATGTGCATTTACTAGTTGAAGATTTTCCAAAGAGATTTTCTTTCAATATTTTGGACGAGCATTTCCAGGAATTATGGAAACCGAATTTGGAATATATTGCATATCTTGAGAATATTTACGGTTTTGGAAATTCCTTGGTGTCCAAACTTCCTTGTCTATAAATACTTGAAGTTTGCATTTTTAGCAAACTAATCCTTCGTGACAGCAAACTTCCTTGGTTGTGTTATTACTGGTGAAGCCGCCTATTCGGAGAGGAGAGTAACCTAATTAGGCGAAATCTCTTACGGCCGCTCAGTTTAAAGTCTTCTTTGGGATTGATAAGCTCTATTAGTACCGTTGGTGGGAAACTAGATAATTGCGGTTTATCTTGTGTTTTCGATTGATTTGATTGACTAACGGTGGTTGAACTTTGATTGCACCTAGTTTGTTTATGATTGAGAATCTTGTCTTCTGATATAAGATTCACTCAAACTAGATCGAAGTTTCGACAGGGATCTTTAGACTGTTTGTAGATTTAAAGACGTCTTATGATAATCCATTGTTAACAGACTCCGTTCTGTGCGTGATTGATCACAAGAGATTCAAGTTGTTGTGTGCAGGAGTTTATTGAAGATCTAAGAAGATTTGAAGACAAAGAAGATATTGAAGATTTCTGATTTGGGGTTCATAATCTTTGGTGTGCACAATACTTGTTTCGGTATAGAGGATCCAACTATAATCGGTTTATCCTTGTGGTAGATTAGATTGATTAGTTGTGTAGATCGGCATCAATACAATTCTTTGTGATTAAAAGTATTGATTGCAAAATCTTAACAATTACCTTTGGTAGTTGATGATAAGATAGATCTAAGAACCTAACGAAGGAGTTTATTGAGATAAACAGAAGAGCCTTTGTTGAACTCACATCACTTGGTTGAAGAGAGTTGCTACCAAGCAGATTTGTTGTTCCTTTACTGTTTGGAATACGAACCAAAGGAATTGTTCCAAGTACGTGACTTATTCATAAGTTGGAGGTGTGGGAATACAGACGAAACTAGGTGAACTATAGGTTTAGTTGCTTGGTCTCAACTATACGAAGTTGGTTTGATTTTGTATAGAGGCTTAATCCCGAGAGTATTCAATTCTGGACAAGGTCCCGAGGTTTTTCTGCATTTGCGGTTTCCTCGTTAACAAAATCTTGCTATATCTTTTACTTTTCTATTTCCACAATTATAATTGTTTTTATTATAATTAGAAGTAAAATACACAAACGTTAATTCCTATTTTACTTGATAGTAATGCTATTGTGTTTGGTTAAGTCCGAACCTCTTATCAAGTAAACATACTTCGTTGTTGTATGTCTCGATCTCGTATCCATAGAAGATCACACGAAGTGTGAACCGATTAGTTGCATTGTCTCGACTCTGTCCATAGATAATCACTTTCGGAGAAAGGACTTATAGGTAGGAAAAGTTTTAGCTTGAGGTATATTTGGGTACCCTCGCCTTTTCAGTAAGTTTTTGCTTTGGCCAAGTTCATCTTTACAAGTGACGAAAGTCATGTTGATTATTTCAATATTTTAAAAATTGCTTTGATTAAAAATAGTGTGTGAATAACCTCTATTTAACATCCTCTAAGAATGTTTCAATGATTGAAATGAGAGTTTATAATATATAACCATGGTTGGATATAAACATTGTGTAATAACTTATACGTGTGTAAGTCCATAATCCTTGAACCAAAGTATGCATTCTTTGCTGCTCAGGATAACCGGAACTAAAGTCCGCGTACCTGTATGCGTACTGCCGGAAGTTCACGTCCCGTGAATTTCTGCTAGACTTTGTGAACTGAAAACAAACTCAATCCGGTACTTAACTCCGCGTACCGGTATGCGTAAAGTGGGTTATTTTCTAAAAACGGTTATTCTTGTACTAAGACATTTATAAACTAAGGAATGCATATTTACAAACCGTGGCTATAATGTTCATGAATCGATTCGAGTGAATCAAATCATTTTTGCTTCGATTGTGTCTTATATACTTCTATGAGATCTAAGCAATTGAACAACTCTCTAACTAGTTCTTTTAAGTCATTTGAACTAGTTATGGTGAATATGAATAAGGTTTATATGAAAGTGCTCATATGGCTAACCATTTGGTTAACTACACAAACCAACTAGGTGTACACGTTTAGGTACGGTTATACAAACCTAAATGAATGTGCATTTCATTTGTGTATAACAAGCTAAGTTCGATCTAACAGTTGAAAGATATTAGCTTGAATCTAATCAGGTTTTCATCCAACGGTGAATATTGAATGCTTTGTTACCAAGGTAACTTAGATTGCAAACCCTGATTTGGAGACTATATAAAGGATAACTCTAGCAACTGGGAAACCTAATCCCCACACATCATGTGTGATACCAGTTGTATAAGCTAGAGTCGATTCTCTTTTAACCTTAGGTTTCTACCGAGACCACCGTAGGTTAACGACTTGAAGACTTCATTGGGATTGTGAAGCGGACTCCAACTATTTTCTCTCTAGTTGCGTGATCTGATCTTGTTGTTTCTATCGTATTGAGTACAATTGTAAAATTGTCTCGAGATTAATTTCACCGATAGGCAAGATAGAAAAGTAGTCACAAACATCTTCGTCTCATCGTTTGTGATTCCACAATATCTTATTTCGCTAGTCGATTAAGATTATTGTGAGGTGATTGATATTTCTAGGATGTTCTTCGGGAATATAAGTTCGGTATATCAATTGGTTCATGTTCACCTTGATTTATCAAAAGACGGAACAAAACTCGTAGGTATTTCTGTGGGAGATGGATTTATCTATTCTTGTAGACTTTTCTGTGTGATACAGATTTGTTTATTAAAGTCTTCGACTTTGGGTCGTAGCAACTCTTAGTTGTGGGTGAGATCGGCTAAGGGAATCAAGTGCGTAGTATCGTGCTGGTATCAGAGAGTAAGGAGCGCAACTGTACCTTGGATCAGTGTGAGATTGATTGGGGTTCAACTACAGTCCAGACCGAAGTTAGTTTGTAGTAGGCTAGTGTCTGTAGCGGCTTAATACAATGTGTGTTCAATTTGGACTAGGTCCCGGGGTTTTTCTGCATTTGCGGTTTTCCTCGTTAACAAAATTCTGGTGTCTGTGTTATTTCTTTTCCGCATTATATTTTGTTATATAATTGAAATATCACAGGTTGTGTGTTGAATCGATCAATTGGTAAATCCAACCTTTGTTTGTTAATTGTAATTGATTGATACTTGAACATTGGTCTTTGGTACCGTTCAAGTTAATTTCTCTTGTAATCAATTAGGGTCGCAGTTTTCTATTTGTTTGAGCAAGGATTGAATCGAGAAATTGAGATATAACTCTTTGATATACTTTTTATTAAGATTGAGTCTAACTATCTAGTTGATTCTCTTAAAAGTATATTGGAGTTAGTCCATACAGATTTCTAAGCGAATTATTGGGTGAGGTTGTTGTACCCCCACTTTTTCATCTCTATCTATTCCTGAAGAGACGGAAGAAATGCTCTGCATGACACGGCAATCAATCCCTATCTTCACCGACCTGAGATTAGAGAATTCAGCTATAAATAGGTCATCTATTTCTCCAAGATAAGACATAACTTTCTCATAACCTTTCAGAGCAATTCTTCTTCAAACCCTAGAATTCTCTGATCTCTCTCTTCATCTGCTTCCCTCCCTAAGACCAGCCCTAACCTATCCTGTGACTGAAGCAGCCTTTGAACGGCCACTGTGCGTGGTTTAGGCGAAGACTGTTCGTGCTCAACCTCCCGTAACTCACTTTCAGAAACCCTAGAATCCCACTTTAGCCTCTCACCGATTTTAGGTAACTACAATAAGGTTGTGTATAAATAGTGTTTCACAAAAACAAACCAAAAGTTGATTCTTCTCTTGTTAGTTTTCGGACGTTTTTAGTTCTTAAATTTGCTATTCCTTTAGTTTTCCTTTGTACTTTGGCTTTTTGTTTTGGCATGTTAGTCTCCTTTAATTGTACTCGCCTGCATACGGTTTGTGTGTTTTCTAATATATTTAAAAAAAAGTAGTTCAGCCATGTTTTTTTGTTTGCTGAAGATTGTCTAGTCTTCACTAGAACAACTATGGCGCATGATAAGAATTTTGAAATATTAATCCATCTATTTAGTAAATTTTTTGGGATAATTCATTAATTTTCATAAATTAGGTATTGTTTTGAGCTGTAAAACTGATAATGAAAAACCAGATTGCTAGTATCATAAATATTTGGAAAATGGTCTTCTTAGATAAGTACTCCCTCCGTTTATGGAAAGAGTACTATCACCTTTTTTAAGTTTGCTTATTTTAGGCTAAAATGAAAAAGTGATACTACCTCTCTTCCAGATGGAGGTAGTATTTATGAGTTTCATAGCTTACACAGAGAAATGAGATGGAGACATTTGGTCACGAGAGAAATTCATCACTAAGCTTACTCTTTGGAAGAGTAAATACCTTACTTAGCCCAAAAGGACAATCCTAACCCAAACTGTCATAGGATCCCTTGCTTCTCGCCATTAAGTAGTTTTCTCAATGCCCAAGGTGTTGACTGACAAATTAGATAACATAAACAGAAATTTCTTGTTGAATGAAAACCAAAATGGTAGAGGATGCAAAAGGGTTATTAAGCCTAAGACTTTAGGTGGTCGAGGCATTAGGAGGACTAAAATTATAAACTATGCACTCTTAGACAAGATGGCATGGAGAGTGCTTAGTGAATGTGACTATATGTGGGTTATTATACGAAGTGTTAGAGCACTGCTCGGTCGAACTCGCAAGCGTTGCTATCTCAATCTTGTTTGTCAAGTTTAGTTGCCAAAACTATAAGTCCTGATTTCTAGTCTACTAATAGCTAAGTCTCGGATTAGGATAGAAAGTGTTGTTGTGCTTTAGACTTCATGGCGTTCATCGATTGAAGACGAAGAACTACTAAGGGTAGCTTTTGGAACTTCATCAACAAAAGATATATGGAGACTTGAACTCATTTATCACTCAAAAGTCTATCTACTCTATCTCCTCTTTGAGACAAAAGTCGTATAACTATATAAATTTCGATTATACACATTTGATATTTCGAGCTGAGTTTAACTCGCTTATATATTTCTCGAAATATGTGTTGGTAAGATTTCGCTTTAACCAAGTTCATCTTATATTCTTGACGAAAGTCAAAAGATGATCATGTGAAAATCGCCTGGTAACATCTTACATGATTTGTGTGAGACAGTCATCTGGTATAGACTCGGAATGCTTCGTATTGATCTATCGATCACTTGAAAATTTCTTTGAAGCTAATAGTTTCTGTGAGACAGCTATTATCATCTTCCAAGAATGTTTCAATGATTGAAATGGGAGTTTAGAACAATTAACCATGATTGGATATAGCACAGTATGCGTACTTGTATGCTAACCGTTGCAAGTTATTCCAAGTCCGGGAACCATAGTTTGCACACTCGTATGCGTACTGGTTGGTTTAATGAAAGTCCGGGAACTTAGCATGCATACCCGTATGCGTACTGGCGTAAGTTCATGTTCGGAAATTCAACTGAGTTTGGAAGGTACGCGTACCCGTTCGCATACGGGCGAACACAAACTTAGTCCGGCCACTTAGGTATGCGTACACGTTTGCATACTTGAGTAGGTTATGTTCTAAAATCGGTTTGTTCATGAAATAATACATGCATTTATATAATAATTCCCAAATATTCTCATCCAGAGGCATTTGCTTCATTTGAAAGATGCCAGAAATATCTTCACCAGTATCTTGACTTATCTTTTTTATTGAAGAAAACACTTGATTTCTCAAGATTAATAAGTTGACCTGAAAAAGCAAAACTTTTAACGATACTAATGAGGTTGTTGATAGATTCTTCTGATGCCTAGGTGAAAAGTAGACATTCATCTGCGAAAAATAGGTGAGTGATATTTGGCCCTCCTCTAGCTGGTTGAATTGGAAGTATGAGTTTCTGATCAGCTGCATTAGTTATAAATCTGCTAAAACCTTTTATTCCCAGAATTAACAGATGAAGTGATATTGAATCTCCTTGTCGCAAAATTCTAAAAGTACTTAAACATCTCATAATTAGACTGCACCACTTTGAAGAGAATCCCAACCTTAACATAATCTTTTCCAGATCAATCCACTTCATTCAATCGAAAGCTTTCACCATGTCCAATTTGATTCCAACCACGCTAGGGAATATTGAGGTTTTCTTCATGTAGTCAACTATTTCATGCGCCATGATGGTGTTTCCATGTATGTTTCTCCATGCAACAAATGCTCCTTGAATGTGATGCCAACTTTTTTGAATTGTTTCTTTTCATGATGTGTCAGACAACCAAATTTCATAGAATCTGTGAGGTTTCTAGGCTGATTTTTCTGATTTTTGGGTATTGAAAAGGATAGGATAATGATCTGAAGCAAAAGGTAGAAGGTCTTTGATATGGAGGTTTGAAATTGTTGAAACCAAAGAGGGTTCGTAACAACTCTATTTTGGTTTTGACAATTCTATTGTTTCTTTTACTGGACCAAGTAAATAGTGCGCATGTGAAGGGAACTAAGCCCTAGTTAATCTATGGTATCAAAAACAAATTTATAAGATGGTGTAGTGAAAGTTGCGAAGCTTTATTTATCACAGCAATGTAGGACAAGGTTTAGGTACACCAGAATAACCCAAGGTTTATTCATTCTCTGACTCATCTCATTTAAACAATCCCATTGAGTTTTCCAGATCTCTTTGTGAGTTGATGCATACATACTCTTTGTGAGTTGATGCATACATACAAGTGAGGCACCAATTTTTCTGCTTATCACCAGAGCAAATTTCTAAATACATTATAGTATCATTGTACTCTTTCACCTCAACCCAACATTATCTTTCCACATTAGAGAAAAGTCCCCCCGAATTTCCCACCGAGTTTTGATACAAAATATTAGGATAACCGCCCATGTTGATACAATTTAGATGCTTAAGGGTTTTAATAGATTAACTCCATGGGCATGGGCGCAGCCAGAGGTTGACTAACCCCGACTCTAGCCCCCTCCCCTAAAATCCTAAAAACCATTCAAATTAACCTAGATTTCAAATTTAGCCCACCTAACATACATTATCTAGACCACTGTAATCCTATAATTTATTAAAAGAAAAAAAATGGCCCCTTCCGTATCAAGTTTTGCCTCCGCCACAACGGAGACCTAAAATTATGCCAAACTGAAAAAGTGATAGTATCTCGTTTTTTAAAATGGAGGGAGTATAAGACTAGATTTATCATAAATGATGTAGCCTAACGAAATTTTTTTCGCAGTTAGCATTTGAAACTGAAAAGGAATTGGGGAAGGATGATGCAAATCCCGGGTAGATGCAACGAGCACCGATTGCTGGTGAAGGGTTGGTATTCATTCCAACAAGGTTATGCTGACTTATGCAAGAAAAAAATTAGCGACTTCGGATTCTTGGAAACAAAGAGAGTAAAAGGCCACTGTGACACTGTCACGGAGTAAAGTGAAAGAAATCAAAATATATCAAAGAGAAATAATTACATTTAGAGAGACAGAATGCATTAAGATTTAGACGGTCTAAGTTCACATGGATGAGAAATGAATGCAAGTGAAATGGTTTGAGAAAAAATTTAAAATCTTAGTACTTTGTTGTTTGAGACCATCTAAATGGTGAGAAGTTTAAAAGAAAACATAAAGAAACATAAAGAGCTTTTCCACCTATAACTTTGGGCATTGTACTCTACAAATAGATTTAACCTCTTTTTGGAGACCCTGGTCTTCCTGCCCGGCACAACTTGTCATGATTTTTCCTCTTCTTAAATATTATGGACGTGTAGATTGACATCCATCAGCTCTTCAAAGTTTCTAGTTAATCAGGTTGTGGGTATATGGTTCGCTGGTCCGATATGTATAGAGCACTCACAAAATATAGTATTAACAAGCTAAAAGATAACACTATATAGAGGGTTTAAATGTGTGTATTACAACAAAAGTATAATTTTACGATGTTTTAGTACAACAGTTGTGGAAGAGCTCAGACTGTATATGCTTGTTGAATTGTGTCGATGTCGAGTCCCTTCCTCCTTACCACTGATTCTACGTGACCCTTCAACGTATGGAGTTCTCTTAACCTGCATTAACACACATCATTAATAACTGCCATTTCTTTCCGTGATAATATCTTGTTTTTTGTCATTATGGACAACATACCTTGTGATTTGAGCTCTTCTTTTGGCTTCTTCAGCCATATCACCATAGCCATGGAACATTTTGGTATCAGGTGGGTGAAGGCCGTGAAGTGTCCTCTGTGCAGTAGCCCATTGGAGCTCTCGTGCTTCTTTGCCAAAATCCTTCTGCCTCGTGAATGCAACCTGCGAAAAGCGAGAAATCCATCAACCACAGAAAGAACCAATTACATCAGATAATAGAACGGATCAGAAAGAAACTGCAAAACCAATTGAATTCGTACCTTTTTCTCAATAACAAGATCCCAGGCCCTCCCGCTGATAGCGTAACGGATCATGAACTTCAGAATATCAAGAGGGAAGTAGAAGACGATGTTATACAGCCAAATCACACCAGCCCAGCCCCATCCGATGCCTTCTATCGCAGCAAAAGCCCAGTTTGCATGTACTGCAATTACCGTAGCAATCTGCAAAATCATGAAAACATAAAGACTTGAACGAGACTTTCATTCTTTTTTTCCCCTGTTTTCCTTCATTCATTCAAATTTCAATATAAGAAAGGAAGAATCCTCACCAGCTGAGCAACCAAGAAAGCTGCCACAAGCAAAATCCCAGGACGCTCGACAAAAGACCAACTACGTGACCGTGTCACAAAGATAAGGGCCTGGCTAATAGTGCTAACTTGCAGGTATACCGCTGAGGCAAGCATCTTGATGTCATCTCTTTCTGTTTGCTTAAGGCTGTGAACCCCAAATGTACGCTACAATTAAGAATGCAGAAGCAAGTGTTAAAAGCTAACAATTTTGAGTAAAAGGTAAAAAAGCACATTAAATAACTTAAATTCACTAAGCTAACAATTTCGTTGTTATGCTCGATAATATAAGCAAGTTTGAATATACAACACTTTCAAAAATGTTAGCGATTTCAGATTCTACTTACTGGAAAGAAATCGGTTTTATATGCTGCCCAGAAGAAGATAACTGTCATTATCGCCATGTAAGTACCGAGAATTACTCCAGTGGCAAAGATCTCAGCCAGCTTCCAGCTGTCCGGTAGAGGAGAAGGTTTTACTCTATCTTTTGATATCGTCATTATGGTACCTGATATACTGATAAGTTAGAAAAGAAAACATGTATCTAGCCTGGCTCAACCAAATGAAAATATGCAATCTTGGAGAAGTGAACACGAACCATCATTAAGTATGGCAATAATCAGCACCATGAAAGGAGGAAAGTCGAACTGCCAAATGAGAGCTAGTAGCATGAAACCAAGCTATCACAATAAAATCAAGTGTGAGGTGATTAGAACCTCTTAACTTACTGATATTAACTACAGCCCCTCAAATTAAAAGAAATGTTCTGCACAGAAAGAACTAGTTACTTACCACAACACGAATGGTGATAGAAACAGCGTAAATCTGTAGAAACACAAAACAATAAAAGTTTACAAACTTAACACGAGTTGAGCTGCTATTTGGCTATATAGAAGTGATTTCACCTGCGTCACCTAATATTAAGAACCAGATATTACCGTGTAGTTTTTCATTCTTTGGAAAATAGCTCGACTTGTCAACACGGCACTAATAATAACACTAAGACCAGGCTCAGTTAGTACAATGTCAGAAGCACTACGAGCTGCATCAGTCGAATCCGCTACAGCAATACCAATGTCAGCCTTTTTAAGAGCAGGAGCATCGTTCACTCCATCACCAGTCATTCCACATATGTGCTTCCTAGCTTGCAGGTGTTTTACGATCTCATATTTATGTTCTGAATCAAACACAAGAAATCCAATCAAAATGAACACCAAAAAGGAACAAGAAATATAAACCCAATTAAATAGTTGTAATGACAACAGTACCTGGAAAAACACCAGCAAAACCATCCGCTTTCTCTATCAGTTCATCAACCGGTAAAGCTGCAACAGATTCATCCTCGCTCTGACCTAGCAATGCAGATGAGGGGTACATGTTGGTCCCCATTCCCAGACGGCGGCCAGTTTCTTTCCCAATGGCCAGTTGATCACCTAACAATAATTGAAAGAGAAACTGAATCTCTGCGAGAAGGGATGGCAACAGAAAATACTTGGGCAAAACAGAAACCCACCTGTGATCATTTTGACACTAACCCCAAGTTCTAGAGCCCGCTTAATGGTCTCAGCGCTGTCGTGTCTAGGTGGATCAAAGAGTGGCAAGAGGCCGACAAACTTCCATGGAGCACCCGTGCTCTCTTTCCTACCTTCTGGGACTTCTTGGTATGCTACTCCGAGTGACCTTAAGCCTCGTTCTGCAAATCTATCAATCGCTGCATGGACTCTACGCTCTATGTCCGGTTTATTGTTTGCAAGATTCAAAATCTGATCATCAAAAATATTGGCCACATCCCACATAAACAACAAAAGCCGTTAAGAATGTGCAAATAACCAAAAAACACAAAAAACACAAAAAGTTCAAAAAGTTCAAAAAAGTGGTACCTGCTCTGGTGCACCTTTGCTGACCCGATGCATTTTACCTTCATTGTCAATGTATGTAAGCGCTGTTCGTTTGTCAATGGGGTTAAATGGGAGAAAGTGCACTTCTTGAATGCCAGCACACGCCTTTTAGTGAATTAGATCAAATCAGAAACACTAATAAACAAATACTCAAAGAGAAACTATTTGGTCAAGTTTATGAAGAAACACAGCAAAGTCCAACATTAGCAAACACACCTCCTTTGGGTCAGCCAGCATCCCAACAATAGCTGTGTCTATAGCATCTTGATTTTCAGTCCGAGATGCTCGAGCAGCCATCAGAATAACAGTATCTTGAGTTACTCCTTTAGTGAAAACCTGGATATATATGATCAAGCACAAGTAGTCAGATGAAGAACCCACTGCCTTCCTCAAGTAGAAATACGTTTCACCACAAAACCTATAGATATATGACCTCAACAAGATTCTTATCAACACTGAGCTTGTTCAACGTCAGAGTTCCAGTCTTGTCACTGCAGAGCACGTCCATGCCAGCCATTTCCTCTATTGCTGTCATTCTCTTTGTAATAGCTCCCTGCAGAACAAAATTCACCTGGAGAGTGAGTCTCGAGTTAGAGAGAGTTAGGCATTCACTTAGAGAGTGAATGGCCTATATAGTTGTTTCGAGACAAGTTTTGGGTAAGGCTGGCGCATGAGTGGGTAAAGTTTATTCACTGAACCACTGTGTTGCCTGGTTACATCCAAGAGAAATTGCAGAAGTCAATTTCGGGGTGTGTTGCGAACCTGCTCAGCTAAACGATGGGAACCAATGGCCATTGTCACCGAGAGCACTGTTGGCATGGCGATTGGAATTCCTCCAATTAGAAGAACCAGAAGATTGTCAATTCCTGGACGATAATCCCTATTTTGTACTGGGTACATGATGATAACCTCTATTATCATCCCAATAATAATTGAGCAGATACAGAAGTTTCCGATTGTCGTCAAGACCTGAGAATTAAACAAGAAAAGGACGTATCAGCTCAATATCATCAGTCGAAGTTAAAAAAATGTAACGAGTTGAAAGAATATCCAAAAATTTCTGTACAACGATTCACTCACCTTTTGGAAGTGACCAACTTGGTTTGTAGAATCTACAAGATGAGCAGCCTTTCCGAAGAAAGTATGAACACCAGTTGCAAACACAACTGCTTCGACTTCCCCTTGCTTGCAGGTAGAACCAGAATAAACACCATCACCCGGCCCTTTTGTAACAGGTAAGGACTCCCCAGTAAGTGCAGACTGCAATGCCCAATCAGTCACTTCATAAACACATCAATCATGTTGCATTCCATCAATTCAGAAAATAAAATCTCAGTAAACCCACCTGGTCAATTTTCAATGGATCTCCGTCAAGTAGACGTGCATCTGCAGGAACTATATCCCCAAGCTTAATACTGATTACATCACCAGGAACAAGAATAGATGCGTCCTCTTCATTCCACTTTCCGTCCCGGAGAACCTACATATGTTTCATTTCAGCAACTCAAATCCTTCTCATTTGACTCAAAATTAAATCATCAGAAAGATGATCCAACAAAAATAAAAATTTCAAAAACAAAAACAGCTTAAACTAGCAAATGGGCTATATACTCCAATATGATACCTTAGCTTTCGGTGCTAGCTGAGCCATGAGAGCAGCAGCGGCATTTCCTGCACTATTCTCCTCGACGAAGCTGATTGTCGAGTTAATGACAAGAAGAATAATGATTCCAACAAAGTCCTGCCAATCTGGAGGTTTTCCCTGCAAAATCAAACAGCAAACACTTCACTAAAAAACTATCCAAAGATTAGTTTAATAAAATAAAAAAAATGAAAATTAAATGAAAGGCTGATAATAAAAAATTAAATGAAAGGCTGATCGAACAGTAGTACTACTTACTCCTCCATTTGCAACAGCTATAGCAACTATTGCAGCAATCTCCATTACCCATGATAATGGATTCCACATAAACCCCAAGAACTTCAAGAACTTGCTCTCCTGAAATATCGAACCAAAAAAGTGTGGGTATTCAAAATGAACATCTTTTGCTCAGAAAAATCTGAAAAAGAAAAGAAAACTACCTTTTTTTCTTCAAGTTTGTTGTAACCAAAAATGGTTACTCTTTCTTGAGCCTCTTCAGACGTTAATCCTTCTCTAGTACACCGTAGATTTCCAAATACTTCTTCAATGGGTATATTCTCCTGCATTTACAAAAGAAAAAACAGAGAAGAACCTTTTAAAAGAAAAACCCATAACAACAAACAACAACACATACTAAAATACCTCAGAAACAAAAAACAGTGAAATATTGAAGAACATTTCAAGTAGAGATCCATGATCGGTACCAAATCTACAGCTTCTTTCAATAGAGCCTCAAGGACTTCTTCATCCTTGTCTCCCATCTCTCTATGGGTACCCATCTTCCTCTCTATCTCTCTGTTTGTAAACCCCTTCTCTGGTCTAAGTTACTCTCTGTTTATCTTTCTTCTCTGTTTATTACAGAACTAAATAACAAGGCAAACAGAAGACGATGAGGAGAAAGAAACAAGGTTCTGGGATCTAGCGGACTGAAGAAGAAAAAAGGTGTTTTAAAGAGAACGTGCGGTGCTATATTTAGAAGAGGGAGACATACGAAGAAAGATAAAAATTTCCCGAAGCGGGAAAAAAACGGATTCCAATTTGAGTTTTATATTTTAGTTTGGAATTTCATTTGACGTCCGGACACGTGTCGAAACGAAATTTCCTTGAAGCAACCTTAAATGTGAGCAGTGGGTTTTATGAATTTACAAATTTATTTTTCTTTCAGTTTTCTGTTTTTTTTTTTTTTTTTCCTTTCGGCTTTTAGCTGCTGTTATCAAGTCATTCATTTTCTTTGCTTGTAAGAACATCAAATGTCCGTTTCTGGAAAAGTGATAATTTGGCCTATTTTAGTTTTTATTGTCAATGTATCTTATTTATTTATTTATTTATTTTCTTATTTATTTATTTTTCTTTGTAAAATAAAATGTAACTTATTCTTTTATCTTATTTAATCTTTTAAAAAAAACATTCTATTTTATTTATGTCCATTAAAATTAAAGAAATAAAGAATAAACATTCTATTTTATTTAAACTCTGAAGTCTATTTTTCTATTCTATTTGATTCTATTTGGACGTCTGAACTCTGAAGTCTTCAGTAAAAATTCAAATCTAAAGAATAAAACTCTAATAAGTCCATTAAAATTATAAAATAAAATAAAATAAATAAGAATAAAACAGGTCAGATAAGTTAAACTCGATTAAGTTTTTAACTGGGGCGAGGATATTTACTTTAACCATTTCATTAGGGCATTTCGACAAACAAATCAGACGGTAAAATCCAGCTACAATCTTAATGCGTTAAGAATATATTCCACCACCCAGACCCAAATTACTTTTACACAAAAAAAACAGTCAGAACCTTATACATTTGTGTATTGGGTTGCACTTTCTTCAAGGAAAAGGACATCCACTTTTTGTTAAAGAAGCAGCAGCTTAGGAGATAAGAAATAGCCATTTCTGGTTCACCTAGTTAAAGACCCATAAAAAGTCACTAGCTAGCTTTTTATTGATTTAGCAAACTTTACACTATTTATAGCAAACCTTACATTATTAAAAAAAGAGTCACTAGTTGGAGGTTTCAAAATGTACATAGTAATATTTATGAGCTTAAACCAACCACCACTACTCTGATGATCTTTCTTATATTCATGATGAAACTGAATTTATTAAAGAAAATTTGAAACTTCTAAGAAAATATAATTAGTAATCAGTAATTCATCACTTGCTTTGAAACAAAGTGTGATATTAGTCTGTTTTATGTAGGTTCTAAAACTAGTAATAGTGGTTGTTGGTCTTCTTTTATAGAATGCCGTGCGTGGTTTGTGCAACTACAAAGATGATGCATGAGGAGGTGATTCAGGTAAACGAGTGGTTCGATTACAAACGTGTTACTAGCCCTCTTTGTAGATATTCCCACTAGCTTATTCCTGTTGTTTATTTTTCTCTTTCTAACCATAGATATGGGGTGTTTATGTTTGAAATGCTTGCACACTTTGCATTAACTAAGGTCCAGAAAGCCTTTGTAACATAGAAATTAAACAAAGTAAATCTAGCTGAAACAGAGGGCAGATCACCACTTACAATTAATGAGGAACATCTCTTATAATTCCAGATCATGGCAAGGCGAGGAGCAACTCAACCATCTCTGCCTCAATAGAGAGCCTGAAAGATTTGTTCAAAAAAATCACAAGTTACCAACAAATGTAAGAAATTACTTCGTAAGGAAATTCACTTGGATGTAGTAGAATGAACTTTTCTAGTGTGAGCTTATGTTTCTCGACTTCCTCTTAAGCAGAAGGTTTCTAGCCTTCACATAATCAGTGTATACATCCTTGTATTTTTCCTTTAGAATTACGCTTTACATTTTTCGGGCTAACTTGATTTCTTGTCAATATGATGTACCTTCTGATAGTCATGCTGCTTCATGTTAAATTACTTATTTTTTTCAGTCAAACTAAATAAGTGCACTTGTTAAAAGGTCTAATTCAGGTATATTTAATTTAATCTTGATTTGGAGCATTTTTCCTGGACCCAGTGAGGGGCTTAAGAACCTACCTAGAAAAATCATCGGTTAGGGCTCATAAATTGGATGAGTCATTGAAAAATTGAAATCAAATGCATTTTATGCATTACATTACTTATTTTTAATTACCACTTTCTTTTAAGGGAAAGCTCCTCCATTTTTAAAAGAAGAAGCAGGTTTGCAAGTAAGAAAAAGCTATTTCTAGTTAAAGACAGACTCATACAGACCCATAAAAGGTCACTAGCTTGGCTTTTTAACCTTACATTAAAAATCAGAAGGTATCAAAGTGTACACATGATATTTATGAGCTTAAACCAACCACAAACACTCTGATCTTCTTATATTCATTCATGAAACTTGACTAGATAAAATTGTCTTTATTCGAATTTATTAAAGAAAAATTAAACTAGTGTGGGGTGAAAATTAAATTAGTAACTGGGAGCTTTAGGTTTTGGGCTCTGGCCTGAAACTAGTGATAGTGGTTTTTGGTCTTCTTTTATGAAATCTCGTCTGTGGTGTGTAATCAACAAAGTAAGTCTATCTGAAACAGAGGGAAGATAACTACTTACAATTAATAGGGAACATCTCTTATGATTCCAGATCATGGTAAAGAGAGGAGCAACTCAACCATATCTGCCTCAATAGAGAGCCTGAAAGATTTGTTGAAAAAAATCGCAAGTTATCAACAAATGTAAGAGATTACTTTGTAAGGCAAGTCACTTAAATTATGAATAAGTAGAACGAACTTTTCTAGTGTGAGCTTACGTTTCTCGACTTCTTCTTAAGCAAGGTTTCTGGTCTTCCCATAATCAGTGTATACTTCCTTTAGAGTTATATGCTTTACAGTTTTTCGGGCTGACTTGATTTCTTGTCGATACGATGTACCTTCTTCTGATAGTCATGCTGCTTCACGTTAAACTTCGATGATTGACATTGCGGGAGACACTATAGCAGAGCACATATTTCCCATGAAGGTTGTGGTTCCTCTTACACAACATTTTGATTTGGTCTCCTCCAAAGACCTAACTGGACCCATTCCATAGGTTTCCCTCCAAAGAAATCTTTTTTTCGGCTTTCAAGACAGAGTAATCAATGCACAATTTTAAATAGGTATTGCTTACCAGTAATCATTACAAGAACAAAATCCATCTTCAAAGTGATGAAAGCGTCTACGATCTCTAACCACAATCTTCCGTTTAAAAACCTTAGAAACAAGTTTAATTGCAGAATGGCAGTCACTACAAATACGTATATTCTTCACGATGCGAAGAACTGAGCCTGGTTCTTTGCTAATAAACCCAAATGCAACAGCCAATTTTTCACTGTGATAACCAACTACAGTTTCTTTTTCCTCTTCTTCAACATCAAACACAACCCCCTTTGTCTCTGGTGCATATCCAAGTTTCTTTATCTCTGTAACCATCTCCTCCCACACTGAGTAAATTTTACCTGTCTTATCATGGGACTTGTCTCCGGCAACAAATTCATAAACAATGCCATCAACCTCAATTGAACTGCACCCAGGAACACGTTTAATTCTTCTCCTTCTCATAGTTCTCTGAATTTCTTCTACACAGTCTCCTTTACTTGACACTGCATAAATGTTTGAAAGGAGAACATAACACCCATCATGTCCTGGATCGGATTCAAGTAAGTAATTCCCGACTCTTTCTCCCATTTCGGCATTGCTGTGAGTCCTGCATGCACTGAGAAGGGCACCCCATATGACATTATCTGGAGTTATTGGCATGGTATTTATGAATCTTTCAGCTTCTTCCAACAAACCCGCACGACCAAGAAGATCAACCATGCACGTATAATGATCCAGCTCCGGTTTGATGCCATGAACCTCAACCATTGAATTGAAGTAATGAAAACCTTTTTCAACTGAACCCATGTGGCTACAAGAACATAATACTGCTAGATAGGAAATATGATCTGGTGTGATTCTTGCACTCTTCATTTTCTCAAAAATCCGAATTGATTCTTCATTATACCCATTGTATGCCAACCCTGATATTGCAGCTGTGTAAGTGGATATATTTTTCTCCTCTGAAGAATCAAATACTTGCATAGCCAGACTAATATTACCACATTTCGCATACATATCAATCAAAGATGCAGAAAGTATCGAATCCATCTTTATACTGTTCTTCTTAATGTAGGAATGAACCCAACTCCCATGATCAGAAGCTCCTAATTGTGCACAAGCAGAAAGAACACTCGCCAAAACTGCAAAATTCGGTTCCAAATCCAACGTCTGCATCTCCCTAAACAAGGCCAGAGCTTCTCTTGGATAACCATTTTGACAATACCCAGATATCATCACAGCCCAGCTAACAACATTCCTTTTCGTCATCTCATCAAAAAGACGCCGCGCCTCATCTAAATAACTTGCTCGAACAAGACCACCCATCAAACTATTCCAAGAAACCTCATTTCTTTCAGGCATTTTTTCAAAAACACACATTGCTTCTAAAATATCTCCATTTCTTAAATACCCACTAATCAATGAGTTCCACGTTACAATATCTCTTTGAGTACATTCATCAAATACTTTCTTGGCATCACCTAATTTACCACAAACTGAATAAAACTGAATCATTGAATTACAGACACACACATCAAAATGAAAACACCTCTTAATCACCCCACCATGAAACTGCAAACCTAAATCAAAACCAACAAACTTCGCACAACACTGGAAAAGAAAAGTATAAGTAAAATTATTGGGAGATAAATCATATTCACCCATTCTACGAAGTAGTGCAACAGAATTAGAGACAGCGTCAGAACGAACCGACCGCGCAAGCCCACGAATCACAGTATTGAAGAGAAAAATTGTTGGTTGTACAGGGGTTCGGAGAAGGAGTAGAAGCGCGTAATCGATATCGCCAGTAGGATGAAGTGCAGAGAATGAAATAACTGGTCGAAGAGATGGTTGAGGATAAGGTAAACCATTTACGATGAGACGAGCATGGGTTTGTTTGAATTCTGCCATTGATTTACATTTATGAAAGATGGAGTTGAAGGAGAAGGTATTGTGATTATTAGGTTTCAGGTATTTCAACGCCATTAGGGAGAGAAAAAAATGGCGCCAAAAAGTGTGTATTAGTATGGAGTTTGGAGGGAGTGAATAATAATATACATGTAACGTTTAGTCAGGGTAGGATGGTCATGGGGCGGGTATGGGGGCGGGTATGCCAATCCCAGTCACTGCCCCGTTCGTAAAACAAATACCCATACCCGCCCCGTTACCCACATGAATTGGGGCTGGGCGGGTATGGGGAATACCCGTTTGGGGCGGGTTTTCCATGGGTTACCCGTAACACGGAGTTAATACATAAATTTATTTATAATCAAAACTTAAATATGAAGCAAACAAAATTAATAACATAAGAATAATGCATTCTAAAATTTTAAATTCAAAAATTCATCTTAAGGTGAACAAAAGAATCTTTAAATGACTTCTTAGTTTTTCTACTTTGTCCTTTCGATACAAAAACGACGATCAAAGAATGTGTCTGATCACAACAAAGAAACGAAAGTGATGAATATACAAGAACGATCAAGAATATCATAAATGTAAGAAAGCTCGACTAAGTTGTAGAAGTATAAAATTCGATACAAATTTTTGCATAGTAGTCGAAATCCTTATAATATGGAAGCAACGGGGCGGGTAAGGGGTGGGGACCTTGAATCCCATCCCCTCCCCATCCCCGTAGCTTAGGTTTCGGGTATTACCCATACCCGACCCCATCCCCATTTGTGCGGGTAAAACCCTACCCAAACGGGGCGGGTACCCACGGGGATGGGTTTGGGTGGGGCAATTGGCCATCCCTAAGTCAGGGCAACTCCGAATCTCCGACGAAGAAAAAGTCATCTAAATCTTTGGGATGGTCCACATTTTATTCACCAAAAAGTACCATCATGATGATTTTAACATCCATCTTTTTGTGAAGTCAAGAGAGAAGCCCTCGAATCTAAAACGGTCGCTGCTATTAGAGATATACATCTAGTCACAGGCTAACCGGCTATCCAACAATGTCCAAGTTCATATGTAGCTACTCTTTAGATTATAGATGATTTTCCCTCCATATCATGGGAGTTGTCTTTATCTACTTTTTTATTATTCTACTAGGTATCAGCTCAACATTTCATCATGGTATACTGCTTTTAATTAATGTCGTTCAACATAAGGCTTGCAAATCTAACATTGAAGAATGCATAAGTTCACTTCAAGTGATATATGCACCATACTCTGTGTGTACTGTTCTCCGTAATCTTTTATAACCCCTTCAAGTGTCCAGCTAGTAAGAACATTATATTAAGTGGGAATGTTATATATACCCTTCATATGAGTGTGCCTTCAATAATGCCCTTATCCCTTTTACAAATACCCCCAAGGAATCAAGAAAGAAATTATTTTATATGTAATCCCCTAGATACCCTTCCTACATTAGTAAACCATTATTCTCTTTTCAGTTTCAGATATAAAAAAATTCTCTCTTCCCTTTTGTTCTTCGTCATCATCGCCCCCATTTCTGCTACTACCACCACCCGACGTCGCCACCTCCTCCGTCAAAAGATCTAGAGAAAATTTAAACCTATAGAGAATCGAATTCGTGTGAGATTGAGAGGGATTTGTTCGTTGTAGCTTCTTAAATAGTCGAATCTTCAGAAGATGCAGAGATTAAAAGTTTTTCCTCTAATTCCGCCACCACCTCCTATTCTTATACCAAATCCACCACAAGCAGCACCACCATCACCTTCTAAACAATCGTTCTGGTAGATTTTCACTTGATTTGACTACAAAACTTAAATATACTGATGAATTAATCAGAAACTAGTTTCTAAAACCTAATCTCAAGCTTCAGAAACTTAAGATTTAACGCGATTTCAACTGTATTTGACTGGAACAACCTAAAATCCGATGATAATAATGTTAGGTCTTAAAGAATTGTCTGCATTGGTCGGGAAGAGAGGAAGAAAGTTGTCATCATCGATTAAATCTGAAGATTAAATCATCAAAAAGGAATAAAAAAGTTAAGTTTTTATTTACATTTGCTTTCAATTTATCACCCTCCTTCTCTGAATGTACTTATTTCAGTCGTGGAAACTTGAATTTTTTAAAGTTAGGTTTGGATTTGCAATTTGTGGCTTAAACTAAACTAGTTAGCTTATTGAGAATTGTTTCTATTATTTACAACTTAAGCCAGTGAATCAGTTATTGATAAAAAAAAATTGGTTCTTGTAATGATCACCATACTGAGATAGTAACCATATTAACTGTATAATCTTGGTTATCATTCTAAATGGGAACATTCTACATAGTGTATTTGTGTTGTGTCAGTGATGTTAGTGGTGGTTGTGGTAGGTGTTTTTTGTTGCAATGGTGGTGGTTTTTGTGTGTTTTAGCAGTGGTGGTGGTAGTGGATGTTGCAGAGGTGGTGGCTGTGATGGTGGAGGAAGAGTCTGGTTGTTACGGAAGAGAAGATAGTTATTGGCCGTGCCCCGAAATCTTGAAAAATTACTTATGTTTCTGTATGTTGTCATATGGATTTAGTTGATCTGTACCTAATGTTAGCCATTAAGTAATTGACTTTTGATTATAAGTTGATTTCTTATTGAATTTAAGATGTTTTTTGTTGTATTCTTAACAGGAGAATTGGAAGGCATCTAAAGCAAAGAGAGGTAATAACGTTCTAAAGTCACTACTGGTGTTGTTCCATAAAGAGAAGGTATTGCGGTAGCTAGGGCTCATTTCAAAATAGTTTGGTGGTGACATGGGAAGGAAACTAGTACATTTCGAACATTTATAACAAATGATTTGTTGTCTGTGATTGTAGAGATGATGGGTATCAAAATGTTGGTAGTACAACAAGCAACTGAAGCCTACTTGGTTTTGTTGGAGGATACCAATATTGTGTGCCATCCTAGGTATCATGCCCAAGTATATTCTGTTTGCATTACAACTACATCCTTATTGAATGAATGTCATGGGACTCGGGAATCCACTTAAGGATTCCAATTCTTGTTTTTAAAATTTAAATTGTCTTGTTATATCCAAATGAACCTGGTGGATATTAGGTAAATGTACATGGTTGTTGAACTTCCAAATTTCTTTGTTTGCAGCAATGGATGTTGCAGTGGATGTCGCAGTGGAGGTTGTTTGTTGTGTTAGCAGTAGTGGTGATGGTAGTGGATGTTGAAGTTGTGGTGGGGGTAGTTGCGGGAGACAATATGCACTTGTGTTGGATGCGCGCAAACTACTAGGTATGTATGTGTTACATAACATGAACGTCTGTGTAGTTTTATACATCGAGTAGGTGTAGTATATCTCGCTTGGATGTGATTTTGATATTCATTTTGCTTTAACGAACTTGTGGTGCAACGGTAGCACGACTGACTCCATGTCAGATGATGCGTGTTCGACTCACGCCATGTTCATTTTTTTGTGTATATTTTTCCTTTGTAGACAACTTGTCTTAGTTGCTTCCATATGTGGAGGCAACTTGATCTAGTTGCCTCCATATTAGTAGACAACTTGAACAAGTTGCTTTCAAATACGGAAACAACTTGAGCTAGTTGGCTTGAGATTCAGAGACAACTTTGTGCTAGTTGCCTTCACTTTTGAAGACAACTTGAGCTAGTTGCCTCAGATTCGGAGACAACTTGAGCTAGATGGCTCCATTTTTGTTTTGTAATTTTTTCATACACACTATTTTTATTGGAGACAACTTGAGCTAGTTGCCTCCACTTTTGGAAATAACTTCAGCAAGTTGCCTTCAGATTTGGAGACAACTTTAGCAAGTTGACTCCACATGGTGGTGGTGGAATTGGTGGTTCTTTGGTGGTGATAGGCGGCGGCGGTGGATGAAAGTGGCAGGTGGTTGGCGGCGGTGGTGGGTAGTGGTGGTGGTTGGCGGCGGTGGTGGGTAGTGGTGGTGGTTATCGGTGGTGGTGGTTGGTGGCGGCAGCGACGGTGGTGGGTGGTGGTGGTAGTTGGCGGGGCTGGTGGTTGGCGGTGGCGGTGGTGGTTGGCGGTGGCAGACAATGGTAGCGGTTGGCGGTGGTGGATAGTGGTGGTGGTTGGAGGTGGTTAGTGGTGGTCGTCGGTGGTGGTGGTTGGTGGTGGTGGTTGGTGGTGGTTGTTGGCGGTGGTGGACAGTGGTGGTGATGGGCAGTAGAGGTGGTTCTTTATTTTATGTTTTCCCTTTTTGAATAGTGGTTAGTGGTAGTGGTTTGTATAAACTATATAAAAAGGGTATTTTAGTAATGTATTAAGCTTAAGGGTACTTGTAAAGTTCATAAGGGTATTTTTGCAATGGACCCCATAGTAGGGGTATATAGATAATGTTCCCTTATATTAAAGACTAGATCTTAACCCGTGTCGTAACGGCACGGGATGTTTTGTCTCTAATACGATATTGTTCACATTCCTCTTGCTTCATTTTATTCGTGAGTAATTATTTTGATATTCAAATAGGTTTTGAGAAACAAAATGGGTTACCTGATCTTTTTATTTTTAACTTAAGCATGTTATTCCAATTTATTATCTGGACGGAGCAATAATTTTGTGCCAACATGAAAATAAAATAAAAAAATACAGTAAATAAAAAATTTCCCCATTTATTGTTCCATCATACCATAATTTCAAACTTCAAAAAGAATATTTCATCTAACAAAGTACATATACCTAAACTAGCAATCCAACTCCATGATGTTTATGAATACATTTGTTCCAAATTATTGATAACTAAGGCTCTAAGGAGTGAAGCAAAAACCCATAATATTTTCCCTACTATAGATAAACACTATTTATTTATTTTTTGCAAATGTGAGAGTTATAAAAATGAAGAACCCTTGGCTATTGGAAGGCTGAGATATACACATGTGAGTTGAAAAAATAAACTTATAATAGTAAATCAAAACATGTGTAAGATTCTTTCTCAATCATATTGATAACATAAAATTGAAGAAATTCGTGGATACAAAGATTTCACACCAACTATGCTAATAGTGCATGAATGACGTTCTCACATCTAGTGTTACTCAAGTAATTTGGAGTTTTAAAGAGCATAGTCATATTGATATTTGTATCTACATAAATTCAACTAACCTTCCGAAGAAAAATTATTAGTTTCAAGGTAGAGCCAACACAAACTTCAGTCGCCTTCAATGTATACAACACACATTGGGTTTAATCGGCCTTGAGATTAAACAAATACCCCAACATTAGTCAAATAATGTCTACAAATACGGGATCGAAACAAAGTGCTAACGGAAAAATGAGAGACTAACATCGCCTCTACAAAGAAAATACCCTATATGTATCAAAGTTTGTTAACCAAACATGTATTCAAATTAAAAAGTCATCAACTTAACACAAAAATGTAAAAGAACCCAAGTTAAATCAATACTTGCATAAACAAAACTTATAAGAGAATTTTGTAATTATTAAATACCTTTAAAATCACTATTAGAGATTTAATTGCATGCCTCGTTAAAAACTACGGTAGGACGAAATCACCAGATTAATCTGTAGATATTTCACTGGATATGTAGCAATTCAGAGAAGTTTACACAGGTGGTGATGCGTTCCATCTAAGTGTTGTTCGATTGATTATTTTCTTTAGAAGGTTTCGGTTTTCATTGGAGAAACCGAGAGGGAGCGTTTCATTATAATCATTATCATTCAGAAATCCAAGACCAACTCGCCCTCTGCTTACGGGATCTCAATATAACCTTAGATTTATCTATTGGACGGATAAACCTTGATACTAAATATGTAGTTTTTAGTGTTATTTATTATATAACGTGACATCCAAATGTTTTTTTTTCTTCTTCTTAATTTTCATGTATTTTAACCGAGTTTATATTAGCATTAAGACGATCAACCACATTTCTAATTTATAGTGTTATCCTTTTGTAGCAACACATAATTAACATAGTCAATTATTACTCATCAAAATCGGCCAGTACCACAAACCACCAGATATCACTTCTTTCTCCACCACCACCATTTTCCATCCCTCGTAGAATATTGGGCACACTTATAACTTTTGACCCCACACGTCATGTATAAAGTTTAGATTTAACAAACTTAGGTCGTCAATTAATTTATTCAACTATATGTTTTTTGTTAATACTGAAAATCATGTGTACGAACGGTTACTAAAGATAGCAGTGGTACCAAAAACAACCATTTTGTCTTATATGATTTGGTATCATCCCAAAAGTATTTGTTATCCGCCTTTTTTGATCGTGTCAAAAACAACCAACTATACTTTTCACAATACAATGTTACCCGTCATGTAAAAAAATTTATTATTTTTGATTCAAAAAGAAAAAACCAATACCACCGCCATTAAAACCATCCAAACGCCACTATTTCTTCCACCAAAACTAATGTTACCGCCTCCACCACTTAGTAACACCTTCCACCGCTTCCACCACTTACTTCTTCCTTTACTACCACCACCACCACTAATATCTATTGAAATAATTTTTGTCAAAATTATTATTTATTGATGGAGATATGTATTAATATTAATTAAGGGATATTTCTGATGTAAAATTAATAAATCATTTATCATGAGAAATTAATGAGACATCAATTAATAAAACACTTAGACTAATTAATATTTAAGTTGAACAAACCATAACCATATATTTATTTTCTCTTTAGACAAATCACTTATACTAATTAATAAAATACTTATACTAATTAATATTTAAGTTGAACAAACAACCACTTTGTTGATTTATCTTTTCTATCAATTCCAACCAAGGTGGAACAATGGTTAGAGGCCACTCTTATGACACAATAGGTCATGAGTTCGAACCTCCCGTTATAATTTTTTAAATTCCATATCTTGACTTGAGTATTCATTTTTAAATCATAATATTGGAATGAACACCACGTGTGCGACTTATAGGGTGTGGCACGGAGAACCACAGCCTTTGATTTATCTTTGCCAAGGATAAATCCTGACCACCACTCAGATAGGCAAAGTTAGCTAAACTCTGCTTTATACTATTGAAGTGGGGTTATCAGAGCCACGCACATTGTCCAGCTAGTGTCCAACTCGTAATTCTCACATGATAGAAATGAAATGAGAAAATCATATACTGGTACACAACATGAAAATGTGATACCATGATCCATCGACGATTTCAAATAAACCCCTGATAGCAAGGATGAAACTAAGTGGTACAATAATTCATCCATCCACATTCAAGCTACATATATGATTAAAGATTTCATGTCGAGCAGAGTATGAAACAAAAATTAAAACTAAAAAACAGACATTTGTATACCTCTAAACTATGAATGCCGCGTCAATTTTGCAACTGCCTGTGCTGAGTTCTGCATGTATGTAGTACCTCTAGGCTCTAGCACATATCGCGGGAGAACTTGAATAGTAACCTCATTTTTTCTCATTTTCTCATAATGAGCACTTTTAGGCACATGTTAAATGACGCGAATAAAAATTAAATAACTAAAAATTCAAGGCCTTCTCAATCTGCCTATTATGGATAATGGAAACCAAAATCTATTTTTCTCTACCAAAAACATATAGATATACATATATAAAAAAAAAACACACAGAAAGAAAAATAGATTCATATTAATAGTTCCGGTTCACATAAATACATCACAGAAATCCGTTTTTTTTCTGTAAAGCTAAATGCTCCTTATGCACGACTTGTATAAGAGTCTTTTCCAAAGATAACAAAATTAGACTCTTCCTTATGCACAAATGCATAATAGCATACATATTGGAGTTAAGCATAGTTACAAAAGTGTGCATAAGCCAAAAAAAAATGTGAACATCAGCGAAAAAAAGAAAAGAAAAGACATATACGTGATAGATGATGGCTAAGATATCCATGAAGAGTTTCATAACATATCTCCAAAAAAGTAGATTGACTGGACTAATCATATTTGACACACTTACGTGGATGAACCACATATCCTCCAATCCCAACATCTTTAAAGGTATCAACAAACGTGTTATCTTTCATAGTTGGTTTATCTGGCAGCGGAATGACATCCAGCATCACCTTTGCAAGATTAGGAGGTATAGGTGAGCCGTGTATCATAATTCCTAAATCACCTGTACACAGTTTACCAACAACAATTACTTCATCGTCCATGTTCAGCAATGAACATTTCTGCATGTCAAAGACCTACTACCGATCAAGTCAGATATGTTGGGACTAGGTGAAGTTACATGTGATTTTGTATGAACAACTGAACCGGTGTGAGCATGTGAACCTCCAAGATGTGAACTATCAAAGTTGTTCGAGGCAACAAATTATGTCGAAATCGCAGATTAGATATCCCTCTGTCATGTGCCTATCTTATAACTTGCATGAGTGGCTGCCCTCATCTCTTTACTGGGTGCCTTAATAACTGTCTCTTAGTGGTTGTTAGCTGTTGTCGGCCAACCAATGTTAGTGAGACAGGTGTGTGGACGGTATTCGTCCTTAGCTTAGGATTCCTTCCTTCTCCTGTTTTCATTTAAGCTGTAAGAACATCCCATTTTGGGGATAAGTTATGAATTATTGAAGTGTTAATGATGCTTAGGCAAAGGCTACTTATTTTTCCGTCAATTTCCGATTGATTAACCCTTAATCATACTAGCACAATACAAGTGGTATCTAGAGCCGTTCGTTCCATTCCTAATCATGGTGGTTCCTACTTGCAAAGAGTTACATGATACTAACACCAGACAGTAGGTTGAGCTCGACTCGTTACATATGAAGGTAAACAATATCGCCTTGAAAATTATATCTACTGCTACTAAAGACGATTTACAGTCTCTCACGATCGAAATAGAGAATGGGTTTCAAGCTCAACTGGAGAATTTTTTTTTTCTAATCGAGATCTAAATAATAGACATGAAACTGAGACTAATGGATCCAATTCCGGAGGTAACCACATAGGTGAATCTCAGTTCCATATGCATTCAGGAGGCAGAGCTCTTCCACCACCACAACGTCTGCCAAAAGTTGATTTCCCTCATTTTGATGGTGATAATCCAAAAAGATGGTTACAGAAATGTGAGTACTATTTTCAGATGCACGATCTTCCAGATAACACCAAAACTCGGATGGCGGTGATCCATCTTGATGGCAAAGCTTCTAAATGGTATGATAACTTATGCCTCAATTGACCTCATATTTCTTGGAAATTCTTCTGTGATAATGTGTGTGCTCGCTTTGAAAACCCTACAAATCATAATATCGTGGGCTTGTTCAATAAACTGACTCAACTCACTACAGTTGAAGCTTATTTTGAAGACTTTGAGTATTTGAAAGCCTTGTTGTTGAGTGTTCATCCACATTTTCCTGAGTCGTATTTCATTGCTAGCTTTATTGGTGGTCTGAAAGAAGAACTAAGAAGCTCAGTACCAATGTTCGATCCTAAAACCTTATTACGGGCTTTTGCACTTGCTAGAATGCAAGAACAAACCCTCCACCTCCAACATAATGCTACCAAGCCACCACAAAAACTTTTCACCCCAAATTTTTCTACCTCCAAACCATTTACTCCCACTACATTCACTCCAAAGCCTAGTGTTGCCCCATCTACTTCACTAAATCCACAACCACTCCCAAAAACCAATGCACCCATTCCCCTTAAGAGGCTTACACCTGAACAAGTGCAAGCCGAGGAAAAGCTAAGGGCTTATGCTTTAACTGTGATGACTACTACATAAGAGGTCATATCTGCAAGAAGCAATATTTGTGTGTTTTAATTGGTGAAGAAACTGCTGAAAGTTCTGAGCCAGAGGAGGAGTTATAATTGGATACAGAAGAGGCACCTGCTGTGGAAAGTGACATGGAGATTTCTCTACATGCTTTGACTGGTAGTATCTCTGCTGATACAATTAGAATACCAGGGTTAATTAATAAGAAAAACATCTCCATCCTTATTGATACTGGGAGTAATAATAGTTTCATAGACAGTGCTCTTGCCAAAGAGCTCCAATGCCCAGTTGAACAAACTGCTAGTTTATTAGTTACTGTGGCAAATGGTGATAAAACTATCAGTTTTGGTATCTTCTCTCAGTTAAATTGGTCAATGCAAGGGCACAAGTTTTGTGGTGATTTGAGGTTACTTCCTTTGGGGGGTTGTGACATTGTCTTAGGGGCTGACTGGTTGAGAAACTTGGGAGATGTACTTTTCAACTTGTCTAAACTGTGCATTACTTTTAAGTACAAGGGTAAAAAGATTACTCTCACTGGAGTCCAAAACAAACCTTCACTCAACATGATGAGTGGCTCAGCAGTGAAGAAATTTTCCCAGAAGCACACTCATGGATTAGTGGGTCAGTTATTTTCCATTTCTAATTCCACCAACAACTCCACCACACCACCTCAAATATCTTCATTACTCAACCAATACCTGATGTTTTTTGTGAGCCAACAAAGCTACCTCCTACCAGAGCATTGGACCACAAAATACCTCTCAAACCAAACTCAGAACCAGTTAATCTCGGACCCTACAAGTGTCATTACTTGCGTAAAACTGTTGTTGAGAATTTGGTTAAAGAAATGCTCCAAGTCGGAATCATACAACCCAAAGAATAGGTCCCTTTGCTTCTCCCATTTTGCTTGTCAAGAAAAAGGACAATTCCTGGAGATTTTGTGTTGCCTATAGGAAATTAAATGACCTCACCATCAAGGATAAATTTCTTATTCCCATCATTGATGAGTGATAGACACATTTTTGTGTCTAATTTGATCTCAATATTATTTATTGTTGGCACTCGATTTTGTACTTATTATGGTGTTTAATGTGTGTGTAGGTATTTTGGGGAATAAACATTTTTAGAAAATTTGGCTCGAAAAGTTGCTCGGAACACCCCCGGAGGACATTTGCTATTCGGACTCCCATTTTGGTTAAGGGGCACCTCATTTGGGCACCCGCTATTCGCACCCTGAAACGGGATAAGGGGAAACCCTTTCTTCTTCGTTTGAAAATAATTTTGGCGGGAAAATAAACTTTAAAACCCGTCATTCTATGATTTGATTTTGGAGGAATTACAAGTGAGATTCAATGGTCGATATTCATTGGGTAACTACGTTTGGGCCTAACAGGGTTGGTATGGGTCGATTCTTCGTCTAAATTTGGTTAGATAATCGATGGAAGGGAACAAAGTCTCTCGGGTTTTCCCCGAGCTACGAGTGTGTGGTCGAGAGGCTTTCGTGCACCGGCTCCGTGTTATACCACTTCTGGAAGATGTATCAGCGTGTATGGAGTGTGTTTGAAGCATATCAAGGCTTTGAGGAGATTAAAAATGTTAAGAAAATATATGGAGTTATGGAGGAGATTTCTCGTGCATGAGAGGCTATAAAATGTGGTGAGGAGTATTAGAGCGGATACGGAGAGATTGGGGATAGTTTAGAGCATCACGGGGCGCAAATCGACAACTTGAGAAAAAATTATTTCTGTTGGTGTAGTGAAGAACACGAAGAACATTCAACGCACACGGAATCGTCGTTTCGCTAGAGTGACAACGACTCACGACGTGGGTCGTAATTCGGAAGACAGTCTTAAATCTACAAAGAACAGCCGCACTTTGCATTTATCGTTCTCTGAATAATCCGTTTGTAACAAAAATAATTGTTACAAACCCGATTTTTCATTATTTCTCCCTTATTCATCATTTGTAAACCATTTTTGAGCATAAATAAATTCTTTGAGAGGGTTTTCAACATGATGAGCGGCTAATTCTCCCATAAACAAGGCAATGAGGAAGCTATTTACGCATGAATAATTGGTAACTATTTTATTTTCTCTAATTTATAATTAATAATTCACTCAATCAATGCTTTTGCAGAGTTTTAAATTGTTTGCATAATTTTCGTCATTAGTTGTGATTCAATTAGATAGGTTATACTTTGTTTAGATAATATATGCTTAGGGGATACAATTAATTTTTGGGAATTTGCCTGATTATTTGTGGATTAAGAAATAAGGACTTAAAAAAGATAATTAGAGTTTTGTGTTATTCACCATAATTTATTCATGTGTAATAGTGGAATCAGTGTCTTGGTTATTTTCTCATATCTTGAATCAATTTTGTGTTAAGTTTTCTTTATTATTAATTTTTATAAGTCTAAAATCTTTTGCTTTCACAAGTCTCAACGAACCTTTTTACTACAACATTATTGATTCACATCAATTTTTGGCGCCGCTGTCGTGGATTCTAGGATTTAATAAAGAAAAATAATAAAAATAGAGAAAATATACAATTTATGTCACAAGACGAAAAGAGTTACTGGGACTCGGGATTCCACCAATTCTCACATTCATGCGGTTCATCTATTAATTCCTTTACAATTAAAGCTCATAAAATAACAAACATCGACTCTAATTCTTTGCCAAAGTAGATTTTATAAAGAATTATATGTAATTCACAAGCATGACGCATCTAAAGTACCTAAGACTAAGCGTGCGACATCTAACGAATTCACAAATAATCAATAAAAATCATGAATCACTTATAATAGTGCAATAGTCATAAAGGAATTAAATAGAATTACCACATGGGTGCAAAACAGCTTCCTCCGTCGTCCCAGTGATGGGTTCTAGCTCATCATCATGTTGGAAACACGCTCAAAAATCATTATTAATGCTCAAAAATGGTTTACAAATGATGAACAAGGGAGAAAAAGATGAAAAACTGATTTGTATGATTTTAATTGTTACAAACGGATCAAGTCTGAGAACGATACATGTAAAGTGTTGTTGTTGCTGTAGTTTTAAGACTGTCTCCTAACTACGACCCTCGGGATGTGTCGTTGTCACTTTGAGAAAACGACGGTCCCTTGTGCGTTGATGTTCTTCGTGTTCTTCAGCAGCAGCAGAAATGGTGATTTCCTACCACTTGATTTTCTCGACTTTCTGAAGCTCTGCAACTCTCCCAATCTCTCCGTATCCGCTCTAATACTCCTCACCACCTTTTATAGCCTCTCATGCACGAGAAATCTCCTCCATAACTCCATATATTTTCTTCATTACTCGTCTTTAAAGAAAATATTCCGGGAATATTTTCTTAACCTTTTTAATCTCCTCCGAGCCTTGATATGCTTCAAACACACTCCCTACACGCTGATACATCTTCCAGAAGTGGTATAACACGGAGCCGATGCACGAAAGCCTCTCGAACACACACTCAGAGCTCGAAAAAACCCGAGAGACTCTGTTCCCTTCCATCAGATTATCTAACCAAATTTAGACGAAGAATCGACCCATACCAACCCTGTTAGGCCCAACTGTAGTTACCCAATGAATATCAGCCATTGAATCTCACTGTAATCCCTCCAAAATCAAATCATAGAATGACGGGTTTTCAAAGTTTATTTTTCCGCCAAAATTATTTTCAGACGAAGAAGAAAGGGTTTCCCCTTATCCTGTTCTGGGGTGCGAATAACAGGTGCCCAAATGAGGTGCCCCTTAACCAAAATGGGAGTCCGAATAGCAAATGTCCTCCGGGGGTGTTCCGAGCAACTTTTCGAGCCGAATTTTCCAAAAATGTTTATTCCCCAAAAACACCTACACACACATAAAACACCATAATAAGTACAAAATCGAGTGCCAACAATAAATAGTATTGAGATCAAATTAGACACAAAAATGTGTCTATCAAATACCCCCAAACTTATTATTTGCTAGTCCTCGAGCAAATTTATTCTAGAAAATAAAATGACTACACTTAGCACGTGTAGCAAGCCGTTAAACCGCTATGTGGCCCTAGCGGCGGAGTGTTGTCTCCGGAGGGTTTACCAGAGGTGTACCCACAAAACCTTTACTCCAGATCCTAGCTATCTACGCGGAACCTTGGAAGGCACTAAAGAATCTCCTTGGTTGGCATACTTATTGACTATAGGAGGAAGTACCCTGATGCGAAATTCCAATTGTTGTACACGAGTTTGCACTCAAGCATACTAAAATTCATATAAAGTGACAGAGCTCTACTCAGGTAGTTTCTAGACATCATAAACCGGAGTCAACCAATCACATGGATAGATTAAGAAGATGGATGTAGAGAAAACGTGGATGATGTTGACTAAGGTGAACCTATCATAATGGACTGAGATATTTTGTTCGGACTAATATCAACACACTGGCATATACAAGGGAACCAGTGGTCGATAATCCTAACTCTAGGTCAACTCAATTGGCATATACAAGGGTACCGATGGTCGACTTTATTGTATTTATTCCGGTTTGTCTAGTGGTCTGGTCAATTTTTTTTTTTTTTTTTTTTGTATCTCAGTCACTCTATTTCACCCTAGCAATGGTAAAAAAAAGAAAAAGAAGTGATCAGGATTCTTTCGATGTTTCCATCACGAGGATATGGCGAAACTATCATGTTTTCTTTTCTAACACCTGAGCTCTGTGCTTTTATGAATAGACTCTTCTAGACGTTTCCATCTAATCAGATTGGTTCCTCAACTCCTACAATCAACATGTTTCCATCCACTTAGATTGGTTAGTGCCGACCTTAATAAGCATAAATTACTAGTCTCTGGAGTTTATTTATTGCAACTAAAAAGTTTCTCCCATACCCCCAAACTTAAATCTAACATTGTCCTCAATGTTCTAAAGATGAAATTAAAAGCATGAATAATGAGAAACGGTTACCACTTGGAGCAAAAGAGTTAAGGAAAGATATTACCGTGTTGCATGAGCATGGGTTACCTCCCAAGAAGTGCTAAGTTTAAAGTCTTCAGCCAGACATTGGAAGGAATTAGTCACCTCATAGAATCATAAAGTAATAGCCGAAATAATCAAGGATCACCAAAACCAAATAGGGCTATCACAAGTAAAAGGAATCTACAACATCCCAAGAAAATTAGCAAATAAAGCACACCCTTGTCTAGTTTCCTGTTTAAGACAACTACAATAAGCTGTGGTTTAGGTTCAGGTTCTATAACTCGGGTCTAGATAACATATTTTCATGGGTTGCATTTCCTCAAAAGTTAGCTCCGAATGTTCGGTCCTAGAGTCCGGAAAAACTCGAATAAGAACTTAGAAGCACATAACATTAACTCCGAATAACTGGGGGATCCTCTAAGTCAATCGGATTTGACTCACACAGTTGACCACGGTGGTGGTCATTCATAGAAAAATGTGTCGACCCTAATCTCCTAAAGTAATTAGGTTTAGTCTCAAAACTTAATAATCGACACATTTGTAACTCATATGTTCCCACAATTGAAAGAAAAGTTTTTGGTGGGAAAACAAAGTCAATTTTGGTATCATAGCCCAGGTTAACCACATCAACCGTGAGGATGGGTTTCTAACAACCGAACTTCTTTATGAACACAACTAGGTTCAGAAAAAGTGTATGAAGATAATCTTTTAAAATGGTTGAGGCACATATGTCAAGTCCCAAGTTAGGGACCTTTCTAAGAGTTAAGGCACATGGAGAATGATAATCACCCCCAAACTTAGAGTTTTCGATTGTCTCTAGAAAGACTAGTCACAACTTCCCTAATTTCAAGGTCATCGATTCTGAAAATGGTCAATTGATTCTTCTAAGTCGGTTCATCCTCACTTATCTCTACGAGTTCATTTTCTTTTTCTAAGTCTAATGTTTCTAAATCGCTAGACTCTAAAATAATATTCTCATAATAAACTCGTTCCTCAAAACTATCATCGGCTTCGTGAAAAGGAAATACTACATCGTCTAAAACGGGGGTATTTCTAGTCAAATCCTTATCCTTTTTAATAGGTGAATAATTATTAAAATTATTTGGATTTGAACCAGAAATATCATTATAAAGCTCAATTGGAGTAACAAATTCCTGATCACTACGCCTAAAAACTTCAGATTCTTCATCAACACTATCATCATCATCGTAGTAATACGAAGATGGTCGAACCTTATCTAAAGTATTGCTTTTATTTCTAACCTCGTCATCTTGATTATGCAAATAGAAATTTTCCTCATTTTCATGGGTGATTTTTGAAGCAATGTATTGGCAATTCAAAGTAATTCGAGCAATTCTTTCTTCCGTCTCTAACTCTAACCTACGTGTTGACTCAGCAAACTCACGTGTTGACTCTGTTAACTTACGCGTTGACTCAAGTATCTTACGCGCCTTATCTAGAGAAGAGGAATTATAGGAATTTTGCTCGTATGACCGGTATTCATGTGAATAGTAATTGGGCTCACCATGGTATGAGCCATAATCTTCAAAAGGTTGGCGTTCCCGACCACTAGTCACACTCGGTCATAAAAAGAGTGATGTCCATATTGTTCGGTTGGATATTCATATTCATTAATGTGATGGCTATTGTAATACCAGTTTGACATCTAACCGCAAGGGAATTCTACACAAACACAAACAAGGCCGACTCGACCACAACAAACCTACCGATTTCTAGCAAACAAAAAGCATGATGGCTCCACTTAGATTGTTTCTAGACCAGCTTCTAATCCTTCGAAAGGGAATTCGTTACAATTTAAGAAAACCCCTCTAGAATCAATCCGAGTTTAAGTAAGTTGAATAGAGGCGAGGGAAGCTGCGTGGAGCTTTGATACCCAAGGCCTCACCACGTTACAAGGCGGCGTAGTCACGCATTCAACTCACAGAAACCATCATGAACTTCGAAGTATGCTTAAAAGAGTAACCAATATTTTTCGAATGACTTTCCTATTAAGCTCGTTACCCTATCGGTCTCGTTCTAGTCAGTATTTTAAGCTTAGGTTCGCATTTGGTATCGTTTTCCTAAGGCGGGCAAGAAGAGAACGGTGATGAAATCCGAACCCTTATCTTGTATGGCCAGTCCTTGCCCTTTACTAGGAAAATAAAGCAGCCGTATTCAAGACCTCAACATATATGCATACAAAATCATCCAAAGAAACCCGCCGACGGGGATTCGCGGGTGTTTAGAATTCTTACCTCCCGCCCCGGACGGGGATGAACCGTTGAGGTCGACTCGGGCCACGACTCCTATGTCGTGTGCGAACCCGAGGGGCCGAGACAAGATCATGAATCGTCGTCCTTCCCCGTGCGCTTTTATTTAAACTAACCCTTCCTTAGGGTTTTAAAAATAATAAATGTCCAAAAGTCCAAAAATAAAGAAAAAGTCCAAAAATAAAAGATTACAAAAATAATTACCTAATTACAGTTTCTAAAAATAATAATAATAATAATTACACTATATACAAAATTTTCTTCTTTACTCCGTTTCGGATCTCTCTTTTCTTTCGTATTTTGGCTTTGCTTTTCTTTTCAAAGACTTTCTCTTTTCTTTCGCTCCACTCCAAATCGAAAGCAAACAAAATACCAAAATGCGTAAAAAGAACAAAAATAATAATAAAATAAAAATAAAACCTAAAAACAAATCTATACACAAGTCCGCGTCGGCGGCGCCAAAAATTGATTGAATTTAGATAGTGGTAAGTAGAGTTGTCGTTCACTCGGACTTGTTGAAATCGATTCTAGGATTTAATAAAGAAAAATAATAAAAATAGAGAAAATATACAATTTATGTCACAAGACGAAGAAAGTTACTGGGACTCGGGATTCCACCAATTCTCACATTCATGCGGTTCATCTATTAATTCCGGACAATTAAAGCTCATAAAATAACAAACATCGACTGTAATTCTTTGCCAAGGTAGATTTTATAAAGAATTATATGTAATTCACAAGCATGACGCATCTAAAGTACCTAAGACTAAGCATGCGACATCTAACGAATTCACAAATAATCAATAAAAATCATGAATCACTTATAATAGTACAAATAGTCATAAAGGAATTAAATAGAATTACCACATGGGTGCAAAACAGCTTCTTCGTCGTCCCAGTGATGGGTTCTAGCTCATCATCATGTTGGAAACACGTTCAAAAATCATTATTAATGCTCAAAAATGGTTTACAAATGATGAACAAGGGAGAAAAGATGAAAAGCCTGATTTGTAACAGTTTTATTTGTTACAAACGGATCATTATTCTGAACGATACATGTAAAGTGTTGTTGTTCTTTGTAGTTTTAAGACTGTCTCCTAACTACGACCCTCGGATGTGTCGTTGTCACTTTGTAGAGAAAACGACGGTCCCTTGTGCGTTGATGTTCTTCGTGTTCTTCGAAGCACACTTAAATGGTGGTTTCCTACCACTTGATTTTCTCGACTTTCGAAGCTCGCAACTCTCCCAATCTCTCTGTATCCGCTCTAATACTCCTCACCACCTTTTATAGCCTCTCATGCACGAGAAATCTCCTCCATAACTCCATATATTTTCTTCATTACTCGGCTTTAAAGAAAATATTCCGGGAATATTTTCTTAACCTTTTTAATCTCCTCCGAGCCTTGATATGCTTCAAACACACTCCCTACACGCCGATACATCTTCCGTAGTGGTATAACACGGAGCCGGTGCACGAAAGCCTCTCGACCACACACTCGTAGCTCGGAAAAACCCGAGAGACTCTGTTCCCTTCCATCGATTATCTAACCAAATTTAGACGAAGAATCGACCCATACCAACACTGTTAGGCCCAAATGTAGTTACCCAATGAATATCAGCCATTGAATCTCAATGTAATTCCTCCAAAATCAAATCATAGAATGACGGGTTTTCAAAGTTTATTTTCCCGCCAAAATTATTTTCAAACGAAGAAGAAAGGGGTTCCCCTTATCCTCGCTCAGGGTGCGAATAGCAGTGCCCAAATGAGGTGCCCCTTAACCAAAATGGGAGTCCGAATAGCAAATGTCCTCCGGGGTGTTCTGAGCAACTTTTCGAGCCGAATTTTCCAAAAATGTTTATTCCCCGAAAATACCTACACACACATAAAACACCATAATAAGTACAAAATCGAGTGCCAACAATAAATAGTATTGAGATCAAATTAGACACAAAAATGTGTCTATCAATGAGCTTCTATATGAATTACATGGTTCCAAATTCTTCACTAAGATTGATTTGAAATCTGGGTACCAACAAATCAGAGTCCACCCATCTGACATTCATAAAAAAGCTTTCAGAACCCATCATGGCCAGTTTGAATTTCAGGTCATGCCATTTGGCCTCACCAATGCTCTTGCCACTTTTCAAGCTCTCATGAATACTATTTTTTAAGACCACCTAAGGAAGTTCATCCTTGTATTCTTTGATGACATTTTGATCTATAGCTCCTACCCTAGAAAGCCACTTGTTTCACTTACAAACCACATTAGATATTCTCGGACACAACCACTTATATGCCAATTTTTCCAAATGTTCATTTGGCCAACAAAACATAGAGTACTTGGGCCATATTATTACAGGCAATGGGGTTAGGCTGACCCTGCTAAAACTTCAGTTATGGAGGATTGGCCTATTCCTTCAAACATTAAAGCACTAAGAGGATTTTTGGGCCTCACAGGGTACTATAGGAAGTTTGTTAAGAATTATGGTATCATCAGCAGGCCATTGACAAAGTTATTGAAGAAGGATGCATTCCTTTGGTCACCTGCTGCCACTACTTCATTCAATGCTCTAAAAAGTGCCATGACAACAACTCCTGTGCTAGCCTTGCCTGATTTCAACAAACAATTTACCTTGGAAACTGATGCTTGTGACTCAGGGATTGGAACTGTGCTGATGCGAGAGAATAGAACCATTGCATTATACAGTAAACCTTTGGGACCAAGAGCCGCTGCTTTATTTACCTATGAGAAGGAACTTTTGGCAATTGTGCAAGCTGTCACCAGATGGAAATAATACTTACAAGGTCAAAATTTTATTATCAAAATGATCATCAGAGTATACATTACTTCTTGGAGCAGAAAATTTCGATTGTTTTACAACAAAAATGGCTCATGAAGCTTATTGGTTTTGATTATGCAATCCTCTAAAAGAAAGGCTCAGACAACAAAGTTGCAGATGCATTGTCTAGAAGACCTCATAACACTGCACACTGTAACTCCATTACTTCTTCACAACCTACATGGGCTCAAGACATCATTGATAGTTATATTGCGTAACCCCAAGGTACAACATCTCATCACTCTACTATCCCTCACACCGGATGCACCTACCAAGTACTCTTATACTAATGGCTTATTGAGATACAAGGGTAGATTATATGTGGGCATGTCTGCTAACACAAGAACCAATATTCTGGAGTCTCTTCACTCCTCTCTTTGTTGGGGGTCATTCTAGTATGCAAAGCAGGCTACTTACAATAGAGCTAAAGCTTACTTCTTCTGGCCTGCAATGAAGAAGGATATTTTGTTATATGTTTCCACCTGTGATGTCTGCCAAAGAAACAAAGTGGAGCATCAATTTCCAGCTGGTTTACTTCAGCCCTTACCAATTCATAATCATCCTTGGCAACACATATCCACGGACTTCATTGAAGGACTTCCAATGAGCACACTCATGGATTAGTGGGTCAGTTATTTTCCATTTCTAATTCCACCACCAACTCCACCACACCACCTCAAATATCTTCATTACTCAACCAATACCCTGATGTTTTTTGTGAGCCAACAAAGCTACCTCCTACCAGAGCATTGGACCACAAAATACCTCTCAAACCAAACTTAGAACCAGTTAATCTCAGACCCTACAAGTGTCCTTACTTGCAGAAAACTGTTGTTGAGAATTTGGTTAAAAAAATGCTCCAAGATGGAATCATACAACCCAGCAACAGTCCCTTTGCTTCTCCCATTTTGCTTGTCAAGAAAAAGGACAATTCCTGGAGATTTTGTGTTGCCTATAGGAAATTAAATAGCCTCACCATCAAGGATAAATTTCTTATTCCCATCATTGATGAGCTTCTAGATGAATTACATGGTTCCAAGTTCTTCACTAAGATTGATTTGAAATCTGGGTACCACCAAATCAGAGTCCACCCATCTGACATTCATAAAAAGCTTTCAGAACCCATCATGGCCAGTTTGAATTTCAGGTCATGCCATTTGGCCTCACCAATGCTCTTGCGACTTTTCAAGCTCTTATGAATATGTTAGGGTACCGACCCTAAACTCGTCATAAGCCCATGGGTAGAACTCAACTCGAAAACTGGTTGACTAGATGAGGGAACCCATTGACTTATAAACTACTAATTAAGCCCCATCTAACCAATGTGGGAATAGGATCCCAACATCCCACCACGCTTCCAGACCCAACGTTCTCGTTGTCCCACTCTATCGACACTGACCCGAATGTAGCCCTTTCTCTTATGGCGGCTTCACTCCCCTATCGCATTCAATGCGGGTGACAACTACGCCCATACATAGGTGCCCTAACACTTTAATCTAGCCTACAGGTCACCCCTTTCGTGGAGTGGGCATGGGTCGTGGTGGTTGGCTCTGATACCAGATGTTAGGGTTCTAAACCAAAACACTGTAACAGAATATAAGAACCCTAAGATAAAATCCTTTTTTATGGGGATTAGCCACCTCTGCTGTGTAAACAATAATGTAACTGAGTTTTGTATTCATTGAATGATTTAAACCCTAGAACAAACTATGAATATATGGTGAACATAAATTGAACACTAAGCAAATTCTAAATAAGGAAATGTATGTTAATTCCTAAAATAACTAAACTTTACTAATTGGTGTTGGTGTCCCAACATCGATGTTAGGGTTCTAAACCAAAACACTGTAATTGAATATAAGAACCCTAAGATAAAATCCTTTTTTATGGGGATTAGCCACCTCTGCTGTGTAAACAATAATGTAACTGAGTTTTGTATTCATTGAATGATTTAAACCCCAGAACAAACTATGAATATATGGTGAACATAACTTGAACACTAAGCAAATACTAAATAAGGAAATGTATGTTAATTCCTAAAATAACTAAACTCTACTAATTGGTGTTGGTGTCCCAACATTCCCTACCCCTTGAGACACAACTTGTCCTCGAGTTGGATCATAAGACTAAACTAAAATATATCTAGCCAAAAAAATAGAATTGGCGCCCTGACATTCCCGGCCCCTTGAAATTCAACTTGTCCTCAAGTTGATCGTTGAACTCTGTAACTGCTAACCAAGGAGGCTTCCACAATCTTGACAAGCATGACCAATCATACTTTGCAAATAATTTCCAAGGCGGCTTCCATAATCTTGATAAGCTTGACTCATACGAAGGAACATTACGGTCTAGAAAATATGCTCTTATCGTATTGTACACTTGTATGGCCAACTCTAGCACTAGAGTAAGAACTAGAATGCCCATAAAGCTTATACCATATTTGTGCTTACGATGAAAAAGAAACCTTCCCATTACATGTAATGTGGATGTTGTTGTCTTCCCATAAGTGCTTGTGGTTGTGTTCTCGGAACCATTGAAAACACTTCTGCATGTATCACATCCATATGATGGCGAAGATATGTATGTAGCCGTCTCCATTTCAACTGCTATACGTAAGAGATATGTTAAAATACTCTCAATACCAATTTTTATTGACTTATTCACGAACGACCTTCTTGCCTCATCACCACTGTCGCCATTCTTAACAATTTCAATTGAATTCACAAACCACAAACGTAATCCATAATACCGGCTATCCAAGTCCCAACTTAGAATTTTCCCATCTAAAAATAGGAAAGCGATAACTTAGATTTTCTTTGTCTTTTGTGCATACTCATCGAAACAAGATAAAATCAGTCCCGTGAACCCAGTATCTAGCAGTTGATACATAACGTGCATTCGAACATCGACATGAGATGGTAGAACTATAATATGCGGATGAGAATGGTAACAAGCAATTTCTTTTATAAATATATGCATGCCAGCTTTAGGTGAACCAACAAATAACATAGCCTTGATGTCTCGAAATTATAATTATTAATAGTGTTGTTGGAGCAACGAACAAGTTTTAAAACACCACTAGGCAAACTAGCTCCCCCTGTTTGAAGTCTGGCAAATCTACATGCATGCTTAACCACCAATATTAATCCACTTAATACATCACTGTTGCCATCATCTTGATTAGCTCTCATCGTTCTGTGCCTCTCATTGTACTCTGCCAATAAATTCAGAATTTTGAATCCTTTTCCACGATCCCTACGAGTGAAATGAGCATATATAGGAGTGGTTCCTCCTATGAAGTCAACCAGTGGACACCTCCTGTGCTCATTCCCCTAAGGTAAACACATGTATCGTAAGAGCTTGAATAAATCACTCCTTGCATCTCATGGTAAATTTCTGAAAGCAAAGTTGTGTCATATCCATCATATGTGATAATTGATTTCCCACTATAGTCCCGATTAGCAACTCCATCTATCTTTCTGGCGTCTAAAGTAAAACATTGACAGCCAGTAATAGTATGGTCTATTATGGTTTGAACATGTGTAGCATTCTTAGGACATAATGCTATCAAATTCCGCTTCCTAGATTCGGTATAAACAAATTTAAGTGCCGAGCACATTTCAAACTTCTTCAAGCTCGGTAAGACCTAGTATATTACGTACACATTTTGAAATAATGTGCATGCCCATTCTTTTGTCCAGCTTCAACACCCCAGATAAACACATCTAGACTGAGAACACGGAGATTTAGTTGAACACTAATGTGTTTCTTAGTCAAGAACACAATATTTATATCTCGGTTCGGTTTGAGCAACCCCTCCGTTCATCTCCAAGTCCGACATGAGACGAACACAAAAATGAAGACCATCACCATTGTCATTGTACAAATATCGTTGGATGGTGGAACATTCTATAGTGTCACTACGCTTGTCGGCATCCGGCATATCCTTCTTCTGTCATCAATTGGACTAGAAATATGAAAAGATTTTGACCGATCAATTTTTCGTTCATTGTCATCTCGAGCTTCTATAAATGGACTCTTCCATGGATATATGATCATTGCCAATACTTGATTGATATCCAAGTTTAGGAGTTAATGGAAAAATCAATTCCATATGATAATTCGATGACATAACTACAAACTTCCCACGATCAAATAGTACCCGAGAATAATCACAAGGAAGATAAAAATAATCGTTACCTCTTAGTTTGTTATTGAGTGACACATTAAAATTTGTAAGTTCCTTGGAACACCTTTGAATAACTATATGAAGCGCTCTACCAAACATCTGATAAGTAGTGCCAGAAAAACCACTCATAGCTAACAGACAAGCAATTGGATTACCGGAAAAATCTGACCAGTACCCATGTCTATAAAACACGTCTTGAACGTTGTCTTCATAAACAACATACCAATACACAAAATCACACATAGCAAAACAAGAATTCCTTGTAATAAGTTTGAAATTTTTTCCACGATCGAATATGCTACGAGAGAAGATGAGATTGACGGTAAAATATTCACCAATTTTAGGAATGAATAATACCTGCAAGCGCACGAGTTTTTCGTAACCATCCTCACTCAATTTGACATCGTTCTTCCCGCTAAAATAAAAATCATCCTTTCCTTTTTCTGATGGATTGGAAGACTCTCGATGGAAATCTTTTATCTCCTTAATCGTTGTTTTTATAACACAAGCTTGTTTTGGACTTGGAACAGTTGTCGATGCCTCAAAATTTTCGGTCAAGTGTACGTCAGATGGTGGTGGATTATGGGAATCAGTGAGTGGAATGACGGATTTCAACCTCTCTCGCAACTGCTCTGCGTCTTTTTCGTCGTTTTTCTCTTCAATACTTTGGTCATCTTCTGATAAAATTGGATCAATTAAGTTACTGAAAGTAATTTCTTCTTCAATCTTTGGTACTTCCAAAACCTTATTGTTCTCCGCTAATAAATCTTCAAGTGGATCTGGTAGTGAGTGAAGTGTAGCCGTGATTACTATAGTTGAACCTAGACAATCTTCTAACGGAGCATCCAAGCCAGACATGGTTGTTTTATCCTTTATACCCCATTTTTCTCTCAAAGCCGTCCATCTTGCAATTTCCTTTTCTCTCAAAACCTCCAGTCTTTTCTCTCTAGGACTCGTGTGTCTTGTGCTATAGCAACTGCATCTGCATGGAACTTTTCTGCCATTGCATCTAACTTTTTCACCATTGCATATAAAATTGCATCTAATCGTGTGTTCAGCGTCATCGCCAAATTACAAGATGTAATCTTGTGTAGCGATAGATATCAGAGTACCAAACTGGTTGAAATTGGTTGTATAGATAATGGATGGTAAGGTAGCAGAAGCAAACCTTTTATGATATTATCACCGTAGTAGACAAAAGACGAAACCTTTTTTTTTTTTTTTTTTTTTTTAATTTTTTTTTTTAATAAAGTGGATAGCGGAAGAATAGAAAAAAAAAATTGGGTAAAATTCTAAAAAACCTAAACCTGCTCTGATGCAGATGTTAGGTACCGACCCTAAACTCGTCATAAGCCCATGGGTAGAACTCAACTCGAAAACCGGTTGACTAGATGAGGGAACCCATTGACTTATAAACTACTAATTAAGCCCCATCTAACCAATGTGGGACTAGGATCCCAACAGAATACTATTTTTCAAGACCACCTAAGGAAGTTCATCCTTGTATTCTTTGATGACATTTTGATCTATAGCTCCTACCCTAGAAAGCCACTTGCTTCACTTACAACCCACATTAGATATTCTCAGACACAACCACTTATCTGCCAATTTTTCCAAATGTTCATTTGGCCAACAAAACATAGAGTACTTGGGCCATATTATTACAGGTACTGGGGTTATGGCTGATCCTGCTAAAATTTCAGCTATGGTGGATTGGCCTATTCCTACAAACATTAAAGCACCGAGAGGATTTTTGGGCCTCACAAGATACTATAGGAAGTTTTTCAAGAATTATGGTATCATCAGCAGGCCATTGACTGAGTTATTGAAGAATATTGCATTCCTTTGGTCACCTGCTGCCACTACTGCATTCAATGCTCTCAAGATTGCCATGACAACAACTCCTGTGCTGGCCTTGCCTGATTTCAACAAACAATTTACCTTGGAAACTGATGCTTGTGACTCAGGGATTATAACTGTGCTGATGCAGGAGAATAGAACCATTGCATTCTACAGTAAACCTTTGGGACCAAGAGCCACTGCTTTATTTACCTATGAGAAGGAACTTTTGGCAATTGTGCAAGCTGTCACCAGATGGAAACAATACTTACAAGGTCAAAAGTTTATTATCAAAACTGATCATTAGAGTATACATTACTTCTTGGAGCAGAAAATTTCGATTGTTTTACAACAAAAATGGCTCATGAAGCTTCTTGGTTTTGATTATGCAATCCTCTAAAAGAAAGGCTCGGACAACAAAGTTGCAGATGCATTGTCTAGAATACCTCATGACTCTGCACTCTGTAACTCCATTACTTCTTCACAACCTACATGGGCTCAAGACATCATTGATAGTTATATTGCAGACCCCAAGGTACAACATCTCATCACTCTATTCTCCCTCACACCAGATGCACCTACCAAGTACTCTTACACTAATGGCTTATTGAGATACAAGGGTAGATTATATGTGGGCATGTCTGCTAACACAAGAACCAATATTCTGGAGTATCTTCACTCCTCTGCTGTTGGGGGTCATTCTGGTATGCAGGCTACTTACAATAGAGCTAAAGCTTACTTCTTTTGGACTGCAATGAAGAAGGATATTTTGTTATATGTTTCCACCTGTGATGTCTGCCAAAGAAACAAAGTGGAGCATCAATTTGCAGCTGGTTTACTACAACCCTTACCAATTGATCCTGATCATCCTTGGCAACACATATCCATGGACTTCATTGAAGGACTTCCAATGAGTGAAAGAAAGTCTGTCATTTTGGTGGTGGTAGACAGACTTACCAAGTACAGCCATTTCATTGGCCTTCATCATCCTTACACAGCTTCCTCTGTTTCCAGAGTTCATTGCCACTATGTTCAAGCTCCATGGTCTTCCTGCTTCAATTACTTCTGACAGGGACAAGATTTTCACAAGTCACTTTTGGCAAGACCTGTTCAAAGCTCTAGGAACTCAGTTGCACCTCAACACTGCCTACCACCCACAAACTAATGGGCATACTGAGAGAGTCAATGCTTGTATAATAATAATTATGTGCAGTCACCAACCCAAGAAATGGCAGTTGTGGCTTCCATTAGCAGAGTGGTGGTACAATAATAATTATCACACAGGCTTGAAGATGAGCCCATTTCAAGCTCTATATGGTTACATTCCTCCTCACCTGGCTTTTCCATCTGCTACTGCTACTTCATTGACTGAGGTTGCAGCCTACATGAAACAGACGGATGACATGCTTTCTCTCTTCAAGGACAACCTCCACCAAGCACAAGAAAGAATGAAATTTTTTTCTGATCAAAAGAGGACTGAGAGGGTGTTTGAGGTGGGTGACAAGGTTTACATGAGGATACAACCCTACAGACAAGCATCTGTGGCTCTCAGAAGAAACCTCAAGTTAGCAGCTAAGTTTTATGGCCCATTCACTATTCTGCAGAAGATAAAAACTGTTGCTTACAAGTTGGATTTACCTCCAGAGACGAGAATTCACCCTATTTTCCATGTCTCACAACTCAAAAAACAGATTGGTAACTCCATTACTCCTTCTCCAACATTGCCAGCACTAGATACAAATGGCCAGATTTTAGTCATTCCTGCCGCTGCTCTGGATTCCAGAACTATCATCAGAGGAGGAGTCTATGTACCTCAACTACTGATTAGGTGGACTAATGCTTCTACAACTGATTCTACCTGGGAGGACACCAAACACATAGCTCGTCATTTTCCCAAATTCAATCCTTGAGGACAAGGATTTGCTGATGGGGAGGATATTTGTCATGTGCCTATCTTATAACTTGCCTGAGTGGTGGCCTCATCTGCATTTCTTGGGTGCCTTAATAACTGTCTCTTATTGGTTGTTAGCTGTTGTCGGCCAACCAATGTTAGTGAGACAGTGTGTGGACGGTATTCTTCCTTAGCATATGATTCCTTCCTTCTCCTGTTTTCATTTAAGCTGTAAGAACATCCCATTTTGGGGATAAGTTATGAATTATTGAAGTCTTAATGGCTGCTTAGGCAGAGGCTACTTATTTTTCCGTCAATTTATGATTGATTAACCCTTAATCATACTAGCACGGTACACCTTCACAATATGGCACAAAGTACCAAAGCCTTCTAGCAGAACCCCCATCTTGCTACCTAAATCCTCCACCTGATGCTTAATAACTCCGTCCTTAGACTTCGGCCTGTACTTTAGCACGCGCAGGAGCAGAGGCAATAAATTATGTGCGAGAAACAGGACCAACAACACGAACCCGTCCCCTATAGTCCTTTCCAAATGCTTTAGTCATAACATCTAGTTCTTCTACAGGAATACCCGCAACTTGTTTCTCCTTGATATCTTCTTGCGCCTTCTTAAGCGTATCCTGCAATGTCCATCATAACACTCTGTAAAATATAAAATTGTTGACTAGTAAGTAGTTTAGGAAGACATGAAATGTAATTTAACTCACATAGTATCGTTGCGCACTAGGTAGAATTACCCCACCCTCTTGAGTATGAGCTTTAATTCATATATCAGAGGTAGTAACTGGCACTTCAGGATTCTCGCGCTCCTACATTTCAAATACGGAAAGTCGAGTAACATTGATCATTTTCAAGTATGAGAGTAATCATATACTCTGCAAGTGTTAAGATTCATAAACAACTGAAAATTGATGAAATAATTACACGTACGATTCAGTTTTTACCATAGAGTGAGGTTTACGACCGAAACAATGACAGTGATCATATTGTTATCTTTTCCTCTTGTTCGTAGCTCTACTCTCCTCCTTGGGCTTCCTATCATTCTCACAGAATTTTATCCAGTCTTCTTTTTTTGAATTTGGAGGAATATGGGCTATCCTTTCTTAGTGAGTAGGATATGGATCAAAATATTGTATTCGTAACTCATGCTTACGTCTCCTCCATTGAGCACATATCCTTAACCATATTTATCTTAGAAGTCTCAGGTAAATTATATAATTTCTGGAAAAAAAAGAGATAATGGCTTACTAAATCAAATTAAGTTAACAAAAATGTGAAAAAGAAATCAAATTGAGGCAAGTTTATGTATCTCGTAGTTCTATCCAAACATCATCTTTGTATTTTTCAGGTACATGCTTCCAGGTTAGGTATGAAATCGGAACATGGGTACGAACCAAGGAGCCCTTCATGTGGCCGAGCTGACATGTGTTGTTGGAAAATGGGAAGTCCATTTCATCCACCTCCACTGCTGCCATAATAACCTGCAAAATAAGCATTAATAGGCATCAATATATCCTAGAAACTAAACACAAAACAACCTTTGTCACTATCCAGATAAGCATATCAATCCGACTTCTCAATTATAATGAACCTATTACGCAAAACAAATCTTTCTTATATTAATGTAAAGAAAAGAGGTAATTGTTTGGTAGGAGACCCCCTAAATTACTTAGTTATCCCCATTTTTTATATATTTACATAAATACCATTGTTTTAAAAATAGATCAAAATTTTCAAAAACTTAATATCTTTTAAAATATATGTCGGATTTTTGTGAATTTTATAAATTTGAAAAGCTCTTTCAATTATCTACGTAACGAGTACAAATAAGAATTATAAATTTTTGTTTTAGGAATTTTTTTTCATGACTTTCAAATTTAGTATTGTTGGATGAGTAAAATTCAAGCATGTGCATCGCACATGTGTCCTTACTAGTTAATATAAAGAAAAGAGCTCTTTTTGGGAGGAGACCCCTAAATTACTTAGTTGTCCTTATTTTTTATATATTTACATAAATACCATTATTTAAAAGTAGATCAAAAATTTTAAAAACTTAATATCTTTCAAAATATACACCGGATTTTTATAAAATTTATATATTTGAAAAGCTCTTTCAATTATCTACGAACGAGTACAAATAAGAATAGTAAATTTTTGTTTTTGGAAAAAAATTTCATGACTTTCAAATTTAGTATTGTTGGATGAGTAAAATTCAAGCATGTGCATCGCACATGTGTCCTTACTAGTTTATCAGAAAGAAAACACAGATTATAAGATAGATGTGAAAAGTAACACATTACACAGATGGCAGACGCATCATTTTAAACCACAAAATCAACACATATAAGTTTCTCTAAATTATCATTGTCAGTAAGAGCTGACTGATAAACACTAGGAATTTCAAGCTGATCTACATCTACAGAGGAAGTTAATCCTTGTGATGAATGCAACACCAAAGACCAGTGTTTGTCAAAAATATGCTTCGTATAGAACACTTGTGTCGCTTCAGATGCAAGAATAAACGGCTCATCCAGCGCTTTATCGATGCTTTTCATCTTAGACAAGTTAACCTTTATCAAGTCTGAATTTGCATCAACCTTGCACCCATTAGTCTTATCTTCAATCTTCACCCAATCACAATAAAAACTGCTTCTTTAAATTCCATATAATTTAAATTGATAATCTTTTTGATCACTCCATAGTAGGTTACTTCCGCTTCCTTGTAATTTCTATCCGTGGACTTTGCTCTATGACTTGTAATAGCTCTCATTGACACACCACTGTTTTGACCTATAACCCCCGCGTCGTAATCATGTGGAGTGAAAACAAATCCATTGACCTGGTATTTCTCGGTGTGGCTATGATGTGTTCGGGCCACATATTTCAAGTATGTGGCCCCTCTTTAAATGATGACACGTCGTATAAAGTAAGAAAAAGTTTGGAAAACAGTTTTATTACCTAACTATTTTTCTTTTTTCTTTCTATAACTTCCTACTTTTTCTCAAAAAGTGAAATAGTTACGGGGATTTGGAGGGGGAGGGTTTTTCAGTTAAATAGGTGCCAAAAAATGAAGACATACAAAATGGATGTGGCCCGACCACATCGTAGCTGGGGCGGGTATTTCTTATACGACTGCGCCTTGAAGAGAGGTCCCTTCACTAGTCTCCAAAGTGTTGACTTCGTATCTTTAGCTTCTAACAACTTCAAGAGAACATGTGTGAGTCAGTTATACAACTAATCCCAAATTTCGTTTACTAGTTACTACAAACCAAAACTGAAGCTAATAGGTTACCTCGTCACGTAACCATTGTAGAAAACTCTTTGAGGTATTCATGGACGAAGCATTTCTATGAACATTAGACTTGGCATTGTTGAAATAGGAATCGTACTTCCTACAATCAAACAATCATTCAAGAACATTATAAACATGCAAAGATACGCATAAGACATTATCAGACTCATTTTACCTTGCTATGCACTATCGAATCACAGATAACTCAGTCCAGAAGGATATTAATACACACACACACATTAACATCAAAAGAAATCATTTTCAACTACTCAAAGTTCATAAACACAAGCTCTAAAAATCCGTACCTTTGTTAGTCATCAATTCTAACATACTTTGACAGAATACATTTGCGAGCTTGTTCAAACTGCACTTAAGTTAAAATAATATTCCTAGCTATACTTAAAGGCATCTCATCAGCAAACTCCTCGTCGTGATCAAAAAATGCCTTTCGAGTATGTTTATGAGTACCATCACCATCCTTTACCATTCTTACATTTAACACATGGGTATGAGTATAAGTTATTCACATTACCATTTCTTTCAGCAAATGCGATGAATGACCACCTTCTACGTATTGAGGAGTTTTACGTGGAAGTTGCATCCAACCCTTATCAACCATGGATGACATATCCTAAAGAAATATCTACGTTAAAGTTTACACAATATTTATATACTACATCCATATAAAAATAAGCAGCATTATCTATCAATATATGTAGCAGGACATCGAAAGAAAGATTACTGAATAATTTAAGGGTTTGTACAAAAGAATGAACTTATTTGAAAAATATTAGACCTAACTTACTTACAAACTAAACCTTCAACTATGAACTGAATCAAGCAAATTCTATTGAGGATTTTCCTAATGTTTACAAAGCATGTTTATGTGTAGCTTACATAGTTCAACTACATATAACAGTACATATTGTTTTTGCTCATGCTGATTCAGCTACGTATAACAATATAATGATGCTTATCTAACAGTACATATTCAAGCATATAGATAATTTTATACCTAATCCAAGCAGATTATAAATATACCAAGCAAACTGAGATCTGAATTTTTGTACATCCATCTACTCAGTTATCTAATTTGATCACCAAGGGAAACAAATAAAGAAGAAGAACTGAAGTATGAAAATCATTCAAATAAGAAGAGCTACCTAATCCTAGCAAACTGAGAACTGAAGTTTTTACATGCGTATAACCAAATCAAACAGTATGAAAAGTCACTCAAAATCGAGAATAAAAAACACCCAAATCATATAAAATCGAAATCAATAAACACCCAAATCATACAAAATCAAAATCAATAAACAACCAAAACTCAGTTGACCTAAAATTAAACCCAAAAATAAAGTAGAACAAATAGATAAATCCATACCTAGGTATATTAGTCTTAGCAATAACTCTCAGATCCGGTACTGTACTTCCAGCTTAAGTAACACGGGTGAAAGACTTTAATACCAGAGATGAAACCAAACCTAACTATCAATCTAATTCTCAGATCCTGTATATTCAAAATCTCACAGATCTAAACGAATAGAGAATGAGTAGAGAGAAGCAGATAAAGATAGAAAGGTTGTGGCTGAGAATGGTCGGGTACAATGTTGTACTTGGTTTTTCGGAGGAGAATTGGCATAATTTCCGCTCAAAGCATGGTCAGTGGGTTCAAGTAAAATTTTCTACTTATAGAGCACTTGAAAATATTGGCGGAAAGACGGGTCAATGTGTGATGGACCACACAGACGAGTGGCACGCTCGAGATGAACTGAGCAGTTGCGAATATTTTAGCAACAACTGCCTTTAGTTGCGTTCACAACTGCTTTATACATGTTGCGAATTTGAGTTGCTAACTCCTTAATTTGGTGTAATGTCGTAGTGGTAACTATAATTATATGAAAATGTAATTCATATGGGGATAAGGAGGAATCTTACCATAAAATTTATTATAAATATTTTTTAACATTATTATTTAATTTTTTTTATTATTTTTATTGGATAAAGAACATTATTATTTCTAGTTGGAAGCCTAACAAGCTAATCTCCAACAACGTACTACTACATTAGTTGAATAGGTTATCGTGCTAGCCTACCAGCGAGCCTCATGAGGAACCAAACCAAGGAAGTCGAAGCGAATAGGGGGCTGTGATTATGTCGCAAGGGGGAAAGCTAACTCTACCTTCCATGTCAAACTCTGTAATATTGCGTCATCGGGGACTCGAGTCTGGGACCTCCTGAAGCGCATGAAACCTATGTAGAATGGGGATGACCAGCTGAGCTAGGTGTTTATTATAATTATAATAATAATAATTATTATTATTAAAAGATAGCCGCAAGGGCTTTTATTAAACGAGAGAAGACAGTATTACATATAATCAGTTTGAAGGGTTGGTAGGCGAGCAACGAGTTGCGCCCCAACATCTTTCTGAATAATAATCCATAACCTATAGAAAAGAGAATGCGTAAGTTATTATTAGCATCATGTGCAGCCATACAGTTCTTCAGTCTCTTCAAAAGAACAGTTGTAATACCCCGATATTTGTCGGTGATTGGCCGAATGGAATATAAGTAATGATTTGTCCTTTCCTAACACCGGGCCTTTTTCAAGACAATTGGCTCCGAGTTGGCGAGAAAACTCGTAGTTAAGCGTGCTCGGGCGGGAGCAATCCGGGGATGGGTGACTATCCTAAGTTTCTGGATTACCGCAGTGATGCCGTTGAAAACCCCACACTTTGGATATCCGCAGCTGGCTAAGTGGGGACAGATCGGTGGAGGGACAGGTCATTACAAATGGTATCAGAGCCGACGACGGGTTACCTACCGAGGGTGGGAAGGTACGCTGGATGGGGTTGGTCCATGTGCTTCTCATGAGGGGCAGGGAACGTCGGAGATCTGGGGACGACTCTAATTTAAGTGGTGGTATTGTAATACCCCGATTTCGGCAGTGGTTCGCCGATGGAATGAAATATGAGTAATAGTTTGTCCTTTCCTTACACCGAGGCATTTTCAGCACAATTGGCTCCAGAGTTGGCAGAAAACTTCTGCAGCTTAAGCGTGCTCGGGTGGGAGTAATCCGAGAGATGGGTGACCTCCCGGGAAGTTGCTGCTGGATGACCGCAGCGATGCCCGGTGAAAACCTCACACTGTCGGATAACCGAAGTGGCTAAGTGGGGACAATATCGGTGGAAGGACGGGTCATTACAAATGGTATCAGAGCCGATGACGGGTCACCTACCGAGGGTGGGAAGGTACGCTGGACGGGGTTGGTCCAGGTGCTTCTCTCATGAGGGGCAGGGAACGTCGGAGATCTGGGCTTGAAAATATATTATGGAGCCGAGGACGGCTCCAATTTAAGGTGGTGGTATTGTAATACCCCGATATTTGGCAGTGGTTGGCCGAATGGAATATAAGTAATGATTTGTCCTTTCCTAACACCGAGGCCTTTTCATCACAATTGGCTCCAGTTGGCAGAAAACTATGCATTTAAGCGTGCTCGGGCGGGAGTAATCCAGGGATGGGTGACCATCCGAGAAGTTTCTGCTGGATTACCGTAGCGAAGCCCGTTGAAAGCCCCACACTGCCAGATAACCGCAGTGGCTAAGTGGGGACAATATCAGTGGAGGGACGGGTCATTACAACGGTGATATCGTCTCTCAGACATCACGTCCGTTTTCCCAATTGTAAATTAAAATGTTAGCTGGTCGCTGACCATTAGCCTTGTTTAATAGACAACCAGCAACAACTTCTTTTCTTGCCGCTACACCTGCTTTATAACACAAATCGACGAAAATATCTCGTACTATGTCATACCTGAATTTAAGTCTGACGTCACTGTCACAATGAAGTGCATGATCTCCAAAGCGATCCATATGTATATTGCAACATGTCCATGAACCGTTATCGTCAAATAAAGGTATCCCGTGTCGATATTGAAGCACATACCGAAACTGACGAGGTCATATTGCTTGATTAAGGCCGGCAATAGGAATTGCTTTAAGGTAACATTGTGCATTGGATAATCTGTTGCTTTGCCAGAGGATGAAGTCTCGATCTTTCATGGGGAATGTGTTTGGGATCTCACGTTTAACAACATCAAAAAAATAGATTTTCCAGGGAATGCATGGGTTGTGGGGCAATATCTTTGATGTAAAAGGTATGAGATAGACAACACGCTCTCAGGTAGTTATCGAGTGCAAGTTGGTAATAAGGGCTGAGGCCAGAAACTGAAGTGTTACCCAGCATGGTACGCTGCAGATGCTGAGCCTAAAAGCATGACGCGAGAGAGCAGTTGTTAGAGCACTGCTCGGTCGAACTCGTAAGCGTTATTATACCAAACTTGTTTGTCAAGTTTAGTTGCAAAAACTATAAGTCTTGATTTCTAGTCTACTTATAGCTAAGTCTCGGACTAGGATAAAAAGTGTAGTTGAGCTCTAGACTCCACGACAATCATCATACAAAGACGATGAACTACTCAAGGAACTGGTGGAACTTCATCGACTAAAAGGTATGTGGAGACTTGAACTTATCTATCACTCAAAAGTCTATCTACTCTATCTCCTATCTTGAGACAAAAGTCGTATTGCTATATAGACTTCGATTATACACATTTTCTATTTCGAGCCGAGTTTATCTCGCTTATCTATTTCTCTAAATATGTGTTGGTAAGCTTTCGCTTTGGCAAAGTTCATATTTACAAGTGACGAAAGTCATGTTGATTATTTCAATATCTTGAAAATCGCTTTGATGAAGAATAATGTGTGAGTAACCTCTATTTAACATCCTCTAAGAATATTTCAATGATTGAAATGAGAGTTTATAATATATAACCTTGAATGGATATAAACATTGTATGTGAACTCATACGTGTGTAAGTCCAAAATCCTTGAACCAAAGTATGCATACTTTGCTTTGCTTTCGGGATAGCTTAACTAAAGTCTGCGTGCACTGTCACGCGTCATCGTCGGAAGTTCATGTTCGTAAGTTTCCGCTAGAGTTTGTGAACTAAAAACAAACTTAATCCCAATACTTAAGTATATGTACCTAAGTATGCATACTTGAGTAGGTTATTTTCTAAAAACGGTTTATTCATGAACTTAAACTTATAAAAACTAAGGAATGCATATTTGCAAACCGTGGCTATAAAGTTCATGAATTGAGTCGAGTGAATCAAAATCGTTTATGCTTCGATTGTGTCTTGTATACTTCTATGAGATCTAAGCAATTGAACAACTCTCTAACTAGTTCTTTTGAGTCATTTGAACTAGTTATGGTGAAGATGAATATGGTTAATATAAAAGTGCTCATATGGCTAACCATTTGGTTAACTACTGTTTAACCAACTAGGTGTACACGTTTAGGTACGTTTACACAAACCTAAATGAACGTGCATTTTATTTGTGTATAACAAGCTAAGTTCGATCTAACGGTTGAAAGATATTAGCTTGAATCTAATCAGGTTTTCATCTAATGGTGAATATTGAATGCTTTGTTACCAAGGTAACTTAGATTGCAAACCACGATTTGGAAGACTATATAAAGGAAAACTCTATCAACTAGAAACCTAATCCCCACACCTCATGTGTGATACTAGTTGTATAATATAGAGTCGATTCTCCTTTAACCTTAGGTTTCTACCGAGACCCTGTAGGTTAACGACTTGAAGACTTCATTGGGATTGTGAAGCCAGACCCAACTATTTTCTCTGTAGTTGCGTGATCTGATCTTGTTGTTTCTATCGTATTGAGGAAAATCGTAAGATTGGCCTCGAGATTAATTTATCCGATAGGCAAGATAGAAAAGTAGTCACAAACACCTTCGTCTCATCGTTTGTGATTCCACAATATCGTGTGTCGCTAGTCGATTAAGATTATTGTGAGGTGATTGATAATTCAGGTTGTTCTTCGAGAATATAAGTCCTAAGTTATCAATTGGTTCATGTTCACCTTTGATTTATCAAAAGACGGAACAAAACTCGTAGGTATTTCTCTGGGAGACAGATTTATCTATTCCTCGTAGACTTTTCTCGTGATACTGATTTGTTTATTAAAGTTTTCGACTTTAGGTCGTAGCAACTCTTAGGTGTGGGCGAGATCAGCTAAGGGAATCAAGTGCGTAGTATCCTGCTGGGATCAGAGATGTAAGGAGCGTAATTGTACCTTGGATCAGTGTGAGATTGATTGGGGTTCAACTACAGTCCAAACCGAAGTTAGTTTGTAGTAGGCTAGTGACGGTAGCGGCTTAATACAGTGTGTGTTCAATCTGAACTAGGTCCCAGGATTTGTCTCCATTTGTGGTTTCCTCGTTAACAAAACTTCTGGTATCTGTGTTATTTCTTTTCCGCATTATATTTTGTTATATAATTGCAATATCACAGGTTGTGCGTTGAATCAATCAATTGGGTAATCCATCCTTTGGTTGTTGATTGAAATTGATTGATCCTTGAATATTGGTCTTTGGTACTAGTTCAAGTTAATTTCTCTTGTATTCAATTGGACTCGCATATTTCTATTTGCTTGAGTAAGTATTGAATCGAGAAATTGAGATATAACTCTTTGATATACTTTTTCTATTAAGATTGAGTCTGACTGTCTAGTTGATTCTCTTAAAAGTATATTGGAGTTAGTTCATACAGATTGCTAAGCGAATTATTGGGTGAGGTTGTTGTACCCCCACTTTTTCAGCAGTATTGGGTAGTATCTTGCATGGTATATACACCAAGTCCCCCGTCTCTGATCGGCAGTGTGGCAATACAATGTTGAAGTGGTCCGTAGCCCGCTCCATCATCTGTAATCAAATACCTCAAGAACAACAGTAAGTATTGGTCGAAACGAGTTGCAGCTGCCTGAAGTGCTTGAAGGTTAGCCGTGCGCATTGTGAAATACAACTTCGATACACCAAAGACAGCGATTGCGTACCATTAAGAGTTCACTCTCATGGTTCTTGAGAGTTTTAATACAGTCCATGAGTTGAGTAGATTTATCGACCCTAGCCAGGACCATATCACTGCAATATTGCGTACTCAAACTAACGGGACCTCCGATCAATCTTACACCTTCAGCTGGTCTGCCAATACCCCTAGGAAAGACACCATCGGAAACACTTCGAGGATCCATAGTTGGCCAGAATAATTATGTTTTATAAATGTTCAGGCATAAACCTCGACTTGGGCCATCCGACTGTATGATCTTCAAGGCCTTAGAAACTTTTAATGTGTCACCCACGATCGTCCCATCATCAAGGTACCAGCTATGAAGGTTCAGGGCACACTGTGAGAAATCTTGCAAACTAATGGATGTAATGTTAAGGCAAATAGTAGTGGTCTGAGTATATCGCCCTGCTGAACACCTTGGGAGGAAGATAGAGTAATCTCTTCCTCACCCCAGACCTTCCCTCATTGGTTTTTTTAGGCATATACATGTTTAGAGTGCAGATGGGAAGCAAACGTATATGAATCCATGCAGTTAAATCAGTAGGTTTGGTAGATACCTTATCCAGGGTTTGTTGGAACGCCAGGAGCATTGGTGGCTAGGTCGACAAGTTTGTCGATTCCATGTATTAAGAAGTCAGCATTCCTTCTGTTGAAAGGCCCTAGTAGGATATGCCCATTATGAGGTCTGCATGGTCTCTTCCAAGATTGAAGGCGCATACAGAGACTGGACAACCACATGTGTATTTGGTTTAGTAATCTCTACCATGCCAGGGTAGTGCATACAGAGACTGCACGGCCACATCTCTCACATCATTATTATTATTATTATTATAAAAAGGAGCCAGGAAGGCTTTTATTAATATGATAATTATTATTATTGTTACACAAGAATAGGAGGGAGTCGGGCTATGAGCACCCACGCCCTTCTGAATAGCTAAGCCTACTCTGTGAAAAAGTAAACCACCCACTTTGTTATTAGCGTCATAGTTAACTAAGCAATTCTTCAGTCGCTTCAAAAAGACACTGAAGTCATCTCCAAGCTCGCCTAAAGTTGAAAAGGCCAAGGCACAAAAATTGTAGCCATGGGTCACGCACGTGTCCAAATACTTGCTGCGTTTGCGACTGATTGCTGCTGAAATGGCGTGTCCAGGCACAAAACTGCGAATCCCGTTGCCAAAAAAGGGGGAACTCCGTTATATCGAAACATGCGTCCTTACCATTCTCCCAATTGCATATAAGAATGTCTGCGAGGTTTAAGAGCGGATCACTCAAGACGAGAATCCAAAGGATGCCTCCTTACTAGCTGCAACACCAGCCCTATAACAAATGTCCAAAACCACATCTCTTACCAAGTCGTGTCGGAATTTGAGTCCGACTTCGCTGGCACAATGGAGAGCATGGTATCCGAAGATTATTATTATTATTATTTAAAAACATTGTTATTATAAATAACGATTATAACATGAAACTAGTTGGAAGCCTAACAAGTTAAGCTCCAACGACATACTACTACATTAATTGAACATGTTGTTGTGCTAGCCTACCAAATGACCCTCATGGGTAACCTAGCCAAAGGAGCCGAAGCGGATGGGGGCCGAGATTGTGTCACAAGGGGGCAAACTAACTCTACCTTCCATGTTAATTTACGCAATATTACTCCATTGGGGACTCGAACCTGGGACCTCCTGGAACGCATGAAACTTTCGGGAACGGGGATGACCAGCTGAGCTAGGGGCTGAGGGCATTTTATTAGAAAAAAAAACTAACAAATTTACAAATTGTTAGCGGGTAGCCTAGCAACAAGCTGGGCACCAATACATTTATGAATATCAATGCCTAAACGATGAAATAGAGAAACACCTATCTTAGGATTCTGACTAGCTAGGCAGTTTCTTAACGCTTCACAAAAAGAATCAGATCTTCACCAAGAACATCGAGAGTTGAAAACGCTAAAACACAAAAATCGTAACCATGGGTAGTGCATATGTCTAGATATTTGTTGCATTTGCGCGTGACTGCAGCATTGATGGCATGACTGGGTGTGATGTTGCGAGTGCTAGTAGTGGTAAAATGTGAGACACATGTAACGTCGAAGCATACGTCTTTCCCGTCTACCCAATTGCAGACTAGGATGTCAGCGGGTCTAAAGGAAGTAACATTCACATGAAATATGAATGTCGGTGAAATATTATTATTTTAAATATGAATGTCGGTGGAATTGGGTTATATGTTAAATATACTAGCGTCTTTCCCATCTACCCAACTATTATTATTATTATTATTATTATTTTTTTATTTAATTTTATTAGAGGCATTTTATTAGAAAAAACAGAATAGTTCTATTACACATCGATAGCAGGTAGCCTAGCAACAAGCTGGGCACCTATACTTTTTGAATCACGATGCCAAGTATATGAAAAAGGGAGTTACAAAACTTGTAATCAGCATCGCGACTAAGGAGACAGTTTCGTAACCTCTTCAAGAATGCAATCATTTAGTCGCCTAATTCACCCAACGTAGAAAATGCTAGGACTTGAAACCCATATTCATGAGAAGAACACGTCTCCATATATTTATTGCGTTCCGAGTGACTGCCATATAAATAGTTCGGCTGGTGTGAATACTTGAGTCTTTGGCGAGTAGAATGGTGAAATACCCATAACATCCATGCACACATCCTTCACGTTCTCCAAATTGAGTACAAGGATATTTGCGGTCGAAGGGCAGTAGATGTGTTTGACTAGAAGCCTAGTGAGACTTCCTTCCGTGCCACTACACCAGCCTTGTAGCACATATCTGCAATGACATCTTTCACCATGTCATGTATAAATTTTTTCCAAACTTCTCCAGCACAGTGAACTGCGTGGTCTCTAAAAATATCCATATTTCTATTGTAGCAAGGGTACACTTCATCTTTATTGAAAATAGGTATACCGAGCGGTACATGAGCACTGATCGGAACTGTTTGGGGCCAATAGATTGGTTGAGTCCTTGAATAGGGATAACCTTGAGAAAATCCATCACATGCGGTGTTCTGTTGCTATGCCCGAGAGTTGAGTCACGATGTGTTAACGAGAAGCTATTGGGGATATTTTCCTTTACAAAAGACTGCATAAGGATTGAGTTTTGTAGGCATTGAGTCTGTGCACTTGAGGCAAGGAAGCAATACTGACCAATATCGGTCATAGTGTACACACCTAAGTCACTGTCTTTAATAGGAAGTATATCCAGTCGTTGTTGAAGCGGGCCAAAGCCAGCACCATTGCCCACAATAATAATCTGAAGGTACTGCATAAGATGTTGATCATAGAAGGAAGTAGCACTTTGAATAGCAAGGGGAAGCAGCACTTTGAATAACAAGGGGATTTGTTGTCCGGAGTGTGAAATATAGCCTGGATAGACCACTACAATTTCTTAAAAGCAATAACTCACTTTGAACCATATCTATGCAATATTGCATGTCCAAACTGACCGGGCCTCCCAGAAGCTTTACTCCAACAGCTGGCTTGCCAATTGCTGCAGGAAATGTACCTACAGTGTCTCTCCTTGGGAAGAAAGAAGGCCAGAATATTTTAGTTTTTGTTATGTTCAAATGTAGCCCCTTATTTGGACCGTGCTCTTGAATAATTTTAAGAGTCATAGCAACTTCCATCGTATCTCATGCGATGGTCACGTCGTCTAGGTACCAAGCATGTAGATCCAAGGAGCATTCAGCAGTGATTTTCTCCGCAATGGGATTTAAAGCAAGAGTACACCCTGGGAAGATAAAAGAATATATTCATAAGAAATTTATAAACTCTCTTATATAATATTTTTAGCGGGTCCCGAGTTGGGGACAACGTGCCAAATTAATAATCCGTTAAAATTATAAATTAATATTTTTTATTACTTATGTAGACCCCATAAAAAAATATAAATTAGTAATCCACTATATATATATGCAATCAAAACACTAATGTTTAATGAAGATTTCTAGAAAATAAATCAGTTGTCTTCTGTTTTTTTGTTAAAATCAATATTATATTGAACTAATTTTTCTTATCATCATGAGAATTTCTAGTATTGTCTCTCATTGTCGTTTCGTGTGTGTGTGTGGGGGTGGGGTGGGGTGGGGTGGGGGGTCGTCTATTGTAGAACTTTCATCATATTTTTTCAACAATTGCGTAACTTCATTTTCTTCCAGATATTCAGGACATCTTGACATTCACTGAATTGTGATAACCCAACTTTTTGATCAAATTTTGCAAGTCTTGGGTGATATCAGCATTTTTAGCTGTTTCGTCATCAATTATGCGAACCTAGTATGTTAATTGTTGATCAAAGTTAAATTTATCTATAAGTTAGTAAGATATTAATTAATAATTATTATATTATCGGTTAATTAATATCTCGCGTAATTAATAAATTATGGTGGTCCCAACAACGTTAATTTATACAGTTTCTACTGTATTATTATTTTAAATATGAATGTCGTCGGAATTGGGTTATATAAAATAGTTTGAAAAAAAAAAATATTTGAAGAATGCAATATAAGAATGAGTAAAAAATTGATTGTATATAAATTTAAGGGTAACTTTTGTCATTTATAAAATAAAGTAGGGATAAAAAGATAAATCAAGCATTAAATTTAGGTGGGACGACAGCTTATGCTTTTGTAGCTTTTAAAAGCTCCTCCTCCCCAGCTTTTAAAACTTGAGGAATTTGGGAAGTGCTTTCGATAAAAAGCACTTTAATTTTTTTTACCAAACACCAATTTCAAAAATTATTGACACATATAGGTTTTGAAAAGGCTTTTGAAAAAAAAAAAAAAAAAAAAACTTTACCAAAGGTTGTATTATTATATACCATTTCATTTAATTTGTCAACAGTAAAAATAAAAATAAAAACAAATATTAAATAATTACTTAATTTTTAGTTCATTTTCTGTTTGAAAAAATATATTTTTATATATATAAGTGGTTAAGTAAAGATTTTTTTTTAAAAATCATAATAATAGAGGTAATTAGTATCAACATTAATATTATATAGTAAAAAAATAATTAAACCCAATAAAATTGAATAAATCTACCTTCAGAGATACGTTTGTTTTTGTCATTTGCTACAACAACAATGGTTAAATCTGAAATTTTACCAAACACACTTTGATTTCTTTTTTAATCAACTTTAACTTTAATTAATATTTTACCAAACATTTAACTGTTTTTTTCTCACAACACAGCACACCAACGCACAACAGAAAAGTGCTTTTATAAAAGTTGCAGCAATACTAAACTAAGCCTTCGATTGGGGTTCGTGTATTCATCAGTTTATCATTGTTTTCCTTTCTGTTGTAACCTTTTAGGTATTTAGACCAAAGTTTTTTCTTGTTTTAATTCGGGTTCTACTGTTTTGGGAACTTCAATATTCAGCTGAATTATAAATCTTGCAAGTTTTTTTGTCAATGTGGTGTTTTCTGACTAGGTTGGATTCGTTGGAATGTTCATAGAGTTCTTATTAATTATTTTTTACAATCTAATAACACAGACTTTTCACAACAAAGGAAAACTCACCATCTTCATTAACCTCAATTGGCTACAACATCAAATTTTCCATCAGCAACATCGTCAGACTCCATAACTCCTATACTGATTCACACACTAGCAACAACAAGATTTCCGAAGACACAAACACAAACCACTACAATGACATAGAAGAAAATAATAACAAAATGTTTTAGACCAATGTATATGAAGACCCAAACAAATCCAGACCGATTCTGTCCAATGCAAAAGATTGTTTTTTCTTTCCTGGAGAAATTGCTAGTTGATCAAGTTTTATTTTGTGCTAGTCTTCCAATAGTATAGTGTTCTCGAGTTTTCATGCTTATTCAAATGCATTGAGGACTTGTATCTTGGATTTTTAGCTTATCGGAGATGATTTGCATAAGTAGTTGATGTAGTTTCTTCAAAAAAGTGCCAATATGTGAATACATTTCAATACGTGTACAAAAAACATATTTGTGACTAAACCTTATGTGGTTCAGAAGGACATCCAAATTTATAGGAGATGGCTATGCGGATTTGGTCTAACAAATTGACCTCGTTAATGGTGGGAATCCACCAAATAACCAACACTGATACAACTCCCCCTTGTATGACCACCATGTTGAATCAAATTGCCTCACTAAAACCTTGCCATTAAAAACCCAACGGGGAAAAAAATATATGGACAAAGGAAAAAGAGCACATTATCAACATTTTACATAAAAAATTTAACGTCAACAAGATGTTGCCTCGTTAAAACCTTGTCAGGAAAAACCACATGGGACATAACCTGAAACGAAGGTGAAAACGTGGAGGTACCAAAATATACCACCACTTTTTTCTTAGGCAATCTGTATGGAAAAACTCAATACAACTCCGAGAGTAAAACTCAATCAAGTAATAATGTTAAGAGTTATATCTCTATCTCTTTGCGATTAGAACGTTTACAGAATTGAATCCGTGAACCTAATCATAAAGAGATAAGTGGGACGGTACCAAAGACTAATGTCCAAGAATCAATCAAGTCGTATCCAACAAACTAGGTCGGATGTCTCTACTATGATTGATCAACGCACAACCTGTGATATTTCAATTATAAAGATAAACAATATAATGTGGAAACAAAAATAACACAAACACCAGAAGTTTTGTTAACGAGGAAACCGTAAATGCAGAAAAACCCCGGGACATAGTCCAGATTGAACACCAAATTGTATTAAGCCGCTACACACATTAGTCTACTACCAATTAACTTCAGACTGGAATGTAGTTGAGCCCTAGAAATTTGTTGAGTTTTGCTCCAAATTTCTCATTCATATTTTGAACAAAATATGATGTTTTTCAAAAACAAACGAGCCCTTGCCTACACATGTACGGTTCACGTACTCCTAACCATTGAGTGTGTTTAACCGCGTTCCATAACTTGTTAAAACCGGTTCTTGAACCAATGCTTGACACATAAAAAGATGAAGAACGCTTCGTTATTTTCACATATTCTTCTCTTTGAACAGTTCAAGAACGGAAGAGAAAACCCTCTGGTTCGCAAACCTTCCCTCACCCTTCACCCGTTTCTTAACTATTTTGCGAGTGGTGTGTACCTTTGAAATCAGGAGAAGTTTTTGTGCATTGGGTCAAGCACTTTTTTCGTTATTCTCATCGTTTTTGAACATCGCCATTAACGACAGTTAGCATACCAAGTAAGTTTCTCATCACTTCTTTGTATTCTTTTGCTTCAATGGATTTTATGAAGAGATTTCGTGGTGAAGGTTCAAGGGGTAAAATCGACAATTCTGCCTTCTTTAGGGTTGTGAGTTGTGCGTACGTGAATCTTCTTACTTTGTATAAAGGTTCCGTAACCTTACATTTCTTTTTCCTTTCTTGAAAAAACTCTTTGTATCACAAATTTGCTTGTAGAGCTTGCTTTGTGAATTTCTGTCACAAACCCATATTTGTATGGAGACTCCGAGCATTATGATTTCTGATGGAAAAGATGTTAATATGATTGTTAAGCCATCAATCATGAAGGAAAAAGATAAATCTCCGGTACCCTCTTCCTTGAAAAGAAAAAGGAGGAATGTGGGGAAACCAAGGGTTGTCCCTTCAAATCTTCAGAAGTTTTCTGGTGTTCTTGAAGAGTTGAAAGAAACAAGAAAGGAGATACATCAAATAAAGGCTATTGTTTTTATGACTCTTGAAATTCAGAAGGCCCTGGTTCGACATCAGTCAAGAAGGTTTATTGGAATTGACTCCTTTCTTCATGAACCTTATGTTCCAATAGTTGTTAACGACAAGAAGTTCGGGGACGATAAAGAATTTTTCAAAGGTATTAATGTCTAGGAAACTTCTTATGAGAATTTATTCTTGTGTTTTAGGAAGGATAACTAGGGTTTGGAATAACAATTATTGTGAGTACACATAGGTATTTATGTGATGATTTTGCAGTATTAATTTTTATTCGTTTTATATATTGCAAAAATTGTTATGGGATATGTGTGTTTGCGTACGTGAACTATGATTATCCCATGTATGTCAAAAGTTAAGTCTATTATATGTCTTTATGTAAATATTGATAGAAAATATAATGAACTTTTGATAATAAAGATTAAGTCTATGGTATCATTATGCAAATATTGATGAAAATAGAATGAATCATTGTATATTCAAGAAGATTGATCTTTCCACGATCCACATACAAAGTCTTGTGCGGCTCCATAAGTTCTCTAATATTGAGCATTGACTAAATTAATCATGAGTTTTCTTGTTGTTAATTTAGTTGAGTTTTCTAGGATACAAATTCATGTTTCATGTAATTTGTTAATGTCCAAAGAAATCCTTCTTTTCTTGCAAAAGTAAGGTCGCTCTTGTTGTTCTTTCGGGAATGCCATTTTATGGGGGAGAGTTCTTCAATTGAACTTGTGCTTAATTGCCAAATTTTTGTGGGGAGTGCGGCTGTGGAATATTTTAGGAGTTATCTTGTATCTTTATAAACTCCTTGATGAATACACTAAGTTCGGACTATGTGAAATCATCGAAATAAAGTTGATATGTTCTCTTTTAGTCATGAAGTATCTCTATGAGATGAAGTATTGACTAAGGGGGAGTGATACATATCACCATAGTATTGTTGTCAAAGTTGTGATACAACTGGACTTTGATGCTATGTAATAATACTATGACACTGTATAACAATACGAAAACATCTTGTTTTTATATATTGTTATAGCTACGGATCTTCAACAACTATGATGCTGAGTTGAACACGTTTAGAATCACTGGAGTACTTGGAAGTGACGAAGATTCCGAGTAATGTTGAAGAACCAAGGAAATCAAGCATTTGGATGAGAAGCTACAAAGTTTATTTATTTTGTAATCCATATGTATTGATAGTTTTATCACTAAAATTGACAAAGGGGGAGATTGTTAGAGCACTGCTCGGTCGAACTCGCAAGCATTGCTATCTCAAGCTTGTTTGTCAAGTTTAGTTGCCAAAACTATAAGTCTTGGTTTCTAGTCTACTTATAGCTAAGTCTCAGATTAGGATAGAAAGTGTAGCTGAGCTTTAGACTTCTCGGCGTTCATCGATTGAAGACGAAGAACTACTAAGGGAGCTTTTGAAACTTCATCAACAAAAGGTATGTGGAGATTTGAACTCATCTATCACTCAAAAGTCTATCTACTTTATCTCCTATTTGAGATAAAAGTCGTATAGCTATATAGACTTCGATTATACACATTTGATATTTCGAGCTGAGTTTAACTCACTTACATATTTATCGAAATATGTATTGGTAAGCTTTTGCTTTAACCAAGTTCATATTATATTCTTGACGAAAGTTAAAAGATGATCATGTGAAAATCGTCTGATAACATCTTACATGATTTGTGTGAGACAGTCATTTGATGTAGACTCAGAATGTTTCGTATTGATCTATTGATCACTTGAAAATTGCTTTGAAGCTAATAGTTTGTGTGAGACAGCTATTGTCGTCTTCCAAGAATGTTTCATTGATTGAAATGGGAGTTTAAAAAACTTAACCATGATTGGATATAACACAGTATGCGTACTTGTATGCTAACTGTTGCAAGTTATTCCAAGTCCGGGAACCATAGCATGCATACCCGAATGCGTATTGGTTGGTTTAATGAAAGTCCGGGAACTTAGTATGCATACCCGTATGCGTACTGGCGTAAGTTTATGTCCGAAAATTCAACTGAGTTTGGAAGGTATGCGTACACGTTCGCATACTGGCGAACCCAAACTTAGTCCGGCCACTTAGGTATGCGTACACGTTTGCATACTTGAGTAGGTTATGTTCTAAAATCGGTTTGTTCATGAACTAATACATTTATATAATAAGGAATGCAATCTTTTGCAAACCGTGGCTATAATATTCATGAATTGATTCGAGTGAATCAAAATCAATTTTTCTTCAGTTGTGTCTTGTATACTTTTATGAAAATATAAACAAATGAAAAACTCTAGAACTAGTTTCATTTGAGTCATTTGAACTAGTTTTATTAAGATGAACAAGGTTGATATGAAAATGTTCATATGGCTAACTTCGGTTAACTATTGTTGAGCAAACAAGGTGTACACGTTTAGGTACGGTTACTCATATCTAAATGAAGTCACTTTTCATTTGTGTGTAACAAGCTAAATCTAAGTTCGATCTAACGGTTGAAATATATTAGCTTGAGTCTAATCAGGTTTTCATCTAACGGTGAATATTGAATGCTTTGTACCAAGGTAACACTGATTACAAACCCTGATTTGAAGACTATATAAGGGAGAACTCTAGCAACTGGGAAACCTAATCCCCACACCTCCTGTGTGATACTAGTTGCGACTAGAGTCGATTCTCCTTTAACCTAGGTTTTTCTAAAACCATTATAGGTTAACGACTTAAAGACTTCATTGGGATTACGACGCCGGACCCAACTATTTTCTCCGTAGTTGCGTGTTACGATCTTGCTTGTTTTCTATCGTGTTGAGTACTATCTTCTCTAAGATTTGCTCGAGATTTAATCTTCAATAGGAAAGATAAAAAGTAGTCACAAACATCTTCGTCTCATCGTTTGTGATTCCACAATATCTTGTTTCGCTACCATACGATTAAGATTATTGTGAGGTGATTTATATTACTAGGTTGTTCTTCGGGAATATAAGTCTGGCGTATCAATTGGTTCCTGTTCACCTTGATTTATCAAAAGACAGAACAAAACTCATAGGTATTTATGTGGGAGACAGTTATCTATTCAATAGACTTTTACGTGTGAGTCGGTTTGTTTGTCAAGTCTTCGACTTTGGGTCGTAGCAAATCTTAGTTGTGGGTGAGATCATCTAAGGGAATCAAGTGCATAGAGTCTTGTTGGGATTCAGAGGCGTAAGGAACGCAACTGTACCTTGATCAGTGTGAAATTGGTTAGGGCTCAACTACATTCCAGTCAGAAGTTAACTTGGAGCAGGCTAGTGTCTGTAGCGGCTTAATACAGTGTGGTGTTCAAATCTGGACTAGGTACCGGGGTTTTTCTGCATTTGCGGTTTCCTTGTTAACAAAATTTTTGGTGCCTGTGTTATTTCTTTTCCGCATTATATTTTTTTATATAATTGAAATATCACAGGTTGTGCGTAGTTCAATCAATTAGATAATCCAATCTTTGGTTGTTGATATAAATTGATTGACACTTGAACATTGGTCTTTGGTACCGTTCAAGTTGTTTCACATAATAATCAGGCTCGTGGATTTCTATCTCTGTTTGATTTGGTGATTACATTGTGAAACAAAGATACAACTCTTGGATATATTTCCATTGATTGAGTTTGACTGTAGTTGATTCTCTTGGAATTATATTGGAGTTTGTCCATACAGATTGCCTAAACGAAATATTGGGTGAGGTTGTTAGAACCCCACTTTTTCACGAAGCATAAGTACTTTCGACCATAATCCATTGAACTATGTTAATAATAAGCAAGGCTCATGGGTTTGGAAAGGAATTTGTAAAGTTCTTGAGACCATTAGTGGCCATTATTGTAGGGAGGTGGGATATGGAAAAAAATATCTTTATATGGAGGGACATCTACCAGGGTGGAATCATTCCTCACTTCTCAACATGTTTCTTCTTTTATGATGACTGTTGATCAGCTGATATTTCATGAAAGTAACAGTTGGAATTTAGAGATATCAATGATTGAAGGCAATGACAAGAGTTTGGAAAACCCTATATCTTCTTCTTTTATGCAGGAAACAAATAGAGGTCAAAACAAACAAGATTGGAAAGGTTTGTTCCCAAAACCTATAAATGTTTTTTCAGTCATTCTTAATTATGAAGTATTGGTGATGGTGGATTTTCGATAAAGGTCAAAATCGTAAAATCATGATACTGCATGTTTCTGACCCGGCTTCAGGAACGCATGTGGCGATTCATATTTTATGATCCGTGAACCGTTTCACGATCTCTGACCGAGCGAAAATTCCTCTCAGACCCATGATGAATATTTTTCTCGAAAGGCCTCCCCGGCTGAGCGTTCGATGCTGCACATTTCTTCATGACCTCTATGTAGAATCAAATGTTTGGGCGGTTCTCTAGGCATAATTGTTTGTTAGAGAGCTTAACGCCTTCAAGACGTCACGCCGTTCGTTGTTCCCTGACTACATAGAGATACCCACCTCTACATAGAATAATGATTGGGCAATTCTCTAGACATAATTATTTGTTAGAGAGCTTAACGCCTTCAGGACGTCACGCCGTTCGTTATTCCCTGACTATGTAGAGATACCGAATATAGAGTCTTGATGATTGGGCGGTTCTTTAGACATAATTGTTTGTTAGAGAGCTTAACGCCTTCAGGGCGTCACGCCGTTCGTTGTTCCCTTACTATATACCCCTCAGAACGAATATGATGCTTCAACTATCTCATATTTCGAATCTGCAAATAGATTAATTCTATCGTGACAGTCTTCCTAGAAAATAATCTATTATATCTCATTACTCCGTTCCCGAATTCCCCGGTTGGATTCATGGATTAGTAATAGATAACCATTTTATCTCATTACTCCGTTCCTTGAATTCTCCGACTAGATTTCATGGATTAGTAATAGATACTCAATTCATTTTATTACTCCGTTTCATGAATCATTCTCCGCTGAATTTCATGAATTAGTAATAATTACTCAACAATCGGGCGTCTGGATTATCACCGAGTAAGCCCCAAGAAAATGGTGCAAGTGTACTCAGCGATGATGCACGAACGGGCACCCAAATGCACGACGAGCATTCAAAAATATGGACAAACGAGGAAACCCACCCAAAATAGGAGAGAGAAAATAATAATATAAAATAATAAGAGGCGCCTAAGGACCGGCCCACCGGCAAGCCGGTCATGCCGCCGTGGCCTGTCCCCCACGCCTCTTCCTTTATTTTTTCTTATTCTCTTATTTTCATGATCTCATGAAGACTCCTTCATTCGAGCAACTTCCCTTGTTTGAGCAAAACTCACGGTTTCTCCATATTTTCCTTCAAAGATGAAAAATAATATAAATAGGGGAAAGTGTCACAGGACCGGGCTACCTAGTCGTCCGCCCATGCCCTAGCCATGGCCGGTCCCACACTTTGCAATCCCTTGTTTTCACAATTATTATTTCCCTCATCTCATCAAACTCTTCCGTTTGAGCAAAAACCCTGGTTTTTCCATATTTTCTCAAATATTGCTCAAACCATGAAAAAGCCAAAATTCCAATGGTCACATGACCAGACTAGACTCTTGACGAAAAAAGAATATTAAAATATTATCATTTTAATATTGTCAAAATATTGATCAAACGAGCAAAGTTATACTTCATCCGCTCAAAATTTGATCACAAACTCTTAAAATTCCAAAACTCTCGGACAAAACTCTCGGAATCGACATATGGACATTATGGTGACACGGGCATGCTTCCTTGACCGACCAAGGCCGGCCCTAAGGCTTGCAAGGAGCCGGTCCCATACATCCTTTTAATTTTGACATAATTTGCTCAATTGCTCATATTAGGTCTAAACTTTTTTCAACCAACTTGGAATTTGCTCAAACGACCATTAGCCGGTCCCACGACCACCAAGGGCCGGTTTCATGCCCTCTTGATCGGTCCCTCACTTCTCCATAATTAGGTTTCATCACCTAATGCTCAGCCGAGCACTATTCTAATAAATGATTAAACTAGCATTTAATCATCTTTCACCAATTGGTCAACAAAAGACTTTGGTGCATGCTCACACGAGCACCGGAAAATATATGGTCGTCCATCATCCCATGTATCCGGTCACTCCTTCACTCAGTGGCCTATTTTTAATAAATCATCAATTGATGAACAATTCATCAAAATTAGGGTTTCGACCAAATGCTCTGCAAATCATGATTTTGAGTAATTTAAAACACTAATAAATTTATGTTGACCCAGAAATCAACATCTGGATTAATTATATAATATTTGGTAGGCTACCAATATTTTAATTAATATTTTGTTGGGTCACGTTACCAATAATTCATCGAATGAGCAATACTTGCTTAGTTGCTCAAATATTGATCCAACTATCGATATTCAGTAATTTATCGAATTGAGCAATACTTGCTCAGTTGTTCGAATATTAATCCAACTATCAATATTCATTAATTTGTCGAATGAGCAATACCCGCTCAAAATGCTCGAATATTGATCTAACTATCAATATTCAGCAATTCATCGAATTTACAATATTTGCTCAGACGAGCAATATCAACATCATTTAAGAACTATACGTCTGACATGTTCAATATATGAATCACTGAGCATTCGTCAATCATGCTCAATTCAACAAAACTTAGACTCACTATCTAATCGAGTCAATAACTGACTAATTAAATACACGTCGCCTTGCGGTGTGTACGCAAGTTCGTGAGATATCAATCACGTCACATGGGGGACATTAATTAGGGTTTTGGTCTGGCGGCCTACGATACGTGTGTTCATCCACGATGAGAAACGTGAGTAAGTTGTGCAAGCGGTTGAGCGAGTTAGAAAAGTAGTGGGTGGACGATCATTCAAGTATCCACACGACATGGAACTGATTTTACCACGATCTTCCACTTCCCCACTCTTTCATTAAAGAAACCGCCACACTTACCGGGATCAATGTGTTTACTATTATGACAATATAAATAATTCCAAAATCGATGATTGAAGGGACAACAAGTCTCTCGATCGAAAAAATTATTTACACCGTTCACATACTTCAAAACCTTCAACACATCCACAATCCTTGATCATCATTGATTCCCACAATTCTCGACTTCCCTCCTACAAATCAACCCATCTCCCTCTTTGTGGCCGAATTGACTCTGGAACTACCATTGACTTGGTTTAGGCCGGAGTCCTACAGATTGATCTCTCGAACTCAAAGCACTCCCGTGTAGTGCATCTGTGTGAGGTTAAGCAGTTAGCTCGGTTGAGGAGTCTCGCCCAAACCGTCGTCTCATCACTTTCCTAAATAACCATCAAATCGTTTTTCCCCATCTACAGATTGGCGACCACATTGGGAGATTAATCTCTCAGTTGCAATCTCACATTTTCATAAAATGGTTGATCTAGGTCAGGTTCAGTTACAAATCCTAACACAAACAACGCCAGCACTAGCAACAACGGTGGTACTCCGGAAACTATTCATGCTTCCAACAACGGTCTTTGGTGATACCACTCCTCCTCAAACCAACATTGGAAATCATCCTCTCTTCGGCCGGTATCCCAAGGAAGTCATAGAAAATTCGCCTACCATAACTGATCTCATGAAGATTCAGGAGATTTTTGCCAAGAATCAAGTAGAGATGGCAATAACATAGAAGGAACTATGCGTTCATCTCAAGGACCTCACAGACAAGTTATCACCTGAACAAACTCAACCCCGACGCAAGTCAGAGAAAGAGAAAGGAAAGGCCAAATAAACAGACCCTGAAGTCTCTCCAATTCATGTGGTGGATGATGATGAAGTCTGCAAAGCTGCCAAAATTCACCGGAGAAGGAGTCGCAGGTTTCATCACCCATGAGGATCCTGGAATGCTTTATGGAGGCTCGGGGAAAATACAAGACACCATCTGTCCACCATCATCAACCTCCATATCTCACTTCTACCACAGAGGATCCCTCTCCCGAAAGGATATACTTCTCCAACGTTCACACTTTACAATGGAACAGGGAATGCCCGAGAACATGTTTTTCGATTTACTGGAGGTGTTAGGAGAACATGAACACAACCATGTCGTCCCGTTTGAAGGAGTTCTCGAAGTCTACGATAGTCAGAGCATATACTTGGTACAACAACATCGCACCAAGGAGCATCGCTAGGCTGGGAGAAATGGTTAATGCATTCTCTACCAAAAATAATTGTTTGTCTCTCGAGCATATTACTCTCTCTCGATTTAGGAAGAATGTCTCGGAAGAATACTGAACATCCGAACGACTACGTGAAAAGTTCGGGATCCGGGCTTTGGATTGTCACCATCCAAATGTCGCTGAGAAGCAATTGGTAGACTTGTGCATCAATGGAATGATCCCGGTCTACAGAGCCTTGTTGGAAAATCTTCGGTTTCAAACTTTCTCAGAACTTCACAAAGCGGCCAAGCGATCAACAACTCTTGCTCAAGCTCTCTTGGAAAGAACAAAAGCTATAAAAGTCGAGGAGCCGCGAGACACTCGAGGCAGTGCCGGGCGCACGATTAAAAAACAGTACAATGTTCAACCTTCCATGAATGTTGCTGAAGGAAGCAATAGGAAAGTTGAGGCACAACAACATAAGAACGTTCCTCCAGCATCTCATTCTATAAAGGTGCAATGGAAAGACAATAAAACTCGAAACACACAAGCACCAGCTCAGCGTCAGCAAAATGACCAGGAAGAGCCAGAATTTCCTTTCCCCATTGAAGAGGTAATCGATCTATTGGAAATTTGGATCCAAGATGGTGCGATCAAATTACCTCAAGTCAGGAGAGAGCCGATAGAGGAGGAAGTGGAAAATCCACGCTACTGCAGCTTTCATAGGTATGTCGGTCATTCGACAAGTGATTTTAGAACTTTGAAGCGCATATTTAAGGAAAAGGCTGATTCAGGAGAACTGGGAACTGAAGGGGTACACAATAATCCTCTCCCAATTAGAACTTTTACGCTCTCTGAAAAACCAGTTAAAGAAACGGTTCAATCATTGATCGAGCATGTCTGCGAATTGCTTTATCTTTCAAAAGCTCAAAGGGGAGACATGTTCACGGCTTTGCCACATAGTGTCTGGGAAACGACTGTCCATTCCCGAAACGCTCCCTGAACCTCCAGCCACTGACAAAGAGATGTACGACTGGGGACTGCTCACCACAATACACCTCAAAGGAAATGAATTCAAAAGAGTGTTCATCTATGTTGGCACAACTATTAACATTAATTGTTCCTTTGAAGACTCTCAGAGTTGCAGGCATCACTCTACAAGAAGCCACTCATGCTTCTGTCTCACGAAGGAATATCCAGAGATGCGTATGGTTACATCTTCCTCAAGATGAAAGTTGATTCAACCTGGGCGGAAACCAAATTTTATATAATTAGAGATGATCCAGGGTATGACATGATCCCCGGGCGGACGTGGATTCATGCTGGAAAGGTAACCACAACACCTTCAGTTGCACATTTCTCTATTGAAGAAAGATCAGATTCGGAAGAAATAGAGGATGATCCATCATTTGAACATCTGGGGAAAATCGAAGCCTTGATGAAACTCACGCAAAAACCTGAAGAGAGCGCGCATGAATTTGTCAAAAGGTTCCGTAATCAGACAAGTCTTATTCCCCCTCATACGTCCATATTATCAACTTTCAAATATGATACCCAGTGTCTGGGACTTGATATTACTCACAACTTAGCTATCACCAAACACGATGAGTGGTTAGTCTCGCCTCGGAATATATCACCAAGTGGTTGGACGCAAAGCCTCTCCGAATCCAGCGTCTCACTAACACAGTCATTGCTAGAATAATGACTGAGCACGACAATCAATATATTAGGTACTCTCCCTTGCGTGAGTGTCCACATGTGTTGCAGGATTGGGAAGCTCCACAGACATGGGATCCTACTGTACGAGGAATTCCGAACCAGCAGAAGATATTCAGGGCACGAGAAACCAAGCCTAATAAATTTCATGAAGGGGATTTAGTTTTCAAGGCAACTAAACGTAATCTCCATTCCACAAGGAGCTCTAACTGGGAAGGGCCTTTTATAATTGCTAAGTCAGCAGTTGGAGGATATTACAAATTGGCTGATATGAATGGTAAGACAAGTGTGTCAGTGATTCATGAGAATTGGCTCAAAGCCATTGACGCATGAGCATCCGGCATCCTGGGATGTTTTATGTTCAAGGCACGAACGCTCGTTTGCATTTTAGGATTTTCTTTCACATGTATTTTCAATTCCTCCAAGAGTTTGCAATTCTTGCATTCAATAGAATTCAGAAATTTATCAAAGTTCTTTTATTTTAAGAAAATCTCTATCAATTCCAAAAAGAAAATCCTCAATCACCCACTTATTCAAAGCCAATCAAAAAATCAAAACCAAAATAAAACCTCACATCTCTCAGAAGTTCAAGGTTCAAAATATTATGGAAAGGAAAACTAAAGGAAGCCGTCAAAGTAAGATTTCTACTTCTCTGCATTCTCCAAGACTTGCAAGGCCGCTTTCTCCAACTCCAGCTTTTCAGTCAATTCAGCAATCTTAGCCATTTTATCCACCACAACATCACTGGTAAAAGGTATATTTTTCTCCACTGCGTCCTTGATGGTGTTGATCCTTTGACGAAGCCACTTCAAGTTAAAACCGAGTTCTTCAGATCTCTCCAAGTTGTACTCCCAATCAAAGAGTACATCTCGGGTAACAGTGCTTCTGGCTTTTGTCCGTATATCATCTATGACACGCAAAATAGCTCCTACTTGCATTATGAGGAAGTAAATGCGTTTCGGATCTTTTGTAACAACAATGTGACCGTACATCTTCCATAGTTTCTCATACATAGCAGCATACCCTATGGGAACGCTAAACCCACCAACTAGTGTATAATATGGAAGTGAATCACCAAACGAAGGATCGAAAGCAACCCCTGCATTAGGATATTCATGCACTATTATGCGGTTCTCAATCATCGGAGCAACTTCGGCAGTCGTAGGAACAATTTCTTCTATTGTTGGAGCAGTCTCTTCCATTATGGGTCCGGTTTCTTCTATCCCTGAAGTGATAACAACTTGAGCGTCATTCTCTTCAACAACTTCAGTAACAACATTTTCATGACCCTGAGGTGCAGAGTTGGTAATGCCACCATTTTGATTCGCCGTATTGTTCAACCCAGCATCATTGGTTTTATTATTCTCAACTTCGGCACTTGGCACCTTATATGAAGATTACATGAGATTAGAACAATCCAAGCATGGAAACCAAAGGCAATCATAAAATCCAGCATGTAAGTGAACTAATATTATCTAAGTTCTTTACTATACATCCAAGACATGAGCAAATAGTGTGAAAGTCATAAAAAATGTTTTTCAACAAGCTCGTCTTAGGAGATTTTACACTTCCCTGTATAAGATGACGATCTGGGAGAAATTGGTAAGTAATCTAAGGTTGAATCATATACCATTCTCTTTGTATGGATGTTCTCTACAATATATCAAAATTTCATAGCAATTGGATAAACGAGCGAAGAGATGCGGCCAAAACATTGGACTACATGCCAGCTGAAAATTTTATGAAGGTCTCCTGGAAGTTTACTATTTCGCCGATTTCGGCCACTAAACATGCTCAAAACTCAAAAATCTTCTATGTTAAAGCTTGGGCATGAGAAAGCATGGGTAGATTGTGAAATTCCGACGTCGTACGAAGATTCTACAATATTTTTGCTAAAAGACTGAGTTCTGAAATTTTCTGATGACGTATTTCACTAAAAAATTTCATTCATGTGTATGGATTCTCATTCATTCATTCACAAATCAGCAATATTATACTTCTATGAAGCGAATACAAAATGGATACTTACTTGAGGGGTTTCCAAATCATTCGAAGGATTAATATGGTCGGTATCAACATTGGTAGCACCATTACCTTCATTCGGTCCCGATTCTTGAAGGTTCTCTTTCTCACCACCATTCAAAGACGAATGAACAGCATGGCCGTGTTGGTTTTCCACGAAAATCTCCTCCTGGATATATCAGCAACAATCAAATTATTATTTTATTCAAGAAGTACCATGATTGATTATACAAAGGATACTTACATCAACTTCATCTTCGTCGCTGGACTCATCAGTTGTTAGCTGAGCAAGAAGGAGACCGTCAATACTTGATGGAGTAAAATTATGGAACAACAACCAACATTGGTTTCACGATCCTAATTATGCGGACAAAGAATATTCATGGTAGAAGGAATATTAATAACTCACCAAAGAAGCGACTGGGGACTGCACATTATTCGGTATAATCCTATAATTCCTCCTACTTCTGCCTTCTCCACCCTGGGGACTGTCTTGCACTTCCGAGAAGTCTACCTGAATTCGAGATCTCACAACACGGTCGTCCTACAATAAAGTTAATGAAATAATTAAGATGTGATTACCATGTCTTTACTAAAATCATAAGGAGAATACTTACCTGTGAACATTCTGGAGGAGTTTTTCTTTTATCACCACTAGAAAGATGCTTCAATCTTGGTCGACCAAAAATCATGTCAGCAGCAGGAAACTCTCGTACCAGAGACTTAACATCCATCGCAAAATTATATAAGCGCTCAAGTTGTTGGCGCCAGAAGTCTATATAACCTGGAGTTACATAGGTAGCTCGGTCGGAACAAGGAAACAAGTAATCATTTCCTTCTACATGTGTGCAATCTAAATGATCCTTTAGATGCTCAATCGATGGATTATTCATTTGATGACCCGGAGAATACTGATCAAGATCCATTTGTCGAGCTGCTCTGTCGATGTTGTATTCTTCCACCTGGAACTTTCCGTGCATTACTGACACTAAATAACCAGGAATGCAACTCAGTATAAAAGATTTCTCTCCATCGCTCAGACTGATGCCAGATTTTAACGTGGCATTTTCTTCAGCAGCATTGAAAGTGATCAATTGTGAGAAGAGAGGAGGAACCGACACCCAGGGGAGAAATTTAAACTCATACTCGTTGTCTAAAACACTAGTGAGACGTGCCTTGTGTCTTGGCTGCTTTGTGGACCAACGCATAATCCTGGCATTATCTTTCTCAAGGAAAGCATGATGAGTGTCAACATTTGGTCCTTGCAAGACGCTACGAGGAATCAGAGCATAATTCTCGAAGTGCTCCCACACCAAAGCTTGGAGAAACATCGTATTAGCATATGTTTCAATTTTCATGAAGACGTTAGAAACGCTGGAGTCTATGACTAAGGAGACTAAATTGGAAAATAGTGAACCCAAGAACAGACTACCGATAGGAAGTTTTTCACCTTTGGCCATTTTAATGGCAAAAGGAATCACAAATGGTTTCAACAAATGTCCACCATCCTCAAGAATATCTCTAGAAAGACACAAGCATAAGAAGGCAACAATGGTTAATGTACCATCAACAGGTTCTTCAAGAATTCCATCTCTCGGCCACCAGTGCTTCAACCATCGAGCATAGCACAATTTGGGTGACGTGTTGAAATCATGCATCGTAGCTTTCAATACGTCGGAAATTGCAATTTCCTTGGCTGAGAGCTCTTCAGGGAAATTTCCAGTAATTGGGAGATGCAATAAAGCGACTACATCTTCCAAGGTGATGGCGAATTCTCCCCATCTGCATATGAAAGTATGAGTAGAAATGCACCAACGAGTAAGCAAAGCCACCATACCTCGTATATCATGATGAATGACTAACTCTCCAGCTGCTTGAATAGCTCGTGTCACCTGTGCACGATCCATCATATTCCTTACACGGCTATAACCCAACATATGTCTTGCCCATCCATAAAAATCCGTCAAAGACTTTCGGGAAAGCTTGAATTCCACATGTGAAGCCGAATAGTATTTCCCTTGCAAACAGAACCGAGTTATCCCTTGAGGAGATACCGATTTGTTATGAGTAGTACTTCTAGGATTTATGAGGATCCGAAATGAGGAACCTGAGGGACGTATTTCAGGTTTGTACGAAACATGAAGAATTCATCGTCAGTATTCGGAATGTTCTTAATTCTAGGAGTTTCTTCTTCTTCCCTAGAAGTCTCGGAATCATCATTTCTGGAAGATGCGTCTGTAGAAGCATCCTCACTAGAAGTTTCCTCCCTAGAAATATCATCTTCGAAGTCCCATCATGGGAATCAATCATCTTCGCAAATTTGCTGTAACATCCATATGAAAATTTCATCAAAACAATGGAATTAAAGCACAACAGAATAATTAGGATGCTCACATCAGCGTCTACAAAAATGGTAATTCTCAACTCTTACCTATTTACGGTTTCGCTAGTTGTAGTGATAATAACGTAAAACTTCAAAAAAACTTGCTCGCTCCTTCAAACCTGCGAAGACGAGTTAAAAGTCGACTCCTGACTTTGAGTTTTGATACTAAAAGGAAAAGCTCTGCGAATCGGGCACAACTCAGGCGAAAAATCGGTTTGACTTAGTTGCATTAATTTCTTCGATCTACTTCGTTTTTCACAATCTTCTTCATTAATTCAAGTGTTTTTCTATCTTATTTCGATGGTCGGTGTTAATATTTTCGTTTTTCCTTATCATTAAAACAAATAAATATGTCTCAATCAGCGGAAATCAATCGGTGAGTTTTACGGATCTACCTCAAAATCGGATGAGAATTTAAAACCTGATGATTTTAATCATAGTACTTCTGAATTTTTATCTTTCACGCCTGATGAAGATATTAATGAAAGCTTAGAAGAATGGAAATTTAGTTTGATTGGTCGATTAGACCTAGTTAAGCTCAAATTTGGGGTTGTTGAATCATCATTAAGAAGACAATGGAATACTTCATGTAAATTTCAATTAATTCCTATTGGAAAAGGTTATTTCATCATTAAGATGGAGAATGAAACAAATATGAAATTGATCTGGCATGGAGATTGGGAGGTTGAATCACAAGAACTAAAACTAAGAAAATGGGAACCTAACTTCAACCCAGAATCACAAAAAACATCTATGGCTTATGTGTGGGTACAACTTCCTGGTTTAAGTATAGAATACTAGAAGGAGAAGATTCTGATGAACATTGGAAAAGCTTTGGGTAGACCAATAAAAGTTGATGAAACAACTCTTAAGAAGGAAGCAGGTTTTTATGCAAGTATTCTGGTGGAAATGGATTTAGCTAAAGAAATTCCTAGCAAAATCAGTGTGGAATCTAAGTATGGCAAATTTGAACAAGCAGTAAATATTCCAAATATGCCAAAGTTTTGTTATCATTGCAAGATAGTGGGTCATATCACAGCAGAATGTAAAAACAATAAAAGGGAGCATGAAACATCAACTGGTGATGCTGTGATACATAAAGAACCTAAGCAAGTATGGAGAGTAGTATCTAAAAAGAAGCCACAACCCCATGTTGGTTTTGATATATGTAACCATGTTACTTTAGTAGAACCAAATACTCCAGCTTTACAAGTTTTAGAAACTACACAGGAAAAAACTATTAATTCAGGTAAATTTCAGGTGCTACAAAAATTGAATGATGAGGTATTTAACTCAAATATTGAATTTCCAGCTTTATCAGTAGAAAAGTTATTAATTGCAGCTGCTGGGGCTCCTTCCATCAATAAAACTAGCACAATTATACCACCTATTGGAAAGAAAGCTTCAAGTGAAAATGTATCAAAAGTGAAACAGAAGGCTCAGCAGGGGAGCATAGTTACTACAAGATAACAAGCAGCTAATTTGGTTATAAATGGTGGTAAAAGAGAATTATTGAGAAGAAACTCTTCTCAATCTCGAACTTCTAAATGAAAGTAGTATACTGGAATGTCAGAGGCCTGAGAAGATTGGGGGCCAAAGACAAACTTAGGAGTTTAGTAAATTCTTTTAATCCTTCTTTAGTTATTCTTGCAGAACCAAAAGTGCATTATTCTTCAGATTTCTGCAAAAAGTTGAAGCTACCAGGAATGCATTATGAAGCTATACACAACTCAAGAAATGGTAATAAAGGTAATATTTGGATTATGTGGAACTCTTCAATTCAGAAACCAAACATAATATTCTCATCTGATCAATCAATAACAGTGGAAGTGGGAGATACTTTAATAACTGGTATTCATGCTGCATCCTTAACAATAAATAGAAGAAGCCTATGGAATGATTTGGTTGAAATTAGTTCTTTAGAGAAGCCATGGTTGGTAATGGGGGATTTCAATCAATACCATAATGAGAGAAGATGAAAAGAAGGGTGGACTAAAGCCTTTGCTGATATCCAAGTTGGAATTTAATAATTGTCTCATAGATGTGGTTTGATCCAAGCACCAAAAATGGTCTAGAATTTTCATGGTGTAACAATAGAGATGGTAAAAAGAGAATTGTGTGCAACCTTGATAGAGCTATTTTAATGATAATGATTAGAAAAGTATTCAAGTTGGGGATATAAAGTTGGAAGTAGAGGGATTTCAGATCATAGTACTTTATATAAAGGAAATGCTGACATTCCAAAGCCTAAGAATACTCCATTTAATTAGAGCACTAAAAGTTTGGAAAAATCATCTTGATTTCTTGAACACTATTACAAAGTTTTGGGAACAATATTTGGAAGGCAATCTTATTTTTGTATTCATGAGTAAAATGAAAAGACTAAAAATAGATTTGAAGGAATGGAACTGTCGGTATTTGGAGATGTTAACAAGAAGTCAAGCAAATAGAAGATGAAGTAATGGAAGCTACAACAACTTCAGATAATAATTCTTCAGACAACTTTTTGTTGAATAATCTTATTACTGCAAGAGGTAAACAAGAAGTACTTCTTCAACAACAAAGAGAGATTGTGCAGCAGAAGTCAAGAGTGAGTTGGTTAAAAGATGGAGCATCAAACTCAAAATACTTCCATATCAAGATGAGATTAAGACAAGCTCAGAATATGATAACTGAACTTGAAAATGAAGCAGGAGTTATTATCACAAACCAAGAAGATATAGCAAATGAGTTAGTAAATCATTATGAAGAAAAGTTTAAATATCAAGATGTTACTATGGATGTGAGTATTTTTTACAAACATCCCCAAAGTAATTACAAGTGAAGACAACATCATGATAAATGCTATTCCTTCTGATAAAGAGATTAAAGCTGCAGTATTTGAGTTGAATCCAGAAAGTGCTCCTGGTCCTGATGGGTTTGCAGGATGGTTCTATAGATTCTCATGGGAGGTAATTGGTGCTGAGTTAACAAAGGCAATTCAATTTTGCTGGAGCAAAGGTTTCATTACAAATGGATTAAATGCAAATTTCCTGAAATTGCTTCCAAAAGTGAATAATGCAAAAAAAAAAAAAAACAATTCAGACCAATTGGCCTTATGAATTTCATTTTCAAAATCCTTACAAAAATATGGGCTACAAGATTGGAGAAGGTAATAAACAAAATAGTGTCCCTCAGCAAGGAGCTTTTATAAAAGGAAGAACAATTCAAGAACAAGTTGCTTTAGCTTCTGAAATGATAAATGAGATTGAAATAAAGAGGAGAGGAGGAAATTTTGGTTTAAAGCTTGATATCACTCAAGCATATGATTCTCTTAATTTGGAAATTCTTGTTTCAAGTATTTCACAAATTTGGTATCTCGGATCAAGGTTTACACAGGCTACAAGTTTTGCTACAATCTGCAAGAATATCAGTTTTAGTCAATAGAGGTCCAGAAGTTTTTTTTCAAGTTGGTAGAGGCTTAAGACAAGGTGACCCACTGTCCCCTATGCTCTTTGTCATAGCTGAAGATGTCCTTAGCAGAAGTATCACAAAAATGATTCAAGATGGTAGTTTGAAAGCAATGGTAAACAGAGCAGGTGCTCAACCTTCACATATCTTTTTTGCTGATGACATATTTCTATTTTGTAATGGTGAAAAAAAAAAGGAATGTCAGAAAGTTAATGAATCTTATAACAAATATCAAGATGCATCTGGACAACAAGTAAATCTGGAAAAAAAGCAAGTGCTTCATTGGTGGTACTAGTCAGAATAGAAGATTGCAAATTTCTGAAAAATATAATGTAGTGTTGGCTGATTTTCCAGACAAATACTTGGGGGTAATATTGGTGCAAGGCAGTGTGAAAGCTCAACATATATGGAGTGTGGTAGATATGATGCAAGAGAGATTGACTGGATGGAAAGTTAAGATTCTATCATTTCAAGAAAGACTCGTACTGGTCAAATTTGTTCTCAGTAGCTTGCCTATATATTTAGTGTCAGTATACAAGTGGCCTAAGAGGGTAATAAGGGAGTGTGAAAGAATAATTAGAAATTTTTTATGGTCAGGGGATCCTGCAACTAGAAAAATGATTACCCTGAAATGGAATAAAACTTGTTCCAATAAGTGAAGGTGGTCTTGGACTGAGAAGGCTAGAGATCATCAATAAATCTCTTTTAATGAAGCTACTTTGGAGGATTCAAAATGGAACTGATGATTGGTCAAAAAAATTTCAATCAAAATATAAGAATAAAAATGGTGAATGGATTACATATTACAAGAAATCCTCCATTTGGCTAGGAATAAAGTGGATAATTGGTGAAGTGGAGGAAAACACTAGATGGATTGTAGGGGATGGAAGTAGTATTTCTGCTTGGAAAGATAAATGGGTGATGGAGAGACCTCTGCAAGAAATGTATCCAGAAAATGCATATATTTTGCAGTTTTCAGAAATGGAAGTGTCAGACTTTATACTTGATGGTGAATGGATTGTGCCACATGAACTCATGGAGATAATTAATATAAATGATTTACCAGTAGTTAGTGGAGGTAGAGACAAGAGAATATGGACTGGTACTATCACTGGACAATTCACTGTAGCACCAGCAGTGGAAGTCATGAGGCAAAAACTATCTAGAAGTCATGAGGCAAAAACTTCCAATTCCTTCTCTGCATTGGACTAAAAGGTATGGAACAAATCTATACATCCCAGCATTTCTAGTTTTGTTTGGAAACTATCTAGAAATATTTGGGCATCAGATGATAATATGAAGAAGAGAAAATTCAATATGGTATCAAGATGCATAATATGTAGAAAGAAGGAGGAAACAAGAGATCATATGCTTTGGTACTGTAATTATAGTAAGATTATTTGGAGTTGGCTTGGTGGTATTTTCAATTTTAAAAATCCAAGATCATTTGAAGATATCTTTCAGTTGGCAAAAAACAAGAATCCTGCTATAAAAGAAATATGGCTATTGAGTACATTTATAAATATGAAGGAACTCTGGTTTCTAAGAAATGATTGTACTTTTAGTAAAGGCAAATGTGATAAGAATGTCACCAAGAAGAAGATAAAACAAGAAATATCAGATAGTGATCTCAGATTGACAGCAAAAATGTGGAACAAACAGTATGATTTACAGGTACTCAAGAATTTTGGTCTGAAGACAAGGGGTGTGAAGAATATGATCATTAAAGAAGTTTTCTTTCAGTTGCCAGAACAGGGGAAATTACTTCTCTGCTGTGATGGAGCCTCTAGAGGAAACCCAGGATGTGCTGGTTATGGGATAGTGGGAAGACTTAGCACTGGAGATTTTGTAATTGCTATTTCATGTGGTCTAGGCATTTCTAACAACTATTATGCGAGAGATCATTGCAATATTAATGGCGAAGTGTGGGCAATTCATCATAGATTCAATGAACTTGTCTTGGAGCAGTTCAAAAGCTGTCATAAGTGCTTTCCAGAGTAATAATCTTCCATGGTTTGCAGTCACAAGATGGGAAAAGTATTGTGCAGCTGTAGTTTCTTGGAGTTTCAAACATAGTTACAGAGAAGTTAATTTCTCTGCAGATACAATGTCGAAGAGAGGTGCAATGTTAAGAAGAGGAGAACAATTTTTTTTTGAAAGTAAACCATCCTTTCTGAGTTGTCTAGAAAATCCAGATAAAGTGTATTTTAGATTTTGTTAGAAAATGCCATATGCGGCATTCTTGTGTTAATTTTTAGTTCCTTGAGTTGTAATTTGTAAATTCTTTGGTTATTAATAAAATTTGATTGTTAAGCAAGAAAAAAAAATATGCGTAATTCACATAATCTCTTCATGTGAACATTCACTGATTTTCTACCTTGTGTACACACACTATAAAATCACAAAATTCATACAGATATTGTTTCATCACATACAATTGTTTGCTTCCAACAATTACTCAAAAAATCAAAATTTGATCTTTAACAAAAAAAAATGTAAACACACGTACACAAAAATAAAAAAAAAATCTCTTATTTTTTATGTGAGTTATTGTAAAAAATAAATTTGTTTTGCTCAAACGAGCGTTCGTCTATGAAACGAGGGTCTTTTCTATTTTCGTAAAGGTCCACATACTCCAAATAAAATTTTGAAAGTTCACAAATAAATTTTTATCACGAGGTGCAGGTCTATTTCAAAAAACCTCTATAATACTAGGGATTGTTGTTTATTACTTTAACTACGAATGAAACATACATTCCTAAAAGTATTTGAGTGAAAGCTCACCCTTCAAAAATAAAATTTTGATTCTTCATGAAAGTTCATAAATACAAATTTTATACTGCAACTAGATCATACTTATTGTTTGTTTCCTAAACCGACAAATGGACGTACGACTGTTTGTTAAAAAACAAATTTTTTCACAAAACCTACACATGCACGCATACCGTTGAAATTTTATTTTGAACAACTCATGAACAACTGAATTTCAAAAAAAAAAAAAGTTTCGGCTTACTTTGGTCGGCGTCGGCCGGTTTTCCGCTGGCAGTAGTCGGTGCCGGCAACTTCAATTTTTTTTTTTCATGATCGTGAGATAGAAGAGAGAGGTCTGGTCGGTCACACACACAAAAAATAATAAGTAATTTTTTTTAGGGTTCTCTTCCCTTTTATATCAATTTTATTTCCAAAAACCTAATAAAACAAGGATTTCCTTTTTTGGGCCCGACCCCACAAACGCTAAACCGACCAACACTGGAAGTCCGACCGTCCAAATCAGCGGTGCTTCATGTCACCATGCTCACGGGATGACACTTTATCATACTGTCAGGGTCATTACATAAGCATTTGCTCGTACATGACACCATTGGAGCAAATCGAGGATTCTGAAAATACCTTTGTACGACTGAGCTCAACTGCTTGTCTCGTCAAATCAACATCTAGTGCTTACTGCGGAACATGACTGTCCCTCACTAAGTAGGGGACTTAATGTTGATGGTGGATTTTCGACAACAGTCAAAATCGTAAAATCATGATACTGCATGTTTTTGACCAGGCTTCAGGAACGCATGTGACGATTCATATTTTATGATACGTGAACCGTTTCACGATCTTTGACCGGCGAACATTCCTCTCAGATCCATGATGAATATGTTTCTCGAAAGGCCTCCCCGGCTGAGCGTTCGATGTTGCACATTTTATCATGACTTCTATGTAGAATCAAATGATTGGGCGGTTCTCTAGACATAATTGTTTGTTAGAGAGCCTAACTCCTTCAGGACGTCACGCCATTCGTTGTTCCCTGACTACATAGAGAGACCCACCTCTACATAGAATAATGATTGGGCGGTTCTCTAGACATAATTGTTTGTTAGAGAGCTTAACGCCTTCAGGACGTCACGCCGTTCGTTGTTCCTTGACTATACACCCCTCATAACGAATATGATGCTTCAACTATCTCATATCTCGGTTCTGCAAATAGATTAATTCTATCGTGACATTCATTCCTTTGAATTCCTAGAAAATAATCTATTATCATTCATTACTCCGTTCTGATTTCCCATTTGGATTCATGGATTAGTAATAGATAACCATTTTATCTCATTACTCCGTTCCTTGAATTCTCCGACTAGATTTCTTGGATTAGTAATAGATACTCAAATCATTTTATTACTTTGTTTCATGAATCATTCTCCGCTGAATTTCATGAATTAGTAATAATTACTCAACAATCGGGCGTCTAGACTATCACCGAGTAATCCCCAAGAAAATGGTGCAAGTGTACTCAGCTATGATGCACGAACTAGCACCCAAAGGCACGAGCAAGGATTCAAAAATATGGAAAAACGAGGAAACCCACACAAAATTGGAGAGAGAAAATAATAATAAAAAATAATAAGAGGCGCCTAGGGATCGGGCCCACCGGCAGGCCGATCATGCCGCCATGGCCGGTCCCCCACGCCTCTTCCTTTATTTTTTCTTATTTTATTATTTTCATGATCTCATGAAGACTCCTTCATTCGAGCAACTTCCCTTGTTTGAGCAAAACTCACGGTTTCTCCATATTTTCCTTCAAAGATGAAAAATAATATAAATAGGGGAAAGTATCACGGGACCAGGCTACCTAGTCAGCCGGCCATGCCCTAGCCATGGACGGTCCCACACTTTGCAATCCCTTGTTTTCACAATTATTATTTCCCATCTCATGAAACTCCTCCGTTTGAGCAAAAACCCTGGTTTTTCCATATTTTCTCAAATATTGCTCAAACCATGAAAAAGACAAAAATCCAATGGTCACATGACCGACTAGGCTAGTCACGAAAAAGAATATTAAAATATTATCATTTTAATATTATCAAAATATTTATCAAACGAGCAAAGTTCTACTTGCTCATTCGAGCAAAATCAAGAATTTCAGTCAAAGATCAAACTCTTCTGAAAATCCAAAATATTGCTCAAACGCACACCAGAAAATGCCAAAATTCTCAGGACTGAGACACGGACATTATGGTGACACGGACATGCTTCCTTTACCGGCCAAGGCCGGCCCTAAGGCTTGCAAGGAGCCGATCCCATACATCCTTATAATTTTGACCTAATTTGCTCAATTGCTCATATTGGGTCCAAACTTTTTTCAACCAACTTGGAATTTGCTCAAACAACCATCAGCCGATCCCACGACCACCAATGACCGGTTTCATGCCCTCTTGGTCGGTCCCTCACTTTTCCATAATTAGGTTTCATCACCTAATGCTCAGACGAGCACTATGCTAATAAGTGATTAAACCAGCATTTAATCATCTTTCACCAAATAGTCAACAAAAGACTTTGGTGCATGCTCACACGAGCACCGGACAATACATGGTCGTCCATCATCCCATGTAGCCGGCCACTCCTTCACTCAGTGGCCTATTTTCAATAAATCATCAATTGATGAACAATTGATCAAAATTAGGGTTTCGAAGAAATGCTCTGCAAATCATGATTTTGAGTAATTTCAAACACTAATAAATTTATGTTGACCCGGCAATCAACATATGGATTAATTATATAATATTTGGTAGGCTACCAATATTTAATTAATATTTTATTGGGTCACATTACCAATAATTCATCGAATGAGCAATACTTTCTCAGTTGCTCGAATATTGATCCAGCTATCAATATTCAGTAATTTATCGAATTGAACAATACTTGCTTAGTTATTCGAATATTGATCCAACTATCAATATTCAGTAATTTATTGAATGAGCAATACCCGCTCAAATGATCGAATATTGATCTAACTATCAATATTCCGCTGAATATTGATTCAACTCAGTATTCAACAATTCATCTAATTTACAATATTTGCTCAGACGAGCAATATCAACATCATTCAAGAACTATAAGTCTGACATGTTCAATCTATGAATCACTGAGCATTCTTCAATCATGCTCAGTTCAACAAAACTTAGACTCACTGTCTAATCGAGTTAATAACTGACTAATTAAATACACGTCTGCCTTGCAAACTCCACGTTCATGAGACATCAATCACGTCACATGGGGGATATTAATTAGGGTTTTGGTCTGCGGCCTACGACACGTGTGTTCATCCACAATGAGAAACGTGAGTAAGTTGTGCAAGCGGTTGAGGGAGTTAGCAAAGTAGTGGTTGGACGATCAATCAAGTCTCCACACGACATGGAACTGATTTTACCACGATCTCCAACTTCCCCACTCTTTCACTCAAGAAACCGTCACACTTACCGGGATCAATGTGTTTACTATTCTGACAATATAAATAAGTCCAAAATTGATGACTAAAAGGACAATAATTCTCTCGATCGAAAACTTATTTACACAGTTCACATACTTGCAGAAACCTTCAACCCATCCATAATCCTTGATCATCATTGATCCCACAATTCTCAGCTTCCCTCCTACAGATCAACCCATCTTCCTCTTTGTGACCGAATTGACTCTGGAACGGCCATTGACTTGGTTTAGGCCGGAGTCCTACAGATTGATCTCTCAAACTCAAAGCACTCTCGTGCATTGTATCTGTGTGAGGTTAAGCAGTTTGCTCGGTTGAGGAGTCTCGCCCCAACCGTCGTCTCTTCACTTTCCTAAAAAATCATCAAATCGTTTTTACCCATCTACAAGTATACACCTCCAGTGGAGGTAAACGACAATCGACATTTATAGGTTCAATCGAAAAATCATACAACATGAATGAAAAATTGTGAAAACATGATGGTTGGATACTTTATGGGTAAACGAGCATCTTTTGAAGCAATATAAATTGGAGTGAGCAAGCTTTGGAATTTCAAAAAAGAGGTAACAATTAAGCTATACAACAATGCAACCTTCATTTTTTATTTCAAAGACGAGGATGATAGAATATTAGTGCTTGATACATGTTTTGTTTATATATCAAGCAAGCTATTTACTACGAGACCACTGGACTCAATCATTAGAAAGCTCAATCTCCATGATCAAAACTGTTCCATTATGGGTAATGATTTTTGGGTACCCTTACATATGTGGGATAATAATGGTCTAAGATTGATAGCCAATTTTTTAGGAAAACCTTTATATGCTGATGATTGTACTTTAAACCAAGATAGACTAGCATATGCTAGAGTATTTGCCGAAATTGATCTTAATTTTTCATACCCTGCTAGCATTCCTTTAGTGATATATAGAAAGATAGAAATTGAACTACTAGTGGAATATCAGTGGAAGCCATGACAATGTGATGTTTGTAAGGTTTTTGGACACACTTCAAGAAATTGTTCAAAGAAGATAAAGCTCAGATGGACTTTAAAGAAGGCTGACAAGCCATTGCAGGTGGAAGGCTTGGGGGTGCATGAGATAATCTCCAACCCAGTCAATGAAGAACAAATACATGGAATAGAAAAGGCTGACGAAGGTGTTGATACCCTGTTATTGGATATAAAGATGACAATCTTATTTTAGGGGATGACATCACTAGCTCAGTTGATACTCTCAATGGAGAAAGTACTGTTGAATAGAGACAATAATGAGATGCTGCAAGAGACAATGAATCCAAAATAACCTAATGCTCATAGACCCAAGGAACCAGAAACATAAACGAGAGGTGAAAAACGAAGGCAAAGAGTCATGCAACGACGACACATGATGGTCATGAAAAGAAAAATGGTGTAGAAAAACATGCACATAACCCTTTCATAATGGTTAGTGGTTTTCCTTATCAATCTAAAAGTATACTTCCAATAGATAAAATGAACAATTTGTCGGGAGACAATGCAGAGAAGATAGGTAGTAATGTCAAGGAAACAAAGTTTGCTAGTGCCAAAGTTGGGTATATGAGAGAAGCTAAAGGAAAGATTTCTCCTACTAGATGTGCAACGACTAATATGGTAAGTACCTTTAACAAATTTACCACGTCGAGTGACTTTAGGGAAGGAAGCCCTCGCAAAGATTAGGTGATTACTCAACAAACCAAAGAGATATTTATTGTTGAAGAATGTGATGATGATAATGAAGGGTATGCAGATGTAGACACAAATAAAAATACTCACTTCATGCACTATGAGGATAAAACCGACAAGAAAATCGAGAAAGAACTCTCAAGGCTAAAATGGAATTGCCACATCCCCAATAAGGAAAGCAATGGGAGTTTGGGTAGAGGGCAAAGATCAGTAGCAGGGAAACATTAGGTTGCTTTTGGTGTCTTTTCATGTTAGTGGTTGGTGCACTTGTTTTGCCTTGGTTAAGTTTCAATTTCTTTAGTTTTAGAGATGCGTTAGCTCTTCTTTTGTTTTTCTTTTCTTGTTTTCATGATTGACCTTGGTCTTCACTCGGGACACGCTTAGACACTTTATCCTTGCATTCTTTTTCTTGTTATGATCAATGAATTAACTTTTTTAAGTAAAAAAAAAAAAAAGTTGAAATTTAGATTTATTTAATACTCTTTTTGATGCTGAGACTACTATAGCCATATGAAACATTAAGATTCCTATGAATGGTAAGGATTAATTAAAATTGACTACTTCTCCTAATGGTCCTTTTCATGTTAAAATAACTTATAAAGCGGCTGATGATAGTTATACGGATCATAGTAGTGATAGCCAAAAAGACATTTTCCTTGCTAAAGTTATGAAAAGCCAATCTCCCACCTATGGTATTGCATTTCCAAAATGCAAGACCATAGTATAAAGACATAGTATAAAGACATAGTATATAGACAGTATAAAGATTTAAAAGATATAAATTTAAAAGAATCTTGTGAATATATGTATATTATAATTTTTTTGAGCAAATAAAGAGATTTTATTGAAAGGAAAAACATAGTATAAAGACACATAACAAAAACCATGACATACTAGATAACTAGCATTCTCCTGAGACAGAACTTGACTTGATAACATTTATGGTCTCATGCCAACGGACTGATACCTAATTCGATCCTAGCAAATTTTACAAGCTTGTCGGCTGCAAGATTACAAAGCCTTTTCCTAAAAAAAAACATTACATGACACAAGATTCTTGAGGATTACCCGATATTTTAATAAAATATTTTGATCTTGCCATTTTAAACCCTCAACATAATCATCACAACATTCAACTACTAACTTATTATCTCCTTCTGCAATAACTTGGTTATAATTCAGATCCTTGATCCAATTTAGAGCTGTAAGGAGCACCAGGGATTCAGCCTAATTTACATCTCAAGATCTTGCCGAGAAGGCCATTTCTACTAGGAACTTCCACGTCCGATCATAAACAATCAGAGCAAAACCAAAATTATAATTTTCAGAGATCGATAAAAGATACATCAATATTAATTTTGATCCAATTAACATGTGGTTTTTTCGCACTCATCCACCAGTGTTATGCAATTCCTATTAGAATATGGTACTAGGATAAAGTATTTTGTTTTAAAAAATCCTTTGACATCTTGGTTTCCGTATTTACCACAAAGTCTTGTAGATATATATAGATATGATTAGATATATATGTATGTGATACATGGGGTATATGGAGTAATTTTGATTAACCCCAACCTAATGCGTTTTGGATTGGCTATAATATTTATTTATAAGAAAGACTCTTTTTTTGATTAACCCCAACCTTATACAGACCATTGCCGGTTTGGAGATTTTATATCGATGTCAATCATCTACCTAGTATTAAGTTAATAACTTTATATGTGAACATAAACTAGTTAGTTTTAATAAATCCATGTATCTATTGTGGTGATATTAATTATGGTTGTAATTATTTTGGACTTGACTTTAGGATCCATATTGTCAGCAACTTTGAAGCTAATGAAAAAGAACTAAGATTGTTACATAATATGACATTATTAAATTTGTTACTGAGTTTTTGTTAGAGCATTGCTTGGTTAAACCGGTATTGGTATGTCAAGTTTTTTGTCAATGTTAAATGACCAACAATATTTGTTGATTTATTGTCTACTAAAGTAAGTCTCGAACTAGGATTAGATTTAGGTAGTTGAGTCTCAGAAATCACCAAAGACCCTTGAAGATTCAACACTGAAGATCACACGAAAATATCAAGAAGACCTTCATTAGCAAAGGTATGTGAAGATTGTGATCCTATTTAACTCATTGTTTTCTACCATTCTATCTTCCGAGACATAGTCATTTGGGTTTAGTAATTGATGAGATATAAAGAAGAAGTTTCGAGTTCAAGCTTGTACTTTGACTAATTTGAAACCCGAACTCAAGTCGTGGATGTTTAAAAGACTTATCACATTTGAGGTTGAGAACAACTCCTTTGTTCAATAAACTATGTTTCCGCATGAAGTACCTTAAAACTCCAAATTTCCTTAGAGTTCGCGAACCACTTTTGGCAGTTCGTGAACCAGTTTTGGGAGTTCGCCGATCGTACAAATTGTATCGTTTCCAATTGACATCCAATTTTCCTAGAGTTCTGTTTTGGGGTAAAAACTGATTCTGCTGGTTTTGGTAAATTTGGGTGTGCCGCTGAGAAACGAATCTAAACCCTAAACAAATGCACTGCACGGGAGTACTTTTAGATTCGAGAGATCAATCTATACAATCCTGGCCTAAACCAAGAAATGGCCGTTCGATCTTGTTTCGGTCACACGGTGAAGGAGAAGGGTTGATCTTAGGGAGGGAAGCGAAGAAAGTGTTGAGATCAAAATATTGAATTATGAAGGTGTGGTTGTTTTATGACTTGTATCAGAATATGGAACTGGCTTACGGAATATAAGCTATCAGTTCTTGGTGTTTTCTGGATACTTCTGTTGATAACACTGATGTGATTTTAACAAGTTGTAGAAATTGGTAGTAAAAGTTCGTTCAACTTGGGCTTGTAAAGGTTTGATTTAAGAAAACTCTAAAAACAAAGAAAATATATTCACAAGATTTTCACAATGTCGAGAGGTACTGAGACTCAGGATTCCACCATAAACTCATTCATGCGATTCGTATATTTATCCTAGACAATTATAACTCGAACAATAATAAAATATTGACTCTATATCTTCGCCAAGGTATATTTTCAAAAGATTAATTGTAAATCACAAGCATGACGCATCAAAAGTACTAAAACTAAGTATACGTCATCAAACGAAATCACAACTAATTAGTGAAAATCATAATACAATTAAATCAAATGCAAAAAGTCATACAAGAAATAAATAGAATTACCACATGCATGAAGAATGGCTTCCTCCTTTGTCCCAGTGTTGGGGTTTAGCTCCTCATGGTAAAAACACGCTCAAAATAATAAATCATGGCTCAAAAGGTGTTTTTATTGAAGGAATTATATAACTCAGCCAATCTGTAACGCAGTATTGGCGTTACAGAGTTCACTGTTACAAAGAAATCAGACTGTGGAGAGAACGATAGTTTTCTGTTGCTGCAGAATCTGCGACTGTTCTTTGCTGCTTAATGTTCTTCAGATTAGGGTTCTTGAGAACGACACTTCTGTAGTGTCGTCTGCAACCCTTCTCCTTCTTCTTCACCTGCTGCTGCTACTTCTCCTCTGCAGCGTTCCTTTCTTTACATCAACCACCCCAAACTCCCGATACTCCCTTTATGTGACTCGAACCACATATATGTAGCATCACAGACCCGAAATATCTCTAGAAGATCTTCCAAATCTCTCTTTGCCTTTCACCGGAAGTTATGGCATTTTTCTTCTCCCTGAATTCTCTCACGCGTCTCTCTGTCCAATCCAAACTATCTGAACTACCTAAGAAGATCTTCTCCCAAACTCCACATAACACAACTGCCATATATAACTAACTCCCCGAGACTTTCTCCACCCTGACTCGTCGAGATAAGTATGAAAACTTCCATTTTTCTTCCGATTGTGAACAAACACCTTCCTTGTTTAATCTCATCATAATCCAGTTCCATTAAAATCTCCGAGCGTAACTTCCATAATTACACCACACAGTAACCCGACGATACTCTCATCCCCTGTGTCCGTGTAAACCTCCTTTCCAAACTCATACCAATCCTTTTTTACGTTAAGAGGCCCAAACCGAGTCATATATGTGAGAAAATTGAGGTAAACTCAGCCCAAATCAAATCCAGAAACTCATGCCGGTCTGGTTATTCTTCCCTCCAAATCTGCTTTGAACGTGTGGTAGAAGCTGGAGTCCCATTAACCAGACTTGGGGTCCCTTTAGCACTGGGTGAAAATAATAGATGTCGGGTGCAAATAACGGTGGATCACCCCTTATCAACTGGATGCCCCTTATCCATTTGAGGGGTGTCTTTAGCAATTTTCTCCAGAGGTCCAAAAACCACTTTTCGAGCCAATTTCGCCGCAAAAGCTTATTTCTCCAAAAACACCTACAAAAATATAAAATAATCAAATAACTACAAAATCGAGCACTAACAATACACATAATTGAGACCAAAATAGACACACAAATGCGTCTATCAAACACTTGTCCCTTGTCGAAATAGGTCGAAAACCTATTTATACAAGTCATGATTGAGCACCCGATCTCGTAGGAAGTGGAGACAGTTAAGTAGTGGAGAAGTGGAGTCGTGTAAAAAGTGGTGACCATCATGTTTCTATCATGAGGGAAGACTGGTCAGCCTTACACCCACTACTCACTTACTGCTCATTAACCGTCCGCTCTTTCCTGACACTTTCTCGTAATGGGCGTGTTGCACGCCGCACGTTGTAAACCGCCAGACCAATACCCCAGTGAGCATCCCCCAGTTTGTGACATGTTTGATGTCTCGAGTATTTTCATGGAAAATATGCAAGAGATTGGTCGAGTGGTTCTTGTGTGCAAGACTTAGTTATTCTGACCAATCGCGCACAAACTAGGCGGCGAGTGATCATGTGTGGCGAGCTAAGTCATGAGACTTTCCGCAAGAAATAGCGTGTGACGCTATTAAGTTAGTGTTGGTTGGTCACCTAAGATTTAATCTAGGCCGGTCAATTCGGCTGGAGAAGTTGGACGGCCGAGATTGTAATTTATGGAAGAGGGTGGCCGTTAATTATGGCCACATCACGTTGGCTCCTGCCAGTGGAATAGTGGCATAATGGCGCCCGCCAGGCGTAGCCGCGGCCACTATATCTTGGCATGTTGGTGTTAGATCCAAATATGACCCAACAATATTGGCTCTAGCTGCCGTATCAAACTTAATGCCTTAGGTGGCATTGTTTGGCAAGGGACGTGAAAAGCGGGGTCTAACAACCACACCCAATATTTCGCTTAGCAATCAGAGTATGGGCAAACTCCAATATACTTTTAAGAGAATCAACTAGACAAACAGACTCAATCTTTATAAAAAGTATATCAAAGAGTTATATCTCAATTTCTCGATTCAATACTTACTCAAGCAAATAGAAATCAGTAGTCTAATTGAATACAAGAGAAATCACGTGAACGGTACCAAAGACCAATGTTCAAGGATCAATCAATTACAATAAACAACCAAAGGTTGGATTTCCCAATTGATCGATTCAACGCACAACCCTGTGATATTTCAATTATATAACAAAATATAATGCGGAAAAGAAATAACACAGACACCAGAAGTTTTGTTAACGAGGAAACCGCAAATGCAGAAAAACCCCGGGACCTAATCCAGATTGAACACACACTTTATTAAGCCGCTACGGACACTAGCCTACTACAAACTAACTTCATCCGGTGTAGTTGAACCCCAATCAATCTCACACTTGATCCAAGGTACAACAGTGCTCCCTACGTCTCTCTGATCCCAGGTGTTGATGGTGGTTTTTAAACAAGGGTAAAATCGTAAAACCCCATGACCTAGTGTTACCCGCAACACATTAACTAAGAGCATTTAACTCGTGTGTAAATAATTAATAGGGGTATTTTTCAAAATACCAGATTAGGGTTTCGACACGAACCTAATTCCAAAACCAAGCGCGCACACTCGCGCACCATGGCAACAATGCCAAACCAAGCCGCACACTGCGCACCATGGCAACAATGCCAAACCAAGCCGCACATTGCGCACCATGGAAACAATGCCAAACCAAGCCGCACACTGCGCACCATGGAAACAATGGCAAACCAAGCCGCACACTGCGCACCATGGAAACAATGCCAAACCAAGCCGCACACTGCGCACCATGGCAACAATGCCAAACCAAGCCAACACTGCGCACCATGGCAACAATGCCAAACCAAGCCGCACATGCGCACCATGGCAACAATGCCAAACCAAGCGCACACTGCGCACCATGGCAACAATGCCAAACCAAGCGCACATCACAAGACCATGGCAACAATGCCAAACCAAGCGCATCACTGCGCACCATGGCAACAATGCCAAACCAAGCCGCAGACATCGCGCACCATGGCAACAATGCCAAACCAAGCCGCACATCAACGCACCATGACAACAACGCCAAAACCAAGCCGCGACACATCGCACCATGGCAACGACGCCAAAACCAAACTACATATCGCACTCATTGGCAACCATGCCAACTAAGCCGCTATGCCATTAGGCACATACCAAATATAGCGCCCTAGGCTTGCAAAACGTGCAACTAGGTCAACATGGCCGTACGTGCCATTGGCACATGCCAACGCGTACCACAAGCCATATTTCCAAGCCGCTATGCTATTGGCGCATACCAAATATAGCGCCCTAGGCTTGCCAAACGTGCAACTAGGTCAACATGGCCGTACGTGCCATTGGCACATGCCAACACGTACCATAAGCCATATTTCCAAGCCGCTATTCCATTGGAGCATGCCAAATATAGCGCCCTAGGCTTACAAACCATGCGTCTAGGCCAAGTCGGCCACGCATGCCATTGGCACATGCCAACATGCTCGGCGGTAGCTTTTCCTACCAAGGCTACGGCCTAACGGCCACGCATGCCATTGGCACATGCCAACATGCTCGTCACGGTAGCTTTTCCTACCAAGGCCACGGCCCTAACGGCCACGCATGCCATTGGCACATGCCAACATGCTCATTGGTAGCTTTTCCTACTAAGGCCACAGCCCTAACGGCCACGCATGCCATTGGCACATGCCAACATGCTCATTGGTAGCTTTTCCTACCAAGGCTACGGCCCTAACGGCCATGCATGCCATTGGCACATGCCAACATGCTCATTGGTAGCTTTTCCTACCAAGGCCACGACCTAACGACCACGCATGCCATTGGCACATGCCAACATGCTCACTGGTAGCTTTTCCTACAAAGGCCACGGCCCTAACGGCCACGCATGCCATTGGCACATGCCAACATGCTCGCTGGTAGCTTTTCCTACCAAGGCCACGGCCCTAACGGCCACGCATGCCATTGACACATGCCAACATGCTCGCTGGTAGCTTTTCCTACCAAGGCCACGGCCCTAACGGCCACGCATGCCATTGGCACATGCCAACTTGCTCGCTGGTAGCTTTTCCTACCAAGGCCACGGCCCTAACGGCCACTCATGCCATTGGCACATGCCAACTTGCTCGCTGGTAGCTTTTCCTACCAAGGCCACGGCCCTAACAGCCACGCATGCCATTGGCACATGCCAACTTGCTCGCTGGTAGCTTTTCCTACCAAGGCCACGGCCCTAACGGCCACGCATGCCATTGGCACATGCCAACATGCTCGCTGGTAGCTTTTCCTACCAAGGCCACGGCCCTAACGGCCACGCATGCCATTGGCACATGCCAAACACACACGCCGGTAGCCTAACTTGCAAACCGTGCAACCTACCACCAAGGCATTCCGCACATGCCATTGGCACATGCCAAACACACACGCTGGTAGCCTAACTTGCAAACCGTGCAACCTACCACCAAGGCATTCCGCACATGCCATTGGCACATGCCAAACACACACGCGGTAGCCTAACTTGCAAACCGTCCAACCTACCACCAAGGCATTCCGCACATGCCACGCACGCCACTTGGCATTGCCACTGCACTCAACGTACAACCTACCACCAAGGCATTCCGCACATGCCATTGGCACATGCCACGCACGCCGCTAGCAGCTCTGGCATTGCCACTTACGCTCGAGGTACAACCCACAACAAGGGCATTCCGCACATGCCACACGCGCCACTAGCAGCGCCACTTGCACTCAAGGTGCAACCAACACTCGAGATATCAACACAAACTGGGGGATGCTTTCCAGGGTTTTGGTTTGGCGGTCACAGCTTCCAGCGTACATTACGCTCACATTAAGAAAGCGTGAAAAGGAATAAAGCGGTCAAATAAATGAGGAAATAATGGTGAAAACGTTTTCACCCATAAACACCTTGCGGTTACCACCTCCTCTCATTATTTCGCCCTTTACTCTCTTCCTTCATGAGGCCAGGGTACGTTTCAATCTCTACTTGTATAAATAGGTCTTACCTATTTCCACCAGACGACAAGTCTCGGTCAGGAGAAAAATACTACCCTCACGAAAAGGCAACTTTGCAAGCTCTCCAAAAAGCTTTCATCTCTTGCAAGCTTCCTAAGCTTTCACTTTCTGATACAAGTCGAGACACTACTCTCCCAGAACTATTCTGGTCTCAACACCTTTCTTTGCTTCCCTCCCCAAATCAACCCTTCTCCTCCACTTTGTGACCGAAGCAAGTCTGGAACAGCCATTTCTTGGTTTAGGCCGGACTTGTACATAATTGATCTCTCGAATCTATAAAGTGCTCACGTGCGGCACATTTGTTTAGGGTTTAAACCAGTTTCTCACTCACCTATCGAATTTACTGAAATCGGCGAAACGATTTTCACCCATAAACAATTGGCGACCACACCGGGAGGATTGATCTATCGGCTACAATGTCGGGATGTCGATCTCGTTCTTCGACCCGAGATGTCAAGATGGTAGGGAAAGGGCGACTCAATCCGACGCAACTACCAGACGACCCGGTTACCAGTTGCAAAAACTACACGAGAAAACTGGGGACTCGTTGAAGATGCTACCAGCGATTGGGGACTTGCGACTCAATCCGACTCAACTACCAGACGACCCAGTTACCAGTTGCAAAAACTACACGAGAAAACTGGGGACTCGTTGAAGACGCTTACCAAAGAATTGGGGACTAACTTGCGATGCTACCAAAGAAAGCCGCCTTTGCTACCGGCAAAGCCGCCTTTTACTTGGAGAGAGGCGTGTTTGCAAGTGAGTAAATTTAGATTGGGCAAGATATACGATCTGTTTTTTGGTTCTTAATAAAACCGCCATACTATTGCGTCTTGTGCCTATTGCTAGCACACACTTTCATAAAAGAAATATTCCTTTCCCAAAACATAATCAGAGTTATATTATCAAAACCATTCATCCCAGAAATAATCCAATATCCTCAAAAGCTAACATTTATCTATCAACCCAAGAAATCCAGGAAGACAAAAACCATAAACCAGGCGCTTTGTTTGCCTTTCAAAAAAAAAAAAAAATTCACCTACCCGTACATACCTACTTTGCACAATAACAATTACATCACTATTAGCGAGACGTTACTACGGTGACATTTGAAGAATTATCTATGATGAAGTATTTCCACAAGTTTATGAAAGGCATACCTATGGCTACGGTTTACACCAAAGACAAGGAAACAATAAAACAAATTGAAAGAGAAACGATGGAGTACATACTGGGATATGCTTGCCCACTTTGTCACTACCGCTACCGCTAACACCATGACGTGATTACAAAGATACGAGGTAAAAAAGGGAGCCAACCCATTTCATAAGCATAACACTTTTGAATTTGAATAAGGAAAGGATTTCTGTTTGAGCTACGTATGGGAAGAGTCAATCGGGCCGCGGAACAAGTCCAAGCCACGCCAAGCCAAGCACCGTGCCAAGCCAATGGTCCACACCATACCGAAATCCAAGCCGGCGTCCACACCAAGTCGGCGCCCATTCCAAGACGATCCAGCGCCTACCGGACGCGTTTCCTAAGCGCTTGCCGGGACGCGCTTGCCGTGCACACATGCCGCACGCGCATGCCGGCCCGCGATACCACACTTTGTGCTAACGTTTGCATCCTTCCAGCGCTAACATCTTGCGCCCTTCCAGCACCATCCTCGCCCTTCGAAACAGCGCCATGGCTCCAGCACTTCGTGATCAAAACCATGTCATCTCTGCACGATACACTTACGATCACCAGAACCAGAGCCACTTCCGCCACCCCAACGGTTCTTCAAGCATGAAAGCTCCAACCGTCACCAGAGACGCTACTCCATTATCGGGGCAAGATACCGGAAGATCCTAAGAAGCCGACCTCCTTTTAGCACCGTTGATTCGATGAAAAAGACGAAAGATACTTCGAGCGGGACGCGCGTTATAGATGAAGAGGCTCGCGTTGCTCTTGAACGCCCGGAAGAAGGGGATAAGCAATCCAATTTCGTCACACGTGAAGATCAGGAAGGACTTCTCCAAAATCGAAAGCAATGGAAATCAACAACTCTCCTGAGTTCATGGAGACCCTTCTTCTGTCAGGACCCTCATAATTGGAACTTCGCCCACAAAGTCGCACAGTCTATGATGAAATAATTATGTGAGATTCTATATTTCTCCAAGGCATGGCATCAAGACATATTTGCATCTCTCAACCGCACTGCATCAGGAAAGCAGGTGTTTCCAGCCAGGGAAGCCGTTCCCAAACCCCAACCTCTCCTAGAAAGCACGATCGACAGATGTAACTGGGGACTCCTAACCTCTTTTCTCTTGAGGGATGTCGAGTTTGACATAACGTGACGCGGACTCCGACTTCAAAATGGTAGCCGTCAAGGCTCGAGAGTTGCAATATGTCATTTCAACGTTCTTTCCGAGTAGCTCCGCATCAACGTTCTCTCCAAGTAGCTACGCATCAACGTTCTCCGGCGGCTTCGCTTCAACGTTCGCTTCAATGCCACTCCTTCCCGCAAAGGGTCATGCCGCCACACTCCCCATATCAAGGAATATAGTCACGGCCAGCCAATCTTCGTAGTCATGGACACCTTTTAATCCATCTCGCCAAAACTCGTGATCATGGACGGTTGCTCGCTTTCGCATCCAAACCAATCCTTTTACGTCCACGGAAGCTCATAGAATATCAGCCAACCTACTTTGTTACCACGACAATGTAGTTTCTCCCGATTACATCTCCTACCAAGAACCTGTTGCCCCTCATTCGTTGATACCGGCCAGGGCTTCACCGCAGCAAGAATTACTACAAAGATGGAAACACGTAAACCATACTTGAGAATGGAAGATATACACGGATCCCTTCACCGTCAAAGCTACGAAGAACAGTCCACCAAAAAATCCGTACCCACAACAAGGTCCTCTACTCTTCAAGGGTGCAGCGCAAGAACATCATCACCTCTCTGTCTAGAAGACGCCTTAAACACTTTACGAGGCATGAGGATCCAGAGCCTGCACTATCCGAATATGTCATCATGTAATTTCTCGAGCATCCCAAAGTGTCACATCCAGAAAGAGTACGATAGGCTTATATCAAATCCCGTGGGGGGATTCAAGGCGATATAATGAAAGTAGGTCATGCATGGGTACTACCAGCGTAAGATGCTTTCACTCCCCTCAACCAGGTTATTACTGATTTCAACATCATCACTATCGAGGTTTTACGAGCCGCGGGAATTTCTCAACATGAATCCGTACATGTGCACCGAAAAACTCCAAAAGCACGCCGAAGGTTACATTCACGTATTCATCCATTCCATCATATCAAACCGAAGTATGACCGGGACTTCTCGCTGCATCCCATTTCGTAAGATAGAGCCCTAAATCAGCGTCCTCCAAGTCTGCAGCAGTCAACAAGGACGGATTCGAAGGAAGGGGAACGACTAGGTCATCCTCGTCGATAACAGTGACGCATGCTCCAACAGGATATCTTTGCACAAAAGGGAAATTTTCCATTTATACAACAAGCGGCGGTAAAGTGTACGACGGTCCGCCAAAGAAGAAGAAAACATACCGAGAGAAATTCAACAAGAAGAACCTTTTCTCAAACGAGGGAGATGATGCAGTTGCGTTGGGTTTGAATACATAACCTTTAAAAAGGAAAGGAAGCAATGAGGGACATAACGCTTCCAGATTTTAGCATGAATAATGCCCTAATTGAAGCCGCACGTGAAGGAAAGCAAGATAAGGAAACTTTGCTATTCGAAGAAACTCCCTCCTTGTTTATATCGGTCCACGCCAAAGAAGCACGCACAACTTCCACACCTTGCGCCCGGTCCCACCAGCTAGCACAATCAGCTTCCCAACTCACGCCAACTTCCCAACGTCGCCCAAGTTGCACCGGCCCCACCAATTGCGCCGACTTCCCAATGGCCGCCCAAGTCACGCCAGCAAGCACGCACAGCTTCCACACTTTGCGTCGGTCCCACCAGCTAGCACAATCAGCTTCCCAACTCACGCCAACTTCCCAACGTCGCCCAAGTTGCACCGGCCCCACCAATTGTGCCAGCCTCCCCGATTTGTGCAAAACTACCGTGAGGCAAGGATTCCAAATCCTATTTATAAAAGGTCGAGACAAGCCTCCTCAATTCTCTTTACGGTTTGTCGTTGATAGTTTGTCACCATCTTATGCTTACCTCGCAACAAAGCCCCATTCCGAGCGGGGGACTTAATGTTGATGGTGGTTTTTAAACAAGGGGTAAAATCGTAAAACCCCATGACCTAGTGTTACCCGCAACACATTAACTAAGAGCATTTAACTCGGTGTAAATAATTAATAGGGGTATTTTTTCAAAATACCAGATTAGGTTTTCGACCTACGAACCCTAATTCCAAAACCAAGCCGCACACTCGCGCACCATGGCAACAATGCCAAACCAAGCCGCACATGCGCACCATGGCAACAATGCCAAACCAAGCCGCACATCAGCACTATGGCAACAATGCCAAACCAAGCCGCACATCACGCACCATGGCAACAATGCCAAACCAAGCCGCACATCGCAGCACCATGGAAACAATGCCAAACCAAGCCGCACACTGCGCACCATGGCAACAATGCCAAACCAAGCCGCACACTGCGCACCATGGCAACAATGCCAAACCAAGCCGCACATGCGCACCATGGCAACAATGCCAAACCAAGCCGCACACTCGCTAACGCACCATGGCAACAATGCCAAACCAAGCCGCACACTGCGCACCATGGCAACAATGCCAAACTAAGCCGCACATCTGCGCACCATGGCAACAATGCCAAACCAAGCCGCACATGCGCACCATGGCAACAATGCCAAACCAAGCCGCACATCTGCGCACCATGGCAACAATGCCAAACCAAGCCGCACACTCGCGCACCATGACAACAACGCCAAAACCAAGCCGCATCACACACCATGGCAATGACGCCAAAACCAAACTACATATCGCACTCATTGGCAACCATGCCAAACTAAGCCGCTATGCCATTAGGCACATACCAAATATAGCGCCCTAGGCTTGCAAAACGTGCAACTAGGTCAACATGGCCGTACGTGCCATTAGCACATGCCAACGCGTACCACAAGCCATATTTCCAAGCCGTTATGCTATTGGCGCATACCAAATATAGCGCCCTAGGCTTGCAAACGTGCAACTAGGTCAACATGGCCGTACGTGCCATTGGCACATGCCAACGCGTACCACAAGCCATATTTCCAAGCCGCTATTGATCAAAGCATACCAAATATAGCGCCCTAGGCTTGCCAAACGTGCAACTAGGTCAACATGGCCGTACGTGCCATTGGCACATGCCAACACGTACCATAAGCCATATTTCCAAGCCGCTATTCCATTGGCGCATGCCAAATATAGCGCCTAGGCTTACAAACAATGCAATCTAGGCCAAGTCGGCCACGCATGCCATTGGCACATGCCAACATGCTCGCTGGTAGCTTTTCTTACCAAGGCTACGGCCCTAACGGCCACGCATGCCATTGGCACATGCCAACATGCTCATTGGTAGCTTTTCCTACCAAGGCCACGGCCCTAACGACCATGCATGCCATTGTCACATGCCAACATGCTTGTTTGGTAGCTTTTCCTACTAAGGCCACGACCCTAACGGCCACGCATGCCATTGGCACATGCCAACATGCTCGCTGGTAGCTTTTCCTACCAAGGCTACGGCCCTAATATAGGCCACGCATGCCATTGGCACATGCCAACATGCTCGCCATGGTAGCTTTTCCTACCAAGTCCACGGCCCTAACGGCCACGCATGCCATTGGCACATGCCAACATGCTCGGTGGTAGCTTTTCCTACAAAGGACACGGCCCTAACGGCCACGCATGCCATTGGCACATGCCAACATGCTCGCTGGTAGCTTTTCCTACCAAGGCCACGGCCCTAACGGCCACGCATGCCATTGGCACATGCCAACATGCTCGCTGGTAGCTTTTCCTACTAAGGCCACGGCCCTAACGGCCACGCATGCCATTGGCACATGCCAACTTGCTCGCTGGTAGCTTTTCCTACCAAGGCCACGCCCTAACGGCCACTCATGCCATTGGCACATGCCAACTTGCTCGCCCTAGCTTTTCCTACCAAGGCCACGGCCCTAACGGCCACGCATGCCATTGGCACATGCCAACTTGCTCGTTGGTAGCTTTTCCTACCAAGGCCACGGCCCTAACGGCCACGCATGCCATTGGCACATGCCAACTTGCTCGCTGGTAGCTTTTCCTACCAAGGCCACGGCCCTAACGGCCACGCATGCCATTGGCACATGCCAAACACACACGCTGGTAGCCTAACTTGCAAACCGTGCAACCTACCACCAAGGCATTAGCACATGCCATTGGCACATGCCAAACACACACGCCGGTATCCTAACTTGCAAACCGTGCAACCTACCACCAAGGCATTCCGCACATGCCATTGGCACATGCCAAACACACACGCCGGTAGCCTAACTTGCAAACCGTGCAACCTACCACCAAGGCATTCCGCACATGCCACGCACGCCACTAGCAGCTCGGCATTGCCACTTACACTCAACGTACAACCTACCACCAGGCATTCCGCACATGCCATTGGCACATGCCACGCACGCCGCTAGCAGCTACGGCATTGCCACTTACGCTCGAGGTACAACCCACAACAAGGGCATTCCGCACATGCCACACGCGCCACTAGCAACGCCACTTGCACTCAAGGTGCAACCAACACTCGAGATATCAACACAAACCGGGGATGCTTTCCGGGGTTTTGGTTTGGCGGTCCACGACTTCCCGGCGTACACTACGCTCACATTAAGAAAGCGTGAAAAGGAATAAAGCGGTCAAATAAATGAGGAAATAATGGTGAAAACGTTTTCACCCATAAACACCTTGCGGTTACCACCTCCTCTCATTATTTCGCCCTTTACTCTCTTCCTTCATGAGGCCAGGGTACGTTTCAATCTCGACTTGTATAAATAGGTCTTACCTATTTCCACCAGACGACAAGTCTCGGTCAGGAGAAAAATACTACACTCTCAGAAAAGGCAACTTTGCAAGCTCTCCAAAAAAGCTTTCATCTCTTGCAAGCTTCCTAAGCTTTCACTTTACGATACAAGTCGAGACACTACTCTCCCAGAAATATTCGGTATCAACACCTTTCTTTGCTTCCTCCCCAAATCAACCCTTCTCCTCCACTTTGTGACCGAAGCAAGTCCGGAACGGCCATTTCTTGGTTTAGGCCGGACTTGTACGGATTGATCTCTCGAATCTATAAAGTGCTCACGTGCAGCACATTTGTTTAGGGTTTAAACCAGTTTCTCACTCACCTATCGAATTTACTGAAATCGGCAGAAACGATTTTCACCCATAAACAGCAGGATACTACGCACTTGATTCCCTTAGCTGATCTCACCCACAACTAAGAGTTGCTATAACCCAAAGTCGAAGACTTTAATAAACAAATTTGTATCATACAGAAAAGTATACATGAATAGATAAATCTGTCTCTCACAGAAATACCTACGAGTTTTGTTCCGTCTTTTGATAAATCATGGTGAACAGGAACCAATTGATATACTAGGACTTATATTCCCGAAGAACATGTTCCTAGAAATATCAATCACCTCACAATAATCTTAATCGACTAGCGAAACAAGATATTGTGGAATCACAAATGATGAGACGGAGATGTTTGTGACTACTTTACTATCTTGCCTATCGGAGAAATTAATCTCAAGTCGATCCTTACGATTGTACTCAAATACGATAAAACAACAAGATCGTAGATCACACAACTATATAGAATATAGTTGAGTCCGGCTTCACAATCCCAATGAAGTCTTTAAGTCGTTAACCTACATGGTCTCGATAGAAACCTAAGGTTAAAGGAAAATTGACTCTAGCTTACAACTAGTATCACACAGGAGGTGTGGGGATTAGGTTTCCCAGTTGTTAGAGTTCTCCTTTATATAGTCTTCAAATCAGATTTTGCAATCTAAGTTACCTTGGTAACAAAGCATTCAATATTCACCGTTAGATGAAAACCTGATTAGATTCAAGCTAATATCTTTCAACCGTTAGATCGAACTTAGCTTGTTATACACACATGAAATGTAACTTCATTTATGTTTGAGTAACCGTACCTAAACGTGTACAAGTCGTTGGTTCAACGGTAGTTAACCATAGGTTAGCCATATGAGCACTTTCATATCAACCTTATTCTTCTTTACCACAACTACTAGTTCAAATGACTCAAATGAACTAGTTAGAGAGTTGTTCAATTGCTTAGATCTCATAGAAGTACATAAGACACAATCGAAACAAAAACAGTTTTGATTCACTTGAATTTATTCATGAACATTATAGCCACGGTTTGCAAAGATTGCATTCCTTAATATATAAATGTCTTAGTTCACGAATAAACCGTTTTAGAAAATAACACAGCTTAAGTACGCATACTAGTACGCGGACTTAAGTACCCAGATTAAGTTTGTTTTCGGTTCACAAACTCCAAAGCGAAATTCACGGGATGTGAACTTCCGTGCAGTGCGCATCTTGGTACGCGGAATTTAGTTCCTAGTATCCTGAGCGACAGAAATACGCATACTTTGGTTCAAGGATATTGTACTTACACACATATGAGATGTCTCACAATGTCTATATCCAACTATGGTTATGTATTCTAAACTTTCATTTCAATCATTGAAACATTCTTAGAGGATGTTATATAGTTGTTGTTCACAAAATATTTTTCTTCAAAGCGATTTTCAAGTGATTGAAACTAATATGACTTTCGTCACTAGTAAAGATGAACTTGGCCAAAGCGAAAGCTTACCAACGATATTTCGAGAAATATGTAAGCGAGATAAACTCAGCTCGAAATAGTACATGTGTATGATCATAGTGTATATAGCGATACGAATTTTGTCTCAAGATAGGAGATAAAGTAGACTTTTGAGTGATAGATAATTTCAAGTCTCCACATACCTTTTTGTCGATGAAGTTCCACCAGTTCCTTGAGTAGTTCTTCGTCTTTGCATGATGAACACAGTGGAGTCTAGAGCTCAACTACACTTTATATCCTAGTCCGAGACTTAGCTATTAGTAGACTAGAATCAAGACTTATAGTTTTGGCAACTAAACTTGACAAACAAGCTTGAGATAGCAACGCTTGCGAGTTCGAACGAGCAGTGCTCTAACAATCTCCCCCTTGTAAATTTTAGTGACAAAACTATCAATACATATGGAATACAAAATAAATAAACTTTGCAGCTTCTCTTCCACATGCATGATCTTCTTGGTTCTTCAACATTACTCAAAATCTACGTCACCTTCAAGCACTCCAATGATTCCAAAGATATTCAATGTAACATCATCGTTGTTGAAGATCCGTAGCATAACAATGAGAAAACAAAAGCTCTCGATCATTGTTCCACAGTGTCATAGTATTATTACACAGCATAAAAGTTCAATTGCATCACAACTTCGACAACAATAATATGGTGATATGTATCACTCCCCCTTAGTCAATACTTCATCTCACATGAAAACCAATCCCCCTTACATAATGACCCGAAAACCATATGTATTTGTAGTGCGAACTACACATTAATTCTCCCCTTTTTGTCAATAAAATTGGCAAATGTACGAAAACTAGTGGGATCCTCATGAAATTTCCATAGAGACACTTCCCGACTAAAAGAAAGTATATATCAACTTTTTAGATGCAATCATATAGCCGAAGCTAAATGCTTTCATCAAGGAGTTTATAAAGATACAAGATAACCCCTATAATATTCCACATCCGCACTCCCCACAAAGATTTGTCATTTAAGCACAAGTTCAATTAAGAACTCTCCCCCATAAAATGTCATTCTCGGGAGAACAACAAGAGCGACCTTACTTTCACAAGAAAAGAAGGATTTATTTGGACATTAACAAATCACATAAGAGTATGAATTTGTATCCAAAAACTCAATTAAATTAACCACAAGAGAATGATTAATTTAATTGGAAATGCTCAACATAAGAGAACTTACGGAGCCGCACAATACATACATAAAAATGTGGATCAGGGAAGATCAATATCAGGGAATAGACAAAGATTCATTCTATTTCTCATCACCATTTGCACAATGACATATAATAGACATAATCTTTGTAAAAAAAAAGCTCATCCTATTTCCATCAATATTTGCATAATGACATACAATAGGTTTATCTTTTTTATTGTCAAAAGTTCATTCAATCCTTTATCAATACTTGCATATCGACATATGAAAGACTTAACTTTTGACCATGTATGGGACAATCATAGTTCACGAACGCAAACACACATATCCCATAACAAATTGCAATATATGGAACCATAAAGATTAATACTGCAAAATCATCTTCCAAACAACTTTAGAATTTAAGTAAATAAATCTAAAAACAATGAAGATGAAAACGTTGGACATAGCTATGTGAAATCACAATAATGGCTATTCCAAACCCTAGTAATCCTTCTAAAAAAATACAAGAATAAAATTCTCATAAGAAGTTTCCTAGACAAAATAAAATCAAAGTTCATTAAGAACCTCATACCTTTCAATGAATCCATCATAGATGGTATCACCGATTTCCTTTACTCTCTTGACCATAGACACACCATGTTCGTGAGTTAGAACACTAACTTTACGATCAACAACCCGAGCAAGTTGTCTAGCCTTGACGTAGTCCATGATGAGCTTCTTTTGATTCCGTATCAGAATATTTTGATTAGCAAGGATTCTGGCCTGACCATCTAAGAGTTGGTTTATTTGCAGTTAAATATTTGCAAACTCCACCTTTGAGTCGTTCTGAAAACGAGTCAAGTCCTTGACAGAATCATCAACCCAGGAGTTGCGTTCTTTCCTTTCAATCATCTTTTTCAAGACAATTTCTTGAACAGAATTGCATCCTTTAGAGTCTTCTTCCATCTCAAGATTCACCACTTCTTAAGATCTTGAGGAGTTCATCATAATCCCTTTTTTTTAAATAGGAAGGCAAAAAAAATATATATGAAGAGATATATATATGTTTGCAAACAAAAGGAGGACACCTTTGTTGCGGAAACCCTACAACTCCCAAGAAAGACACGGACGTACATGGACCGGTTGGAGATACCAGACGAGATCCAAGAAGAATGAAGTATACTCTGTTTTCAAAAATCCCTTATCATCATGACTCAATAATTAAAAGATTTAATCAGAGCATAATAAGGAGATACAGAGTAATAAGGAGTCAAGAAGCGACTCAACTTTCTCACCAAAAAGTCAAACAAATTACAAATGGAAAACAACATAAAAACTTGAGTATCTCTCAAATGTCATTCTTGTATCTCTCAAGTTAGATGCAAGAATGAAATTACCTAAGGTTAGGTAGTTTAATGAGATGTAATCTCACTATGAATATTGAGAGATGAGTTATAGATTCCATCTAAATGTTTGACCACATTTTTTCACCTTCTTTTGGTTACATCTTATTCCCCGAAGAATTTAACATAACCTTGTCAGGTGATTCCTCAGAGGAGTTTTTCTGAGGGTTAAGTCTAGGACCTTTAGAGATTGGTTCCAAAGGATTAGAAGAAACACGTCTCCACCATCTAGACTTATATTTTCCAGACTTATTCTCATAAACACTGGGAATGTGTATTTTTTTGGTGTAAGAATTTGCACCATTCGAAGAAACATGATTCCTGTGAGGATTTCGAAATGAGTAACCATTAAAATCCATTTTCTGAGAAGCCTGTCTTTCTGCAGGGATCATTGGAGAGTTTACTTTGTCGACAGTAAAAAGAAGTAGATTTTGAAGATCAGAAATCTGTTTCTTTCTAGCAAAACAATGATGAATACAGTGATTCTTTTTCCCACAGAAAGAACAGGTTCGTGGAGGAGAAACATTGGAAGGAACCAGTTTTAAATTTATATCCCCATTAGAAGATTGCAAGTTATGATCACATTTCTTGGCAGGAACTTCCTTCGGAGAACATTTCTTCATGTATTGCAATTCTACTTGAGAATTAGTGATTGGTACAGAAGAATTTCTCATTCAAACAAAGTTTTCCTTCTTCAAGGATTTACACTGTTCTTGGGCTAGAATAAGGGATGCACCCAGTTTCTCTTTTTGAACACGAAGTCTGTTTAGATCAGATGAATGCGTCTCGATCAAACGTTTTTCTCTAATTGAGTCTTCCTTAAAAATATCCTCAAGAACACTAATATTTTAACGTTGTAGGGTAGTTTCTTTAATTAGTTTTTCGATATTGTTAGAGAAGGACTCAATGATATTATAGAGTTCCCGTTCTCGACCAAGAGACTTTCAAATTCATCAAGAAGCTGAGCATGATTTTGAAAATCAATAGCCTTAGTAGAATTTTTTGAGATTTTGGTGAGCTCCATTTCAACTTTTGAGATATTGTCAATTGTCTCATTTCCTCGGGATTCGGAAGAATCGGCTAAGGAGTAATCCTTTGAGGCAATCCCAAGATATTTGGCAAAATTAAAAGCTTTGGATGACATTTTGGTATGCGCATATGCCAGAGATGAGATTTTGTCCACAGACTCAGATTGCTACAAACACAGACTTATGAGGTCTTAAACGTGTTTGTCTGCTCTAATACCAATTGAAAAAGCATTGAAAAAGCGTTGGTCTAACAACCACACCCAATATTTAGCTTAGGAATCTGTATGGACAAACTCCAATATACTTTTAAGAGAATCAACTAGACAGTCAGACTCAATCTTAATAAAAAGTATATCAAAGAGTTATATCTCAATTTCTCGATTCAATACTTACTCAAGCAAATAGAAATCACAGTCTAATTGAATACAAGAGAAATCACTTGAACGGTACCAAAGACCAATGTTCAAGGATCAATCAATTACAATCAACAACCAAAGGTTGGATTTCCCAATTGATCGATTCAAGGCACAACCTGTGATATTTCAATTATCTAACAAAATATAATGTGGAAAAGAAATAACACGAGACACTTAATTTTGTTAACGAGGAAACCGCAAATGCGAGAAAACCCGGGACCTAGTCCAGATTGAACACACATTGTATTAAGCCGCTACGACACTAGCCTACTACAAACTAACTTCTATCCGGACTGTAGTTGAAACCCAATCAATATCACACCGATCCAAGATACAGTTGCGCTCCCTACGTCTCTGATCCCACAGATACTACGCACTTGATTCCCTTAGCTGATCTCACCCACAACTAAGAGTTGCTACGACCCAAAGTCGAAGACTTTAATAAACAAATCAGATCACACGAAAAGTATACAAGAATAAATAAATCTGTCTCCCACAGAAATACCTACGAGTTTTGTTCCGTCTTTTGATAAATCAAGGTGAACAAGAACCAATTGATATACCAAACTTATAGTTCCAAAGAACAGCCTAGAAATATTAATCACCTCAGCGAAAAAAGATATTGTGGAATCACAAACGATGAGACGAAGATGTTTGTGACTACTTTACTATCTTGCCTATCGGAGAAATTAATGTCAAGCCAATCCTTACGATTGTACTCAAATACTATAGAAACAGCAAGATCAGATCACACAACTATATATAAGATAGTCGGGTCTGGCTTCACAATCCCAATGAAGTCTTTAAGTCGTTAACCTACATGGTCTCGATAGAAACCTAAGGTTAAAGGAGAATCGACTCTAGCTTACAACTAGTATCACACATGAGGTGTGGGGATTAGGTTTCCCAGTTTTTAGAGTTCTCCTTTGTATAATCTTCAAATCGGGGTTTGCAATCTAAGTTACCTTGGTAACAAAGCATTCAATATTCACCGTTAGATGAAAACTCGATTAGATTCAAGCTAATATCTTTCAACCATTAGATCGAACTTAAATTTTTATATACACATGAAATGTAACTTCATTTAGGTTTGAGTAACCATACCTAAACGTGTACAAGTCGTTGGTTCAACGGTAGTTAACCATAGGCTAGCCATATGAGGACTTTCATATCAACCTTATTCTTCTTTACCACAACTAGTTCAAATGACTCAAATGAACTAGTTAGAGAGTTGTTCAATTGCTTAGATCTTGTAGAAGTATATAAGATACAATCGAAGAAAAAAAAAACAGTTTTGATTCACTCGAATCAATTCATGAACATTATAGCCACGGTTTGCAAAGATTGCATTCCTTAATATATAAATGTCTTAGTTCACGAATTAAACTGTTTTTAGAAAATAACCTACTTAAGTACACATACTCGGTGCGCGGACTTAAGTACCCATTAAGTTTGTTTTCGGTTGATAAACTCCAAAGAGAAATTCACGGATGTGAACTTCCTATAAAGGCGCGTACTTGTACGCGGACTTTAGTTCCGGTTATCCTGAGCATCAAAGTACGCATACTTTGGTTCAAGGATATTGGACTTACACACATATGAGATGTCTCACAATGTTTATATCCAACTATGGTTATGTATTCTAAACTTTCATTTCAATCATTGAAACATTCTTAGAGGATGTTATATAGTTATTGTTCACAAAATATTTTTCGTCAAAGCGATTTTCAAGTGATTGAAACTAATATGACATTCGTCACTAGTAAGGATGAACTTCGCCAAAGAGAAAGCTTATCAAAACATATTTTGAGAAATAGATAAGTGAGATAAACTCAGCTCGAAATAGTACATGTGTATAATCATTGTCTATATAGCAATACGACTTTTGTCTCAAGATAGGAGATAAAGTAGACTTTTGAGTGATAGATAAGTTCAAGTCTCCACATACCTTTTTGTCGATGAAGTTCCACTAGTTCCTTGAGTAGTTCTTCGTCTTTGCACGATGGACACCGTGGAGTCTAGAGCTCAACTACACTTTCTATCCTAATCGGAGACTTAGCTATTAATAGACTAGAAATCAAGACTTATAGTTTTGGCAACTAAACTTAACAAACAAGCTTGAGATAGCAAAGCTTGCGAGTTCGACCGGGGCGTTGCTTTCTAACAGACGACATAGCGGTCTTAACCAAATTAAGGTTTGTCATGTCAAAGCCCTAATTAGCGTGTGCGGCTATGTGGCCGCGATATGGTGGCATTTGGGCAAATACTGTCGTGCCCACGTTGAATAAAGAAATTATGGCAAGGCCATAATTTGGGAAACGACCATGAACGCGAGGATAGCCATGGGTAGCTATAATATGGCGCGGACGCCACTTTTAGGGTCTTCTAAATCCCACATGGCCTGTGGAATGTTGTGGGTCCGAAGTGGCATAATTTAGGCCACAACTAGGAATTAGGGTTTCATCTTGATTCGACCAATGCCATTAAAACAAGAGTTTTATTCGATCGAGAATACCCTAGTTAGAGTTTGTTATGGCGTTGCCCACGAACAAAAAGTGAGATAGCACGTGGCTGCCCTACTATGGCACGTTGTATATTTCTACCGCAGAATAGCACGGCGTGCCAATTAGCATGCCGACGCGATTTGGCAGGTTGATCAGCTAATTGGCTTAGCGGCCATGTTGTCGCAATGACAACTAGGTGTTGGTGCAGTTTGGCTTTATTTAATGCATGTGGCGGGTTTAAAACGACATGATTGGTCGATGGTAAAGGGGGCCGGCAAGCATCATGGGCCCGGCCACATTCCAAGTGCGTGTGGCGCATTTAGAGCGACCTGATTGGTCGATGTGAATGGGGCCCAGCGGCATGGGCCCGGCCACATTCTAAGTGCGTGTGCGCATTTAGAGCGACCTGATTGGTCGATGGGAAAGGGGGCCGGCAGGGGAAACATGGAGCGTGGCCATTCGGCTACGGGTGGCACTTGCTAGTGAACTAGCTGGCTATGTGGGCGCGGCCACGCCTCTCCTCTTGTTGTTGCTCCTATTTTCCGCGACTCCTTTTTTTATTTCTTGTTTTTTCTAATTTTTGGTAGAACTTTGCTCCTACTAGTCCATGGCGGATTAATTTCCTAGCTTACCTAGGTTTGGCCTCGACCAATAGGGTTCGAGATATTGCGCATAGCGCAAAAAACCTAATTTTTGTAAATAAATTAGGCCAAAATTTGAATTTTGTGAGTTATCACAAAATTGAACAAATTTGATAAATCATGTGTGTTGACACAAAATTCTTTAATTTTATTCTCAAAGAGCAGTTAGCGCGTCTTCCACTAATTGTCATGTCATACCAATATTAAGGGTTCAGCAGGGGAACATAGCATAGGTAAATACTCAATAAGCCATACATTAATGGATAATGCAGGCGGGAGATTAAATACTCATTAGGATCTATACTAGTGAACAATTCATCTAGGAGCTTGAGTTTCAATACAATATGAAGAGCGGCATAGGCACTCATCAGATTTTGATATATCCTTCAAATTCCTTGCGGAATATAGACATATCAAGGTCTACTACTTCTAATGTCGGGTCAGGTAGACAGACTTTTACGGTTTTTGCCCTAAGCTAAAAACCACCATCAACATTAAGTCCCCTGCTTAGCTCATAACAGTGACATTGTTGCGGGGTAATCACTAGATGGTGACAGACGAAAAATAAAATTGAAAAGACTAAGCAGGTAGATATTACCAGGGAAATCCAAATCGGCCTTCAGCAGCAAGATCGAGCGGCCAGTGGCTTTCGTAGTAGTGTGTTACTAGATCAGCTATGGGGTATGAGTGCGGTGCACCCAGCCATCTATTCCCGTTCATGGAGCAAGAAGGAATACTTCTTGTGTTCAAACTCTATAAACTCTGTTCGTATAAAAAGGGGTATCGACCCTCTTCTATTTTTTGTTGCTCGTCTGGCTCCGTGCTTTCGTCTGGATCGGACGGTTCCTCTTCGTCACTCGATCGCAAGCATGCCAATCATCAGCGGCAAGGTAAGCTCATCATGTCTTCATATTTTAGCCGTGAGTCTAATATCCATGAGTAGTTGATCAAACTTGGACATTTAGCTCGGTGTGAATGACTTTCTTTGTTAGCGGCGGTAAAGCGAGCGTCAACGGCAACAAAGCAATCTCCAATATTTATAATCAGCAGCAAGGCGAGCCAGAAGAACTCAAGGTAGGTGTTGTTTTCTCTTTTGCGCATGTAGCCACCCAACAGTACCATCAATCTTCTCCAGAATGTGTAATAAGGTTCTGACTCCAGAAGAATGAGTATCTAACCTCTCCAAGTGGATTTCAAAGTTTACCAAAATCCATTGCACTCCTGGGGTGGATGGATGAAATATATGTTCGGCAATGATCATGTCAGGGCTAATCTTGGAGAGTGTAGCTGCGTTGTTGATCCGTCCTTGACTTTAAGTTATTTGGTGCCTGGAAGGCTTATTCTTGCCTTCTAATTGCGATGATAATATGTTGTGGATGCTTGTATGGTCAAAATCTTCCGGATCCGTTGGGTGAAGTAAACGAGCTGAGAGGCGTTCCGTCGCCGACGTGGTGCTATCAAGTCTTCAAGGACTTCACTCCAAGAGACATCTTTTGAACCATCTTCTGAATCTTAGACTGTTGCATGGAATGGGATGCGATGAGTAGTCCCCAATTACACTTATGTCTGGTCACTAGAGTAGATCTGATGGCGTGGCCGGATATGTGAATATATTTCTACGACATGCTCTTGGAGGGCAAGAAATCCTCATCAAATTGGCCGTGCTCTGGTCGTCTATCTTCTATGAGCTGGAAAGATTTTTGACGGTGAGGGGATTTATGCCAGCCTTCAATCTCCCAAGTATGATTCACGTGATTCTTCATATGCAGTTGTGCTTCATGCAACAATCAATGCGAATTTTCTAGTTTGTTGAAAAATCTCGGAACATTCACAGGAACTGTAGTTCTGTTTGTTGAAAAATTTCGGAACATTCGCAGGAACTGTAGTTCTGTTTTACTGCTGATCATAAGGCGAGTCCCTTGATAGCAATCCTGCATCTGAAGGGCGTCGTATCTGGCTTTGCTCAGGGGTGATATGGCCATAAGTATCTATGAGTCTTCTTTTGGAATCTTTGATGCAAGTGTACGGCTTCATGTTGAGAAATTTCCGCGGCTCGTAAAGCTTTGACAGTGATGATGCTGATATCATAAATAAACTGGTTGAGGGACATGAAGGCATCTCGTGCTGGCAGTCCCCAGGTGTAATTATCCTTAGCTTATTTTCTCCTGAAAGACGTACTTACATTGCATTTGCTGGTAAGGTGGTTGACGAATTGACGAAAGTGGTAATCTTTTGGATCCGTCATTTGTTAATAATGATCGGGAGTCGCACTTGATAAACATGTACTGTATCCAAACTTATGGCAGCTCATGCACCCCTTCCATAGGAAATTGGAAATAAACACCGAATCTGACTTTATCAGCGATGTGGTTGTTGATGTGCAGCTTCGTGCGGGCCTTGGGTAGGTGGTGTTGAGTTCTGAGTAGGTGATGTGGCAGACCTGATGCGGTTGGTCTGTGTGGCTTGCTGAGGCATTAAAGCGGCTTCTGGAGGAACGTTGAAGCGGCTTTTGGAGAGAACGTTGAAGCGAGGCCGCTTCTGGAGCGAAACGTTGAAGTGGGGCGACTGGAGCGAACGTTGAAGCGACTTCTGGAGCGAAACGTTGAAGCAGAGCGGCTTTTGGAGAGAACGTTGAAGCAGAACGGCTTTTGGAGAGAACGTGGAAGCGACCATGTTTTTTAGTTCACGAACTGTGAGGAATTCGGTTGTTACTGAAAACCTAACTTGCTTGATTTATTCACTGATCATATTGGTTAAACTCGTGAACTTATGGTGCACGGTCTTTATTAACGAATATGTATATGCATCGTTCTTTTCTGTATTAAAAGGAATAATTCTCGCACGTAGAAGCTAAACTTTAAAACTACCTTTATCTCGGAAGTTTTCAAGAAGAATCACAAAGATCAGAATACCAAAAAGAAAAAATCTTCACAATCTTCGATTCTTCAAAGTAACACAAATAACTTGATTCCTACTAATGATGAATACAGACATAATGGAGTTTGTTTACGTTGGCTGTCAAAAATTGTATCCACAGATCTTGAATCACGAGATCTTGATGAGTCAATCCTTAAACGGGGTTTGAAGGAGAGGACGAATCCCTAGGTGGAGGCTTTGTAGTCGTTAATTAAACCCTAAAAAGGAGAGGACAACTCTAGTTTACAACTAGGACACATAAGAATAGTATCAGGGATTCAAAGATCCCAGTTGTTAAAGGTTTTCCTTATATAGACTTGCAAGGTCAAGGTTGTTTTGGATTTAAGCTTATGTAGCTTTGGAATCAATCAATCAATAATCGTTAGATGAAAACTTGTCTTGAGATTAACATAACAAAATATACACTTTTTGTTAGGATGAACCGAACCATGTACAATGACTTGGTCATGAAAAGTTAGCCGAAATTAGCCAATCAAATTATAAAATTAACCAATTTAACACTTTAAGACTTTAATCTTGAGTCACACATGTGATCAAAAAATGTTAAGATAGTGTTTTAGAGAGTTGTTCAAATGTCGATCATCTCAAAGAAATAATTCGATGCATCTGAAAATATTTGACAGGGGTAAGTACATGTACTTGGTACGTGCATTGTACATGTTCGTGAATATCTTTGTCATAGTACGTGTACGGATATGTGTACCCTTAAGACATAAAAGGATTCTGTGAACTCACAAATCTTTTATGGTTTGCATAATTGGTATGCGTAAATTTTCGGTTTTGAAACCAACTGATCTTTTGCGGTTTGCATACTAGGTAAGCGTACCTTCCTGGTTCACGAGTCAAAAGACTTAATGTGGTATCGATACCGGGTATGCGTATCAAAAAGTCGGTGCCGAACTATAGCTGCGCCGTTACGTGTATTTGGTACATGTACTACGACTCCGGATTTATAACAGTTCTCCCAAAGTATGTGAACTGGTATGATTAAATGTGTATGAACTGGTATGCATACTGTTTTGTATCCAGATTAAAAGTAGTTCTATATCTCTCTAATAATCAATTCGAAACATTTCTGAATAACATCAATGACGCATATCAATGTTCCGGACTATTTTCAAATGATTAAATCTTGAATCAAGATTTAGGTCATAAACAATAAACTGTTCTTAACCAAATTCATCAAGTATAAACAAATGTTCTTAAGCTTACTTAGTCATATTTCAAAAGATATTCAAGATAAACTTGACTCGAAATTTCTACTATGCATAAACTGTCTAATTTAGTCATGCGACAATGTCTCATAAATAGAAAGGTGAAAAATTGAGAAATATGTGGTTCAGTCTTCACTTACCTTTTGTTGAAGAAGTTCTCCAGAGCTTCGATTGATCTTCGCCTTCAAATGGTAGAACGCAGTGATATCCGATTCTCAACTACACACTTTTATCATAATCTGAAACTTGACTAAATGTAGACTAGAAATCAATATATAGTTTTGATCAACTAATTTGACGACAAGCTTGAGATAGAAACACTTGTGAGTTCGACCGAGAAATGCTCTAACATTGGATACCCAAACAAACGGTTAGGAAGTGTATCAAGAGATAAGTTTGTAAGCATACAAGCTCCGCCATTTATAGTATTATGGCAGGTATTACCAATTCCGAAAATTCCCAAAGATATTCAAAGAATATTATTTATGGATTTAATAAATATAAACTATATTCCAACTCATAAATCGAAATCTTTCTCAGTTGACAACTAATATTATCTCATATATATGATCATATACTTTACAAATATAGTGACTAGAGATAAGCAAACCTATGGGATATGATACGCATATATTTTTGAATATCTAACAGATATTGGAATTTCAATTTCAGGAACTCACCTTGAATACCAAAGGAAAATATTTGAACATTAAGATATAAGAGTTCAACACATGTTCAAATCATTATGTCGATATCTTATGAACGTTCCATGTTCGACCTATGTACATCTCGATGTTTGTAGAAACCCGAAAATATGTAACCACGGTTCAACCCTGTCAGGGTCGGTTCTGTGATCCATCCTTACCACTAGAGACCGTTCCCGGGATCGGTCCTGAATTCTCTTTCAATTACGAAACAGAGCTTCACAAGTCTACTTCCTTAAACTATGTTTATAAAATTGCTTAATACATAATCCCAAAGGTTGAATTTATCCGAAAGTTCAATACACTAAATAACAACAAGTTACCGATCAGTCTAATGTCGATTCACGAAGTCCATAAATAAACCATATTTCGTAACTCCATATACTCAAGTTGTATTAAAATATACTAGTACATATTTGTTTGATACTTTGATCATAGTATAATGACCAAATCATCAATATTAGAGGCAAGTAAACAAACTTTACTTCGTCTGTTATGTTTCCAATATATACTATCTTGAAAGAACAAAGATATAAATGGAAGAAGTCAAGTCTGTTATTACGTACTAACCTCGAACTGATAGATAATGTGTTCGTTGATATCGCTACGTCTTCAGGTTCTCCATGAGTAACAATGTCAAGTCTCAGTATTTCCATGTTTTTAGTCTAACTTAACAACGTTGACTCAAATAATCAAATGAAGCAGCTTCGAGTTTTGGAACTAAAATATGACAATCAAACTTGACATACCAACGCTTGGCGGGTTCAACCAAGCAATTATCTAACAATATTATGAATGGATACGATAAGAGATTTATTTCCTTTATAATATTCCTTGCTAGGACATAATCCTAACATATGTCCAAAACCACGACATTTGAAGCATTGAACGTATTTTATACCTTTAAATTCATCTTCTTAATTAAGGACTTGATATTTAGAGACAAATATTTTTCCAAGGCGTTTATCTCTTATTCTTTTTAGAAGTTCTTTAACTTGTTGAGTGATTAGAGATATTACGGTGTCTAGTTCAGCTTCGACATGATTATTACAACATTCATTAACCCATGAAGTATTAGAAGGATGGGGTTCAACAACTTCTTCGAAAGCAATAGGCCTCTCTACATCACATTTTCATGATCAAAAATCTTTTCCAAACAAGATCACTTCTTCTAAGATTTGAAAGATTGTTTCCTTTTGTGATGACATGTTTCTTAGACTCGTATCGAGCTGGTAAAGATCTCAGAATTTTCAAAGATAATATCGCTTTCAAATAGTTTTTCTAGTGCATGCGAGGCATTCACTATTTCATAAAGTTTGTGATTAAATTTCTCAAAGGAATCTTCATCAGCCATACGAAGATTTTCCCAGTCATAAGTTAGGTTTTGAAGTTATGCTTCATTTTCTAAGGTATTCCATTCGAATACGGTTTATAAGATATCCCAAGCCTCCTTCGTGTTTCACATGTAAACCCATGATGATGAAGACCTTAGTTTATGTCGTGTATAATAGTATTCAACCCATTAGAATTTTGTTTTCTAACACTGATTTTGCCTGCTTTGTAATTAGAAATATCCTTGACATAGGTTACACTGTATATACTAACTGTCGGACGAGTATAACCTTTGAATACCTTCACCCATGTATTGAAATCATGAGGTCGTAAGAAGGAACGCATAGATATTTTCCACCATAAATGATTTATGCCATCGAAGGATGGTGGTATGTAGCAAATAAAGAACTCTAGTCTATAGGTTTCAGATTACTACAAACACATATTTATTAGGTGTTTCTGGTTTTTCCTTCTCTAATACCAATTGAAAATGAGGGGTACCAAGTACACCACCAATTTTTTTTTCTCTGTAAACCTGTTTGGACAAGCTTGTCATAGTCAGTAGTATAGATCAACAAGAAAGATCGATACCTAATATGTGAACGACTTTACTTGGACGATCTCAAAAATCAATATTCAACAATCAACCTAGTATGTACCCGAACTGTATCTGAACTGAATACCAACAAGAAAAAGTCTTGCAATTTATATTTCAAGATACGAATTCTCAAGAATAAATCGTGTAGGTTCAACACAATCTTTTGAGCTTAAAAACTGTCTAGGTTGTTCAATGTATACTTGTAATATTTATATTATAAAGATAAAAATATAATGCGGAAAAGAAATTGAAAAGACGAGGCTACCCAAATATACCACAATCTTAAACTTTTCCACCTATAAGTCCTCTTACCGAAAGTGATTGTTTATGGACTAAGTCGAGAAAATACAACGAATTGGTATTCACACTTTGTGTGATCGTTTATGGATACGAGATCGAGACAATACAAGAATCAAAGTATGATTACTTGATAATAGGTTCGGACTTAACCAAACTCTATAGGATCACTATCAAGTAATACAGAGCTAATGTTTGTGTAATTTACTTTAAATTATAATAACAATAATTATAATTGAGGAAAACAAAAGTAAATGACACAACAAGATTTTGTTAACGAGGAAACCGCAAATGAAGAAAAACCCCGGGACCTAGTCCAGAATTGAAAACTCTCAAAATTAAGACGCTATACAAAATCAACCTAACTTCGTATAGTTGAGACCAAGCAACTAAACCTATAGTTCACCTAGTTTCTTCAGTATCCCTGCGCTTCCGATATTCGATAAGTGCACGCACTAGAACAATTCCTTTGGTTCGTATTCCAAACAATAAAGGAACAACAAATCTGTTCGGTAACAACTCTATTCAATCTCAGTGATATGAGTTAGACAAAGGCTCTTCTGTTTAATCCAATAAACTCCTTTGTCGGGTTTAGATCAATCTATCCAACAACTACCAAAGTAGCAGAGTTTAGATTATGCAATCAATAATAGGATCTTATCAAGATGCTAAATACTTATGCCGATCTACGCAACTAATCAATCAAATCTATCAAAGATAAACCGATTATAGTTGGATCCCAGCCGATCAAGTTTTGTGCACACCAAAGATTATGAACCCAAATCAGAAATCTTATTCGTCTTAAAATCTTCTTAAATCTTCAATAAACACCTGCACACCATAACTTGAATCTCTTGTGATCAATCACGCACAGAACGGAGTGTGTTAACAATGGATTATCACAAGACGTATTTAGATCTACAAAGAGTTCTAAAGATCCAGTCGACACTTCGATCTAGTTTGAGTGAATCTTATATCAAAAGAGAAGATTCTCAAGAATAAATAAACCAGTGCAATCAAAGTTCAACAACCGTTAGTCAATCAAATCAAATCGAAAACTAATAATATTGCAATTATCTAGTTTCCCACCAACGGTACTCGTAGAGCTTCTTGATCCCACAGAGTCTTTAAACGAGCGGTCGTAAGAGATTTCGCCTAATTAGGGTACTTTCCTCTCAGAATAGACGGCTCCACCAGTAACAACACAACAAGGTAGTTTTGTTGGCTCTTAAGATAGTTTGCTCGAAATGCAAACTTGGTAATTTATAGACCAAGGAAGTTTGGACACCAAGGAATTTCCAAAACCGAAAATATTCTCAAGATATGCAATATATTTCCAAATTCGGTTTTCATAATTCCTAACAAGTGTTCTATCAATATTAACCGAGATCCTACTAGAAAATCTCCAATTAGTAAATGCACATTATCAATTTTTATTTTCCAGAGATATGCATTTTAATTGTTGGTAATTAAAAGCATATAAAATTAATAACCTTAATTAAAAGATTCTCAATTTATTTCGGTCCGGGATCTCCTTTAGTTATTAAGGAATATCTTTGAACAATAAAAGATAAGAGTTATTGAACATGTTCAAAGTATGTCGACATCTTATTTCTTTGTAAATCCTCTTTCATATTTACAATCTTGGAACCGATTATACCACACTTCCAAATAAGTTTAGAGCAGCTGGTTCATCTGATTTCCAAGAACTATGTGATTGATCAAATCAAAACACTAATCATGGGTTTACGGTTCTACCAAACACAGGGATCGGTTCTACCTTAATATGGTTACCGGGACCGGTTACATTAGTTACCAAATTGGTCACGTCAATTACCAGGACCGGTTATCAGTATTCTCATGGTATTACTTGTGATCGGTCACACCAGTTACCAGGATCGGTTACACCAATTACCAGGACCGGTTACACCAATTACAAGGATCGATTACACATTCTTTTGTGATAGGTCACACCAATTACTAGGATCGGTTACACCAATTACTAGGATCGGTCCCACCAATTACAAATATCGATCATACCATCTTAATTAAGTGAATACTTCGGATCAGTTACACTAATAAAAGTCATATCAATACATAAGTCAAGCATTGTGACTAGTTTTACCAAGATACATAACAAGTTATGATCCATTCTACTAACTCACACATATTGGTAATCCAAAGATATGCAATGAATAACAATACCAATAAGCCTAGCGATCTCCCTTTCGATTCATAAAACAAGTTCATGAATGTACTTCCTTTAAACGAATGTAAACATTGTTTCCTAAGACGAAATCTTCACCCATACCCATACACATAATCACAATAGCATTCATACGATTATGTCGATGTCTTATATACGAAGTTCGAAAGATAAGCGTTACGCTTCGTATTGTAATTCCTTAACACAATGTCTACTAGAGTATAATCATTCACAGAATCGCAGTTATGTTTTCAATATAGCACGACTTGAAAGATATGTTGGGAATGAAACAGTTCAAGTCAAAATATTACTAACCTCAAGAAGAAGGATGATGTCGTCGATGTAGCTTGTTACTTCTTCACATTCTTCAAGTCTTCGAGTAATACTTGTATGTCTCATTATCCTAATCTTTCTAGCCTAACCTATACGAAGTTGTCTATAGTACATAATCAAGCGACTATTTAATTGAGTTTTGATTCGCTAAAATATGACAACCAAACTTGACATACCAACACTTGGTGGGTTCAACCGAGCTATGCTCTAACAATCTCCCCCTTTGTCAATTTTAGTGACAAAACTCTTACAATCATATGGATAAATAAATTACAAAAATCCATCATACATACGCTTGATTCCAAGTTTCAACGACACAATACCCTGCATATATTCAATCCATAAATGCCGCTGAAGACATTAAATAAAAAATCTAGCTAATACTCCCTCTAAAGGTGAGATAGGTAGATTTTCAATCGGCACATCTTTGTTATTTCCCATTGTAGTCCAAATAACTACAATCATCATATGATATGTTTCTCCCCCTTAGTCAATGCTTTAATCTTTCGTTAGATATAACGTTTAAGCACAATTGTCCTTTCCTAAGTGATTACAAATCACTTTGTTTACTCCATATATTTCTCCCCTTTTTGTCACAAAATGACAAAGGTACAAGCAAATACCAAAAACCGAAAGGGTCTTACAATCTAAAAGAATTGTACAACCTATAAGAGTTAAGCCACGAGGGTTTCACATACCACTTTAGATAACCAATATCAAAATGAAACTACAAGTAATTTGGTTTTAATATGTTATCAAGGAAACAATTGCCGAAGCAATTTTCGCTAATAGTTTAACAAATTGACTAAGAAAACTTAGTTCCTTTTGCTAAACCGATCGCACAAGTAATCGCTTGTTTCGATAAGAACAAAATATAGATCAGAATTAACTTTATTTTTCTCATCAGTGCACTAATTATTCAGACAATAACTTAGACCTTTCACTTTAGACAAGACAAATACTACGTTAGTTAATTAATATTTCTTGTCAAGGCATTCGATTAGAATTGAATAACCTAATCCTTTACTTTTGATAAGTCTAACTAAGATCAGAATTAACTCGTTTCTCTTATCCTAATCGAATCGACTAAACAAATGATCCCGTATTTTTTTAAGCCATAAACAATACATACAAACCAAATAAATTGACTTGCACAATTATTTTTCTTAACCGAAGCAATTGAAATAAACATAGACATTAAAGCACCGCAATTGCACCGAAATTTCGTTAAGTCTAAAACCATTGATACCAAAACAATAAAGAAAGATATCAAACCAGTTTTTCTTAACCGGAAACAATTGAATCACACACACACATCCATCCATACATACACACATAATGGAATAAACATCAATTGTACCGAATTTTATTAAGCAAAAGCAAAATATATGCAATAAACTCATGCTTTTCTTAAACAGGAAAAACGATTAACTAACATATTCGTTACCTCAAACTCCGCATCCTCTTCTCCTTTTCTTCGCATCTTTGTGTGGAGGAATATCATTAAGCGCAAGTTCAAGTTAGAACTTTTCCCATTATGTTGTCATCCTCTCGTAAGAACAACAACAACAACCTTTACCAGAGAAAGGTTGAATCGGTTTTTAACTAATGCAAAAGTTGAAAACCCGAAACACATATGCTTTTATGTTAAACAAAAATTCAACATATTGTGACTTTTTCACATATGAGTTTCAATTGTAACACCTTATGATCCTTTGATAAAGCCTACCAACATGGGCTAGAACTTAATTCCGCTAAATCAAAAAGCCAAACAAACCATAAGGGTTCTCACATCATATGAGATCGAATATTAAGGTTATGAAAACCGAAATCAAACATCCCATACACATAGCAATAATATAAAGCATTTAACCACATGCCATGTAATCGAAAACTATCACAAGAAAAATTATAAAATAATAATTTTATTCATTATAGATAGTTTTATTCATAATAGACCTTACACAATAATTGAAAGAAATCAAAAAACTGATGTATATTTTGTTGCAACTTAGTCCTTCATGTCGGGGTAGAGGAAGGCAGATTATTACTTTCAGTCTTCAGCTTGTGAATTTCTTCAGGTAGATAACCTTTTTGCTTGACCAGTATTTCTTGTAGTTGAGAAGTTTTCGTGAAGGATTCTGCAAGAACATGTAATTCTGTCTTTGATTGAACACAGAAGTGTATCAATGCTTCAATACACTGATCTTTCTTCAACATATTCTCTCTTTCCTTCTTGCTAAGACAATCTCTCTTTTGATTTTTCTCTTTGAATTCTCAATATCAAGAGAATGTACAAACTTATTCTTAGAGTGATCTTTCTGATCCAGTACTCTATCAAGAGAAGACATCAGATCCTGACTCATAGTTCGGACAAGGAATGACCAAAGAATGAGAAGGATCTTTTTATATTTTTCATACTTCCGAAAATATAATATTTCTATAAATACGAATATCTTAAATATATTTTCATATCTTTAGATTTTTATTCTCATATTCTACATATAAGTGCCTTGAATTTTTACTTCCTCACATACAGATTCGGCACACAAGGTGAGGATGTAAATTTAATACCGATTAGGTGGTATTAATGTGAGATTTTCTCTCATTGAGGGAATTAGAACAAACAAAGGTGTTCTTGATCTAATCTTGTTTGAAAACCTTTTTCTTCTTACCTCGAAATAGCGAAGTATCTGGAGATTGACTGACGTTGCATATGCAACTCTTGGCTATTTTTCTCATTGAGACAGTCCTGCAATTAGTCTTATACTTACCTTTGCCATTAGATGATTTATTAAAATCGGAAGACATGTCCATTCTTAAAAGGGTTAAATCGCTAATGGAGGAGGAAGAAATATTGACAACTAATGCAATATTAGTTGTTTCCTCTTCTTCCGAATTATATGAATCGAGGTCTTATCTAGAGTTATATCCAGGTGACTTGCTTCCAGTGTATTTCCTAAGATTAGGACAAATCTTTAGCCATATGAACAAAACCTTTACACTTAAAGCACCGAGGTTGATATTCATCATCTTCTTCTTGATCTTTTTGTTCTTGACCTAACTCGATCATGGGGTCGATAAGATCGATGAGTATCTTTATGAATCTATTGTTTCTTTTCTTCAAGAGATCTCGAATTTGTCCGGTGATCACTAGCCAACTATCGGACTCTGGATCGAATGTAGTTCAGACCAGGATCGACCCTACAAGCAATTTAGCTTCGGTTGTGTTACTTTACGTCTCTTGGACGTTGAAAGACTCTACACAACATGATTCCATTAGTGATAGGTTCCAAATATTGCATATTTCCATAACATTTTAATGGCATTTAATCCCGTCTCATGTGCTTTAATTTCCTATTTTATACCAAATTTTGGATTTTACAGTTTTCAAGAATAATTATTGTATCTAACTTAATTTTGTGATTTTAGGTAGTTAAATAAAGCTTGGAAGTATGGAGAAGAAAAAGGAGCAGAGAAATGGGTATCTAGTAACAACCTGAATAGAAAAAGTAAAAGGCAATGAAGTATAAAAATAAGAACTTGTACAATCAACTTGACTTCTAACGCAACTGCTGGCACTAATGAACACGTCAATCACGTATTCATACCTTACACCATACACTACTTCTTTCCCAACACCAAACCTAGGTGTTACTGAGAAACATCCTAGCAACACCTCTTTTCTTCCCAAAACTCCTCCACATGACCACTGAAGCTTCAGTTTTCTCTCAATTCACTTCATCTTCTCTCTCAAACCTTAACCACCACGACCTCACCCCTCTCCATCCACTCCACCTTCCATTCCTACCCAATCTAAACACACATCAATCCTCCAATTATTTCTTTCTCTCATTCAGTCTTGTCAACAACAATGACATAGCTCGAGGTTTCGTTATTCAAACAATAAGAGGAAGATGGATATAATTGAGCATGAAATTTCATATCAATTTGTGAAAACTAGGTCATTAAAAGGCAGCGCTATACCGAAGACAGTGAGTGGTCAAGTTGAAGTGGTTCAATTTGATTATGGAAAGTAGCAAGTGACAAAAATTTTATACCTAATTTTATGGTCGTCTATTGTTGATATTGGAAGGGAATTTTATGTATAAGTAGAGAGGAGGGTTGTAGAGGGAAATCATGCCCGGAGTAGCCGGTGCACCAAGTTGTGTTAGTATTTTAGGTTTTTCTATTTTCACTTTCTCCATGTTTTAATTTCTTTTTTGGTGGAGATGAAACCCCCTTTATAATTAGAATCCCTTGATTTGATTTTATTTATTTCTCCATGATTTTAAATTGAAAAGCATGATTTAATCTCTGAAATCATAACAAATTACTTTCACCTTGTTCCATGGTAGTTTGAATAATCCTTTGTTATGTATTTAAGCCCATATATTTATTTATTTTTGACGAAAATGTTGAATTTGTATTGAAAAAAAAGGAACAAAAACAGAACATCATCTCAATAGGATACTTTTTACAAGGGTGCAATTAAACAAATCAATTTTTGAAGCCCACAACACTAGCAATGCCTTCACCTCTATAGTTATATTATCACTTTGCTTCTTTTTTTCCTTTAAAGACCCTTGTGTTGCTTTCCTTCCAAGTGGCATATATGATTGCATAAGGAGTTGTGAAAATCTGACCATAGCAGTATAGAAACATTTGGTGGTATATCATTAAGCCATATGAACTTGTAGAAATCTGCAACAGGCGCACCATGTTGTCCACTTAATATTTCATAGCATTTCTTATTGGGGAATTTTCCATTTGAATCTCCAAAGAAGCTAACTGAATCTTCTTCAGTAGAGAGTGTTGGTGGAGATCCAATACTTCTCATTAGCCCAAAATAACCATTCCTCATCTCTGTATTAGTTAAAACACTCGATTAAGTTCCCAATTCCCTTGTCTGTCTATGCATTCATCTATGCTGCACCACTTGTTTCCCGATTTTCTTACATAGGGGAATAATTACTTGATCCAACCAGTTGTCATGCCAGAAATATAAATTTATCAATTTCCCACGGATATGAGGACATTATCTTTCAACAAAATTTTAGATTTTAACATACCTTTTCCATAAAAGGATTAATTGGGGGATATGGAAAGTAATTGGGGGATAGTTTACTGTTCATGACGGCATGGAAAAACCATGCCGATTTTGATTGCCGACATTGAAAAAACCATGCCAACATGAACAGTAAAATATCTCCCAATTACTTTCCGTATCCCCCAATTAATCGCTCTTTCCATAAACCCCTACCTTGTGAAATATTCATGTCTACGGAGATGAGATTGTTCTCTTGGTTATTCGTTCTTTGTTGGACAATTCTTCTCCACATATGTTTTTTGTATATCTCCATATCCACTTAGATAGAAATGTCTTGTTAGCAACTCTTAGATTTTTTATTCCCAAGCCTCCGCTTCTTTTGGATTTGCACATTCTGTCTCATGAGAACCAACACATCTTAAGCTTGTTTCCTTTAGTTCCCAAACAAAATCTTCTCATAATGTTTATCATCTTCTTCTCCACTTGTACAGGTTGAGTTAGGACTGACATATTCAAGCCTATGTGATCTGATTTAGTCCTATTAGTGATAATTTATGCCTTAAACAGATAGATAATGCTAGGGATTGACATATTTAGCTAAGGTTAAATCATCCATTTGTGCAAGTGATTTATCACTTCTTCAAGGTAGTTTGAGGCTAGAACTTCTATAACTCCTTGATTAAATATAACTAGTATATAGAATTAGGGATTTCTTAGCATTGAGGTGGCGGATTCAAAACCGTAGACATCTTTATCTTTGATTTTGTTTTGTATCTTATATTCAATTCATATTCTCGTCGCATCGACATCCCATTTGTCTCTAAATTAGTATAGTAAACCTTAGAACTTTAATTTCACCGATAGGTGTCTAAAATACCTAATTTACTATTTAGTAGTTACGCTTTCTTTGCTATTTTTCTTGTGAATTATGTACTTTACGTGTGTTTTTGAGTTATTAGGTACTCTGGAGTCGCACGGAAGAAAATAAGCGGAAATCATTCAAATTGAGTCAAAAATGTGTAATTGTCATTTCACATGCTATTGGGAGCTAAGCCAAGGTTAAGGGGCAACTCTATTCGGAGGAACACTAGCCGGAACCCAGCCACATGTTAAGGGGTAGCCAGATTTTGGTTAAAAGAGAAGTGCTAAAAGCACCCTTGGGTGTTGATAGCCATCTCATTCATTTTGACCTAGTTAGCTCGAGAAGAAATCAGCCGCAAATCTTCTCTTTCCCCTTTTTCCATTTATCTCTCATCTTTGTCGATTTAGGGTTGTTGATGTTCATGGGGATGAGGTCGAATTCAGAAAACAAATTCCAGACTAAGACGAGGAGATGGAAGATGGTGAAGAAAGTTAAAGAGAATTGGTGACAAATTAAAGAGGAAATGGGTTCTGATGATTTAATGGAGGTTGAAGAAAAATGAGATCCAAAGAAGAAATGAGTTCTGATGATTTCAAATTGGAGTTGCTCTGTTATCAATTTAGAAAAAGGAACAAAGTTAAATCAGTATGGAACCGAGATGGCTAGGAAGAAGAACCTAGATGCCATGAATTAATGGAGGCAGATCGATGTTCAACCAAGGAAATGAAGAGAAGATGGGTTCAACTCGGATTCGAGTTTGGAGTGAATTTGTGGTCATCAGTGGTTTGCTTACAAAGGATAAATTAGGGTTTGATTCGGTTCTGTAATTGAAATGGAGAAGAACTGAGATGTTGTTGCAATTGGAGGTGCTTTGCTCTAGTGAAGATTACAAGTGCAAGTGCTAGGTGAAGAATGATGGGGTTTATGCCGGGAGAAATCAGCCAGAGAAGAATGGTGGTGGTCTCAAGTGTCGAGTGAGAGAGAATCGAGATTGGAGATGGATCTCATTTGGTGCACAAGAAGTGGTATTGAGCTGAAACATATAGGGCCAAGAATGCAGTTTCAGACGGTATTGCAGTTAAGGACTACTGCAATGGAATAGATTGTGCAGAGATTGCAGTTGGGGTTCTGGCAGGGTGTGAAATGAATTAGGCTTACAGGGAAACAGAAAGTTGGAAGTGAAGACTGGTGGTAGTTGGCTGAGCTGGGTTCCTGGGACTTGTTGTTGATGTATGAGCTGAGCTGTGAACAAAGAAGAATGGGGCTTGGCAATGGTGGTCTGTGGTGATGATTTAGTGGTTGGCCAACGAGATGGAGTTATTTGAGAAGACTCAGTTGCAGTCACTGGCCAAGGTTCGATGTTTTTCTACCATTTGCTGATGAAGATACAGACTGTAATAGGAGAGTTAGGCAAGGACAAGAAACTCGGAAAAAAATGAGGAAGTAAGATGCTGAAGGTTGCAGTCAAGTCAGGTTCTGGGTGTTGCACAGCTTGATGCGCAATTGCAGGTTGAAATTGAATTGCAGGGTTGGTTCTGTGCATGAAGCGAAGCTGCGGAGGCTAATTGTAGGAGGTCTGGTGTTGTTGGTGGTGTGCATCTGTTGCAATGTAGGAACAAGGTTAAAGAGATGCAGGTAATGGCGTTATTTGTTGCGGTGACTGAAGTGATGAGCATTTGGAACTGAGCTGTGTCTTGAACTTTAAATGGAGAGTATGTTGGTGCTCTCAGTTGCTGGTATTGGTACAATGGAATTGAGCTAAATGAGACAGGGTGATATGATTGAGCCGAAATGATGCAATGGAGGTGATTGGTGTCGTAGGTGCTGAAGCGGAATGATGATGAAATATGCTTTGCAGAGTATGAAAGAGAAATGCTAGAGTTGAAGCAGGAAGTGGTGGTACATTTGAATGCTTTGGTGAAGGGATATTTGGTGAAACTCAATGAGAAAGTGAAGCTCAAGTGTGGCAAGGCATGAACTTGAAATGCTGTGAATTGATTGATGATTTGAGGCCAGTGATAGTCAGTGCTAAGGCCGGATTGAATGGCAAGGTTCCTCGGTAGGATGAGTTGTGTATTACGGTTGTGAATGGGAGATATATGCATGCCAAGATGGTCGGCCAAGAAGTCATGAAGCACAATGATTGTGTTGTACAAGTTCAGGTCAAAGGGTTGTCATCCATTCGGCTCCGACTCACCGACTCGGGTCCTGACGAGAAGATGCTTGACTCGATTTGAATCACCTGACTCGGCAAACTCGGTGCTTGAACCGAGTTGACCCACCGACTCACCTCGACCCGATTTGACTCAATGATTTGGACCGAGTTGACCGAGTTGACCGTTGGCCGGACTCGAAGGCGGACTTTGCCGGCCACCCGAGATGCTTTCAATCGACTCTTCCTACCAATTTTCGGCCACAATACCGATTTCCCACACCTCTTTTGGGTCATATTTTCACATGGGTATTTGCACATACATGGGATTGGTGGACCACTTGGACTTTGGGCTATGAAGACCTAATTTTAGAAGTTGGAGAAAAGCTATAAAAGGGAAAGTCTTCTACAACTTAAACATGATATATTTTCTTGGAACTTTTGGAGAGCCGTTTTTTGTTTACGCTTCTAGGGTTTGCTTTTGTTCATCTTCTTCTTTTCAATTATTATTATTATGATGAACTCCATAGCTATGAGTAGCTAAACATATTATTGGTTATGTGATAAAAGTTGATTTCCAACATGTTATTTGATTCAATGAATTAGTTTTGTCTCAATACTTTATTGTTTGTGATTCACAATTAATAGTGTTATATGATTTGATAGTTTGTTTGGTTGAGTCCGGAATCAATCTGATTTACATTCATCTCTAGAGCTATATTAGGGTTTTCAATACGAAAAAGTTGTATATCCCTGATTCTAAGTAGCATAATTGTGGGTAGTGCTTGTAGTGATATATCCTACTAGTCACAAGTGAATCATAAATTTTGTTAAAACGTTTAGTGCTTTTACACATTCGTTTGCATTGATTAGTCTTATTCCATAGAACTTATTGCTTTTAGGGAGTTAAATCTAATTGTGCTTTTACACTTTAGGTTGCTTTCTAGGAAGAATTCACATATGCATCTTTTAATGTGGTTGTGATGAAATCAGGGAATTAGCGGGTTATTCTTGCGATCAAGGTATCCCAGGACTTTTAGTAGATGAGAGATTAAATTACCAATTCTAATCATTGATGAAAATACATGTTTGTGAATGATACTATCCCGTTACCAATATCTTCTCCTTATTGATTATTCAAATTACTTACTTTGCTTTCAATTACTTTTATTTCTTAGATAAAACAAAAAATCCCCCCTTGGTTACCTTAAAAACTGAAAATTGCATAACAACAATTGCCTCTCTGTGGATACGAACTCTTCCTTACCTTGTGCTTCATTTAAATTTAGTGAGTAAGAAAGTGAAATTATTTTGGACGGATTGACAACCGATCATTCACCAATCCAACTCCCCGTAGGATCGACCCGTATTTGCCTCTATCTATATTATAGACATAGTGCACTTGCGGTTTATAATTATAGGTTTCTATTGTAGCAAAGATAGGGTGAGAGCAAACTAGTTGCTGGAGATGCGAAGAGAGTTTAAGTTTCGTTAGAAACTTAATAAAATCTGATTCTAGGATCAAAACTTTAGAGTTATAATTTGATAATAAAAATATTGATAATAAGATGTGTTCTCAAAACAAGAAGACGTAGCCTTTATATAGGCTTTCATGAAATGAATAAGAAAAGAAAAGAAAACGAATTCAACCTAAACTAGGAAAGTAAATACTTGAAAAACAAGTAAACTAAAATAGAGTACGTAAAAGGATCAAAAATTATAGTTGATACCCATGCAAGGAATCAACAGTCATTGTTGATACCAAAATAATGGATCAACTTACAGAGTTGATAGAAGGAAAGATGTACTACATCAGTCCCCCCTTCTTGAAATAAACTCGCCCTCGAGTTAGCTGGTAAAAAGAACTTCATTCTCTCCATGAAACGTAAAAATTTCTTGCACATTGAATATATTAGAGATGTTCCAATCGGATGGAAGATCAATAACATAAGCATTATCACTTATTTTCTTTAGTATCTTGAATGATCCATATTTCTTCATCTTTGTCTTGTTGTAAGTTCCAGTAGGGAATCGTACTTTACTGAGATGAACCAAAACTAATTTTCCTTCACTAAAAGTCTTGAATCTTCTATGTTGATTTGCATCTTCCTTGTACTTGTTGTTGGATCAGTAAGCTTTGATTTGACTTCTTGATGAATTAGTGAAGCTTTCTCAAGCATGTTATCTTCTTTAGCATTTTATTGTCGCAGCTTTGAAAGTACTCCCAAATCTAAAATATGGTTAGGAACTTTAGAATAAACAATCTCAAAAGGTGTCTTACTTGTAGACTTATTGACTAGGGTGTTAAAAGCAAACTCCACATGAGGAAGAAGAGTGTCCCATTGTTTTTCTTTGCCTCCAATAATCTTAGCTCGAATTAGATTCCCTAAAGAACGATTGACCACTTCAGTTTGTTTATCTGTCTGGGGATGAGCAGTTGTACTATGCAGAAGTTTATTTCCCAAGCGCATCCACAAAGACTTCCATAAATAGCTCAAAAACTTAGTGTCTCTATCAGAAGTGATTGTCTTAGGAATTCCATGCAAACAAACCACTTCTTTGAAAAATAAATACGTAATATTGGAAGCATCTGTTGTCTTCTTGCAGGCTATGAAGTGAGCCATCTTTGAATAGCGATCCACTACAACCATAATATAATCATTTCCCTTAGAAGTACTTGGTAAACCAAGCACAAAATCCATGCTAATATCCACCCAATGAGCATCTGGAATTGTAAGTGGAGTATACAAGACTGTGTTTTGAACAGTTTCTTTGGATTGTTGACAAACCAAGCACTTTTGTACATACTTATGAACATCTCGTTTAAGTGAAGGCCAAAAATAACGTTCTTCAACCAAAGCAATGGTTTTATCACGTCCAAAATGTCCACCAAAACCACTGCCATGTAATTCTTGAAGAAGATGTAGACGTAAAGAACATTGTGGTATACACAAACGATTTTCTTTGAAAAGAAAACCATCTTGAATGAGATATCACCAATACTGCCTGTTGAAGAACCACACTTTTTCCAGATAATTTGAAAATCTTTGTCTTCACTATAAAGATCCTTTGAGAAGTCAAATGCTAAACTCTCATGTTTAAGAGTTACAAGAAGATGAGCTCGTCTACTCAAAGCATCAGCTACTTGATTTAATTTCCTCTATGATGCTTAATAGAGAATGTATATTGATTGATAGTAGACAACCACCTATCATGCATTCTATTGACTTTAGTTGAAGTTTTCAAAAACTTAAGAGTCTAATTATCAGTATTCACTATAAACTCATTGTGGATGAGATAAGGATGCCAGTTCTTAAGAACTTGAACAAGTGCAATTAATTTTAGCTCATAAGTGGACCACTTTTTCCTTGTATCTGAATTCTTTTCACTACAATAAGCAAATGGATTACCTTCCTGAGATAACACAACACCCATGTAATATGAGCACTACACAATTGTTATGCTTCTTCGGTCCATTCAAAATGGTCACGCTTCAAACAATCTGTTAAATAAGTTGTAACGGTACTAAAATTTCTGACAAATCGTCTATAAAAAGAAGTTAACCCATGAAAACTGCACACTTCACGTATGGACGTTGGAGTAGACCAATCAACAATATCTTTAATTTTGGAATCATCCACTGATATACTAGTATTGGATACAATATAACCTACGAAGGTAACTCTATTTGTAAGGAATGTGCACTTCTTTAAGTTCACATACAAAACATTTTCTTGTAATGCCTTAAACACCTGAGATAAGTGTGTAAGATGTTCTTCTTCATTGTTGCTAAAAATTAAGATGTCATCAAAGTATACTATGAATTTTTTTGCCAGAAATGGTTGCAAAACTTGGTTCATGAGACGCATAAAAGTTCTAGGAGCATTAGATAAACCAAAAGGTATAACTAACCACTCATATAATCCTTCTCTAGTCTTGAATGCAGTCTTCCACTCATCACCTTCTCGAATACGTATTTGATGATATCCACTATGTAAATCAAGCTTTGTAAACACCTTAACACCAGAAAGCATATCTATCATGTCATCGATTCTAGGTATAGGAAACCTATATGGTATAGTAATCCTATTTAAAGTTATACAGTCTATGCACAGTCGATGCCCTCCATCTTTCTTATCTACTAAAAAGGATGGGCTAGCACAAGGATTCTTGATTACCCCGATCAACCCTTTTTGTAACAGATCATCAACTTGACCTTGTAATATCTCATGTTCTTTTGGACTTAACCTATAACGAGCTTGATTAGGAATAGAGGTTCCGGGTATAAAATATATTTGATGTTGTAGGTCTCTCAGTGGAGGTAAGGTACCACGTAATTCATCAGGAAATAGTGCACTAAAAGAAGATAATAATGTTTATACCTTGTCTGGAATCTCCACAATAGGTTTAGCAACTTCATGAGAACTCAGAGAATGAGTTTGTTGTAAAGAATGAGTAATGGTAGCAACTAAGGAATTTATCTTCTAATCTTTGTGCTCTCCGACTGAAGTAGAAGATCGAAGAGGCCACAATACTTTAGTAAAACCTTCATGAACAAAAGTATAAGTATTCTCATAGCAGTTATGAACAACACGAATGTCACACTGCCATGGTATTCCCAAAATTAAGCTTGCAGAGTTCATGTTAATCACATCACAAAGAGCATAATCTTAATATCCAGGGAATGAAAATTTAATCAAACACTTGAGAGAAATCTTTTATGTAGAAGAATTGTTTATCCAACCAACTGAGTATGGATTTGGATGAAAAGTAACAAGTAATCAAAGCTTCTCAACCAACTTTGCAGATACATAATTTTTTGTACTCCCACTGTCAATGATCATGCTACAAAACTTCCTTTCAATGACACAGTGAGACTTGAAAATACTATGTCTTTGTGAAAGAACGGTTCAGTGATAAGTATTGGTCGAATAACACCAAGAAAGTCTGCATCATAAGACTCATGCTCATATAAATGGTTGAGTTCATCATCCTCTAGCACATCCTCTTCTTGTGTTTCTTCTTGAGTTTCATTAATATAAGCATGAAACTTTCGGCAATCACTTGAAGTATGGCCAGTTTGGTTGCATTTATTACACTTTTCTCCTTTAAACTTGGAATAAGGATTAAGAGGTTTAGGTAATGGAGGAAACTGCTGCTGATATTTATTTCTTCTAATATATGGAGTAACATCTCTTTGTCGTGAAACCTGAGGTGGCTTAGAAGATGGAATATTCATTAATGGTGAATTGTCTGCAGAAAGAGGTGTTTGGTTGGAAGTGAAGTTGGTTGCTTGTGGTTGTTGAACGGGTCTACCAAAACTTCTTTCTTGGGGGTAATAATTACTATCTTGGTTACCATAATAAGAATTATATGGTTTTGCAGTTCTGTTATAACTTTGATAACGAGTTTGTCGAGGTGATGCTTGACTGGAAGTGTTGAGCATGCGCCTCTTTATCTTGATAGCTTGTTAAATAGCTCCAACTATCGTATATACGGATTGAGTCATTCCTTGTTGAATAAGTCTGTTTAAACCTTCTATAAAACGTGCAACTAACTGTTTTTCAGATTCATTCAATTGGTTACGTGCAAGTAAACTGTAAAATTTAGCTACATACTCTTCAACAAGTTTATATCCTTGTTGACAAATAGTTGTTATCTAAAATCTCTAGGTAAAAACTTATCCCTTAGTAAATTTCTCATTCTAGTCCAAGTACGTATAGGAGGCTTACCGTACTTAAATCGATCTTCATAAAGTTTTTCCCACCAAGCTGCAGCTCCACCTTTAAGCTTATATGCTACCGGTTTCACTTTGAAGAATCAGGTACTTCCATGAAGTTGAAAAATGACTTTACTTCATAAAATCAATCCAGAAAATCTTTAATTTGTAAACCACCGTGAAAGTTAGGTATATCAGCTTTCAATTTATATTCTGGTAAAGTTCCATAAGGATTCATACTATACTTTAATCTTCTATCCTCTATCTACCTTTTTTCTTGGTCTTCTTATGATTTGTCCTCTCCATCACTGTCGAGATTCACAGTTGCAAGGTTTTTAAAAGGACTGTTAATAAAACTTTCTAACTACTTTTCTTGTTGAAATACATGTAAAACCCAATCAGGAATATTAGTCCTTTGAAATCTAGATTCTTCAGTTTCACATGATTTCTTTTCTTCTTTCTTTTCTCCTTTCTTTTGTCTTTCTTTTCTTCCTTATCATCGACTATCCTGTGCATCTCTTTGTCATCCATTCCTACATGTTTGGCTATCATGATCATGTAACCTGCATGTGCTTATAACTTCTTATATAAGTCGTCAAACTTTCCAAGCTTCTTTTCAAAATTATCCTGTAAGAGACTTGATACTTGTCTCAAATTTGTTTGAAATACTAGTTTCAAGTTTTGTTGCAAGGTCACTTACAAGTTCAACAATATATGCCTTCGTGAGTGGTTTGTCTGCCATTGAAATTTTCTAAAGAAGAAAAGTAAAAGTTTATGGAAAAGTTTTAGCGTTTGAGTTTTTGCGGAAGCGATTTTAAGGATCTGTCTTTAGATAAAAATCTAAAAACGATGGTTGTGGTACCAACTAATGTAGCAAAGACAGGGTGAAAGCAAACTAGTCGCTAGAGATGCGAAGAGAGTTTAAGTTTCGTCAGAAACTTAATAAAATATGATTCTAGGATCAAGACTTTAATGTTATAATTTGATAATTAAAATATTGATAATAAGACGTGTTCTCAAAACAAGAAGACGTAGCCTTTATATAGGCTTTCATGAACTGAATAAGAAAAGAAAAGGTCTAAACTAGGAAAGTAAATACTTGAATAACAATTAAACTAAAATAAAGTACGTAAAAGGATCAACAATTATAGTTAATACAGATGCAAGGGATCAACATTCATTGTTCATACCAAAACAATGGATCAACTTGGAGAGTTGATACAGAGAAAGATGCACTACATCAGTTTCTTAGCCTACCACTTAGCTGACGTCCTTTACATGCCTAGGAGTTATTTCAACATAAGTAAAGACTTTTTAACTATTCAGCCTCTAACAAATAGCCTATTTGATTTCCTTCGTAAAGATATTCAATCAACATAATAAAAATCTATATGCTTATAGGGGATCTTCAAGGAAAATAAGATATCAAGCAAACTCAACAACTAGGACAACTTACTCTCATCAATAGTTATAGAGATACCTCACAAAAGCAATATGATCAAATCAAACCAGAAGTAATTAAATATCTATCTTATGGAATCACAAATTCTGAGACAAATAGTACTTTGTGATTTGTATCTATCCTTTTCTTGATTTATAGTTAGGAAAATATAATAATCAATAAGAACAAGATCCGGATAACAAAAATCTATTAGGTAAAAGATAGTCTGACCGGGTTTCACGAATCCCTTTGTGAAGTCTTTCAAAGTCGTAACCTAATACAATTTCACTAGAGAAAACCTAAGTTTTAGGTGATTACCCTAGCCGCAACTAGGACGTGAAAGTGCCAATGTTTGGATCCTAGTGTGCAGAGAGTTGATGGGATTTTAATTGTAATACCGCAAGTGCATGACTATTGATGAGATAGTACGCAGAATACAGGTTCGTTCCACAGGGACCAAATAATTGCTATCTCTAAATTTACAATTAAATTGTGCTAACAAGATAAAAGAAATGAATTAAGAAAATATAAATAAAACGAAGAAATAAATATATATATCCAAAATAAAAAAAGTAGAAGTTTCGGAATCCACCAATTTAATTATACAAAATACTCATGTATTATTTAACAAGTATTCTAATGAGAACTCAAGACTATCAAGATCCAACTGATATATCTCGAAAAATAATATGGTTAAATCAAATATTACAACTTTATGTTGTACCAAAACAATATAGTCTCCTTCGCTTATAAAAGTTCAACAGCCGAAGACTGTTCAAAAAAGTTTAGGGACAAAGCATTACTTGAAGAGAAAATAATAAAATATTTAAGCTCAAATGAATACTTTACTTAGAGATTACCAGAGTTTTTTTTTATTGAATGTAACTGGCTTCATCATCAAACCTCGGTGGAGGGGATTAGCTCTTCATTACAAAGAAAAGATAAAATAAAAGAATAAAATCCCGAACTCAATTTTTGTCGGCTCTTCGCTTCCCTTTTCCTTGATTGAATAACATGGTGTATATATATATATATATATATGCCTAGAAGAATCCTACCTTCCATTTGAATTCTCATTATATACATCATCAATCCAATAGAATTTTTCCACATGGAAAGTAGTGAAAAAATCACCAATAAGAATATGCCACATATTGGTTTTACAAATATATTTGATTTTAATCCATAAAATATTCTCACTTATTTTGTTTATATGGTTTATAATGTCACGTGCATGGACATTGATTTCCAAAGGAAAGAAATGATATTTCCGCGGGACCCATAAAAATCCTGTTTTATTCTCTTTATGAGGTTGTCATTTAACATAATTAATCTTCTTTTTTATTTTGTATTTCAAACTCCCATAATTCTTCTAATGCATGTGCACGTGTCCCATTCGAGCATGAGGTTGGCATTTAACATTCTTCTACTTTCATTTTTATTTTAGTAAGAAATATTACGAGCAAAATGATGTCGACATTCAAGTTTGGGTCCATTTGCTTCAAGGTATGCTTCAAGGTATCCAATAACTCATATTCTCTACATGTAAGCCCAGTTTTAGTTGTTTTGCTCGCCAAAGCCCATTTTATTCATTTACCTACAAAAAAATAATAATTACCAAAATTGGTACAAAAATGAACACTAACAATATACGGAATTGATACAAATTAGACACATAAATGTGTCTATAAGGAGTTCCATGTTTATATTGACGAATGGGTCTTGGTAGCTTACAAACAAAGCTAGGTTCATGAATTAGTTTTTATGTGCAACCAGATGTTAGAAGTAGTGCACCAAGTGGTATGCCAAATAAAAATGGTTAAGTTTTTCCGGAACCGACTAGCATAAATCAGAGTATAATATCACAAGACCAATTCAGTTCGTGAACGGTCCAAAATAATTCGTGAATAAATAATCGTCTCGTAACTCAAAACCTTTTTTTATTTGATAAGTTCGCAAAATGTCCAAAACGATTTGTGTATTCAAATACAAAAAGTATTCAGAAACCTTTCAAAATCAACCAGTTCGCGAAATGCATAAATCATTTCGCGTACTATTGAATGAAAAGTTATCTATGAACATCTCAAAATCGACCACAAACTGACTGAATCTGTTCGTGTAAGTGAGTTATATAGGAATAACTCATCAAGTCTTTAATTTTATAAGTTCAAGTTCGCAAACCGAGTAGAACAGTTTGTGAATATAAGTACTAACTTGATTACTCCTTATTGGTTGAATTATTCTTTGCAATGTTCATTATCTTTTTTCTTCATACTTGTGAGCTTGACTGCTCCTTAATACTAAAGTCATATGACATGTATCAGTAGATAAAATGGTAGATAATATGAGTAAATAGGATAGTCAGTCTTCACATATCTTTGTTGATGAAGTTTCCATTGACGATGTTGTTCTTCAGTCTTCAATGTCGATTAGTGAATTATGATAATCAACTACCATGCTATATTCTAAGTCCGAGATTGACTCTAAACTATAAATCAAAATGCAGTTTTGAGCATCTATATTTGACAACAACCTTGACATACCAAAACTTGTGAGTTTGACCGAGCGATGATTTAACAGTGACCTCTGTTAAGGGATTCACATGAGTGGGCCATATTGCATGTAAGCACATAGATACTGAGGAAATTGAGTAACTAGGGTTGTTTATTCGGTGTTAATTATACGAGGTTGCGGTAAGCATTTGTTTAACGGCTTTATAACGAGAGCATTCAAAACTAGACTAGGTCCGGACGTATTTTTGTCAATCAGTTTTCCTCGTTAATTAAATCTTGAGTGCATGTGTTATTTACTTTATTCAGTAGTTATATTGTTTAACTTTATAATTAAAGTAAATACACTCATACGTTAGTACCATGTTGGTATATCTTATAAGATGTTCTTCAGTGAACTTAGATTACTACCAAGAACACCTTACTGATTTAATCTTTAATCTCTATAATATCGAAAAGATTTTACAAGTGTATCAGATACGGGTCATTGCAAACAAATTGGTGGTGTACTCGTTACCCTTTTTTTTTCTCGATAATCTTGAATATGCATCTTGTCAAGACTAGCTCTTGCGGTTTTAATATCTAAACATACATATTGATTTTACAAGGTTTGTCAATTCATGTTTACGAACGCAAATCTTGGCGGTGTACTAGGTATACCTTCCTTTTAAGTTTGCTTAGTTATAACTATTTAACTAAGGTTCAGCTAGATCGAATTTTCTTCCCTAAACGAATGTTCGACTAAATATCTATTTTTTTCACTACACCAACACTAAATGTACAAAAAATCATCTATTTCTCTGGATTCTTATTATATTAATCAATTAAAAAAAAAAAGAGTTTGTCGAGAATTACCAAAAAGATTAACTAATTAGATTGGATGTGCTACTTTTTTTGAATTTGACGCCGATCAAATCGTTTAAAGTTCGGAAAGAAAGAGAAAGAAGTAGAAATTAATCAAGGTATTTTGAGATGGATGAGTTAAGGGTGTAGATTGGGAAAGGTCTGGCAATCTAACATGTTTATTAATCCAGGACAGACCAGACGAGCTTCATATTCAACTATCCAAAAATCCCGCCAGGCAAGGTGGAAACACTTATGTTGAAGCCCTAGGCTTGCCCAAAGCCATTTCCATTAACCAGGCTATGCCAGGCATGCCATATAGACTAATGGTGGGTTTGGATGTAGAATTTTAAAGGTGGAATTTATGGGTCTAGGGGATTTGATAGAATTACGTTTCCCTTTGTATGTTTGGTTGCCCGAATCCTTGGAATCACGTTTCCTATGGGATTCAGTTTTCCAGCAAATCCTCCATATGAGTCCGACCCTCCCCCTAAAATTTGTGGGAAACTTATCAAAGGGATTTATGGCCCCACTTTTTTAACTCTAAATCCCATATATATGCAATTTTAAGATTTGAGGTAATGCCAAAATCGGTACAAAGACTTTAATAGAAGAAAACTCTATAAATCCTAGGAATTTTAATTGAGTTACCAAATAATTTACATGAATCCCAATTTGTAATCCCGATTATAAATTCTGAAACTTGAATCACTGCATAAGCGATTTTTATACCTTTAATGTTTTGTACTCCCTCCCTTCTTTTTAATGGTGGTTTTAGAAAATTAAGAAAATTAGAAGTAACTAATCATTGAAAGTGGTCCTCGTGACACTCGATAAAAGAGTGAAGTGAAATGAATTAAAAATGACAACTTGTCAACAAAGAAGTAAAGTGAAATGGTCCCATGACAGCGATTTTATAACTTTAATGTTTTGTAATAACCAATTTAATTCTAATTTAGAATTTGGAGATTGAATGAACTATAGTTTAAAACTATCTTAAATTAATCTTCTAATGTAGAATGAAAATAAGAATTTTAACCTTCTAGTGAACTTTATTGTAAAACTAAAATATGCTTCAAAAAGGAAAACATAAAACTAAAAGTCTTAATAAAATTCAAATTGGTACCAAGTCGGATTGTTTGGTTTGGTACCAAATTAAGCAATAAAATTTAGGAAAAACTCGACCCGCTTATTTAAGCTAACCCGACCAGGCCAACGCTCATAATGAGCTGTAACAGCCTTTGGACTCCTATGGGTGCAACCAGGCTCGGGCGGGTACATGCAGGTTTAGTATTTTCGGGTATTATTTACAGACATGGGCCCAGTTGATTATTGACGTGAACTAGACGCCCTCTTGCAGTTGCTGGACCGTTCGTAAAAACCCACTCCCGTTTTTGAAGGAAACGCGTCTTAACAACCAATAGGAATTCAGAGTTTTTCGTCAGAACCAATAAGACATCACCACCTCAGCAATTGAGTGTAAGCTTCCCGGTCCCCGTCTCGATAAAAAAAAACCAACCATTTTTCATAATTTCGTTATTTCTTGACTTGCATTCTCCTTCTTCTTCCATACAAAAAAACAGTTTCTGCAGAATAGGAGTTGGAGAACGAGAGAGATTCAGTTTGATTCTCTCTCAGCAATCTCTTGCCAGATCTGTACATTTCTGTAGAGTGATAGTTTGAACCAAAAATGGAGTCTCACGGTGGAGGAGCCAGCCGTGTCATGGTGTTGTGTTTCTGCATCGCTGGAATTTGGTCAGCTTATATTACCCAAGGCGTTCTTCAAGAAACTCTGTAAGTTATCCACATAGCTAAAACTAGTTCATAATTATCTCTCCTTCTTTCTTTTTGTCATGTTTTCTTCTTTTGGGGATTATTGTTTTACAGATTTCAATTTTTCCATGAGAGTGAGATCTGATGTTCATCCGTTATGGGTTTCTTTTCTTTTTTCAATTTGCAAATTAAAGCCTTAATTTTGAGAAATGTAGGTATAGAACTTATGCGAATGAAAAAAGTAATAGGTTTTGGGAAGAAATTGAGACCTTTTTTTAGTCTTTGAACCTTGAAATTAGCAATTTGAAGTCATATTGAAAGTTGGTTGGTTAATCACTATGTATGTGGAGACATGTTTGAGAAAGAAAAGAAATGCCTGTGATTTATTTATGAATTTGATTTGAAGTAATGATCTTTCTTCTTATTTACTTTGTTAGTATGTGTGCATTTCTCTTTACAACACCCCAAAGGATTGTTTAGGTCTAGAAACAGCATACTCATTTGAATATCTTCTCGACATTTGATTTTCAGGTCCACTAAGCGCTTTGGCCCTGACGGGGAACGTTTTGAACATCTTTCCTTTTTGAACCTTGCACAAAATGTAGTTTGTTTGGTCTGGTCATTTATAAGTAAGTTTGGATATTCACTGTTTATTAAATCTTCAGTTGATTAAGCTAGTATGGAATTTACTAACACAAATGTATGCAAACAGTGTTAAAGCTTTGGTCTGGAAGTAGCAGTGGTGGTGCTCCATGGTGGAGTTATTGGAGTGCCGGTATCACAAACACAATAGGTCCTGCTATGGGAATTGAAGCTCTGAAATACATCAGTTACCCAGCACAGGCATGTTTTTCTGATTGCTTCCTATCACTTTTGTATGCTTTACTTATTTATGTATCTTCAGCATATCTTATTTTTTATTGATGCAAGATGATAAATTGCAAAGGTGTAATTCAACAAATGATTATTTACAACTTTTAAAGCGGAATACTGGAAAACAAAACCAAAACAATGAGTTAAATGATACTTATAAAGGAATGACAGTTTTAGAATTAAAATCGTATATGTGGCTGTCTTTTATTCTTAAATTGCGCTGTTGTTCAAATTTAGAGAAGCTAATTATGACATCTCATTCAATCTTCTCTTGGTACATGCAGGTCCTAGCAAAATCGTCAAAAATGATTCCAGGTAAGATTTCTCGTGCCTAAGTTCTTGTTCTTGTGATTGATTGAAGTTCATTGATGATCACTCTGGATGTATATGGTTTTATTGCGGAAATGAAACCTAGCACACTTGCAAAAACTAAGGACCAGTAGAAAACAAATACGTAAAATTTGTCCATCCAATAAAAATAAATAACGTTTAATCATCTTTCATTACATGCAAAAACAATAGCTAAATGTATTAGGCTATTCATACTATTGTTTTCTTGAACCAATGACTGAATGCTGAGCAAGACTGTCTATTCATGTTATATCAAGGTGGATTCATGTGCTCTTGTGTATCTATTTCAGTGTCTTTTCACGAATCTGTGGGCTTATATTGAGACTCAAACTCAAACCTTGTTATAACTTTCTCATTCGAGCTTTTCGTGAGAATAACTACTCACATTATTGACCGCTGCAAACTTTACTTACATGCAGTGATGTTGATGGGCACCCTAGTCTACGGGATCAAATACACGTTGCCTGAGTACGTATGCACCTTCCTTGTTGCTGGTGGGGTATCAGTATTTGCGCTTGCAAAGGTGAGGACCATTATGTAATTTAATTCTTAGAAATGTTTTAACATTGTCTACCTAATAACTCTTTCTGTCAGTTTTCTGGAGGTTTTGGCATTATGCCCCATTCTTTTTGTTTGTGTTTTGTGTTTTTTGTTTGTTAAAATTTTGTTATAGCCGAACTTTTCTAGCTAGAAAACTTGTACAGGCTTACTAGCTAATGCAAATGTTTTCTTCTGATCAGTAAAATAGATGTTTCACTTCCAATATTTTATTTTCTTCTAAAATCGTTCCTTCGGTTGTTTTTGTTTATGGCAGACTAGTTCAAAGACCATAAACAAGCTCGCTCACCCAAATGCCCCCCTTGGATATGGGCTATGTTTTCTGAACCTGACTTTTGACGGTTTCACAAATGCAACACAAGATTCTATCACATCAAGGTATGCCGATTCAACAATATAATGTTTCGTAGTGAGGCTTATTCTGCATCTAAAATTGCTAAATCATTTTTTTCAAGTAGTAACAATTGCCATGATGATATAATTCTGCTTCAAATCCTTAAATATTCCACTAAATGGATCAACATCACTAAGCTTAGATTTTATCCTCAGGTACCCAAAGACGAGTGCATGGGACATAATGCTGGGAATGAATTTATGGGGTACCATATATAATTTGGTGTACATGTTTGGTTTGCCGTATGGGAGTGGTTTTGAGACATATCAGTTCTGCCTAAAGCATCCAGAGGCAGCATGGGACATTTTCCTCTTCTGTTTGTGTGGAGCTGTTGGTCAGAACTTCATTTTCTTGACAATCAGCCGCTTCGGCTCCTTGGCCAACACCACAATCACAACAACCCGCAAATTTGTAAGCATTGTAGTGTCTTCACTGGTGACTGGCAATCCACTGTCAGGGAAGCAATGGGGAAGTGTTATGATGGTCTTCTCTGGGCTGTCGTACCAAATATACTTGAAGTGGAGAAAGATGCAGAAAAAGAAAAAGACCACGTAAGGATTCAATATTCTTACTTTTTACCAATACATTTATCTAATTAAAGCCTTTCTTAGTATCATTCTGTTAGGGTATATGGGTAAAAGCCTAAGGTGTTCCTTATCCCTGAAATCTTAGATAGATTTTGTTACATGTATAACATTAATGTAATCGAAAATTGACTATTGTAAAACCACAGTTTTGATATCGGAACTTTTTTTCACAACTTTTTTGTAGCAACCTTTTTTGCGAATTAATCAGTGTAAGTTATAAATGCTTCAAGTTGTGGTTTTGAATGTCTTATACTGGTTTTTCAGTGCCGGTTTCTTTTTTTGTTTGCTCAGCAGTGGTCATTAGAATTGGGCAGTTCACTATTCCTTAAATTTCATCACAATGTGTTTGGCATATACAATTGAAAGGTGTTGTGTGTCTGAGAAGATGGGAAAAGAAGTATTAGTAGTGGGTATGGCAAGATTTTAGGTTGTCATTGTGATGTTTTACTAACTGCAAATGAAACTGTATATTTTTTTTGTAAATCTTGGGGGCAAATTGGTCATGTTATGGTAGGACCCTTCCCCCAAGTTGATGAGTGCTCTAACTCTTTTTGTTAGTGTTTCCCCTCTTTTCCATCTAAAACATTTTGACCACAAGTTCTCACTGTTTTCTCAAAACCCTTCATTTCCCACAAACAGAGTATGACAAGGGACATGAGGAGACCTCCTAAAACCAGGAAAAAGCAAGAAAGTTGTTCTTCTTCACCTGTAAGTGAAACCACATTCTTCTCTTACAGTTTTTTTTTTTTTTTTTTTTTACTAAACCTCTTTTTCTCTTTAATAATGATTTTTTTTTTTTTTTAATATTTTGATGAGAATTTGTTAGGGTTTCTTCAGATGTGTCTAGAATCGGTGCTTGTTTTGTTTCAAGTTAGGTTGATAACATGCATAATGTTGAAGGAAAGCAAATTGTAGAACAAGAGCTTCATACCACACAAATCCAATATAACATACTCCATCTGAAAATTACAGCCTTCTTCTTACATCCCTCAAACAACCAGGAAAATAAAACACAAACTAAAATCTTCTTATTCTATACCTTCTCTGCACCCCGAAATAAAACCGAAAATTGACGTAGCTTTCAACTTCTTGTTGATTTGTTCTCCCTTGATTGAATGGGAGGTGTCTATCTATTTTTGTAATTAGTTACACTCTTAAAAACCTAGTGACTCTATAATGCTTGATATGTACATAATCATATCACGAAAAATCTGGATACAAATTAACCCAGAAAGACATCTTCGATGGGAAGATTTTGAACGATTAAAAGAATTAGGCAAAACACACTGATACTCAATGCGAGTATTTTGAAAGGTGTTCGTGTGTCTGTTGATTAGCAGAGACAGAACACACTATGACAGAAGGGTTAATGCAGATCATAAGACGCCTTTTTGATAAAATCAGGCGAATAATTATCTGCGTATCATCAAAAAAACTAAACTCAACCGAAAACAGATTGAAAAAGGACTGTATATGGGAAATTGAGTGCTCAGAAGATGAGCTAAACTTTTCCTCCATCACAAGGGTTATAGGTATGAGAAATTGGAACTGGTTATTAGAGACTTTGGAGGAGGGATCTTTTGCATGGAGGTGGTTGGGAATGGTTTGAACTTGGGTTGGGGGGTGATGATGCTGAACCAAACGTTTTCAGTAAGAAATTTCTTTCCTGAAAAATACACGACCGAAAAAAGGGAGCGGTTAGTATCATAATGAAATTTCTGAGCGAAGAAGCACAAAAAAATGGATTTTGACAATTCACATTTGCTCCCGATAGAAAGCATCTCCTGTAAACAAGTAAGCTACAAAATGCAGATACCATTACTCAAATGTCTAAGTAAGCTACAAAATGCAGTGCCATCTTACTCACTCTAGTCCAACACTACTGCAATTCCTATGATGTTAAGCTCGGATTGAAGAAGAGCGATTCAGACGTGAAAATACCTACTATATTCTCGAATATAAAAAGACATGCCCCGATGCTACTTAGTACTTAAATCTCGGTAGTGCCGCAAGTTAGTATTGAAGACACATTTCTATTTTGGACTTGATAAAGTTTAGTTAGTTCATTTTTCGTTCATTTCCTATGCGATTTTTCTGCTTAATATGTTAGCCCATCTTAGGATGCTAAGGGAGATGTGAGAATTTTAACAATCAGATGACTTACACTTTCAGAAAATAGTGGGGTTGGAATTGCTGCCCCAAATGACCGAAAAAGTGGGGTTACTTTGACTGGGGAACTGAATTCAGCATTTGACATGGCAGGAACAAGCTGATCAGTTCCTTTTGGCTCAGCAGAGGACGCTAAGAGTTCAACTGCATTAAGAACTAAGTATTTATTTTTCGTAGCGATAAGAAAATTATAAACTTTGGAATACTGTTGAGAGAATATGTACAAGGCTCTAAATAATCACCTTGAGTAACTATCGTCCCAGTGCGAAATTCTTCCAAACCACCTGCATCAGCGTTATTACCTGCCCCAACATTGGCAACTCTAGAGCACAAGAACCCATCCTCACCACCAGCACCATCAATCTCTAGTAATGTAATGGACCGTGGCTCAACACCAGTAGCTTGGTATAATGAACAGACCTCACCCTGAGGTAGTTCAGTTTTCTCGCCTGCTGAATGAGACTGGAGTGTTGATTCTGTGCTGTTTCCAGAACTTCCTGAAGACTCCTCGTGTAAATCTTGTTGTCTAAATATTAAAGTAAAAATCAGACAGATGAAAATGGTGCAGATTAAATATATTGCAACTGCTATAGTCTACGATTCTGTTTACCTCCAGTGTAGGTGGCCTCCAAAGGTATTACTTCTCAAGTCCTCTATCAATTCCTTCAAGCCTTCTAAGTGAAAATCTGTGTCTGGCAACTCACTTTGTAGTTGATTGCTTTTGTGGTTTCTGTTTAAGAAGTCTTGAAGTTCCTGAATCAATGATTTGACAAACATTAGAAGACATGCATAAGTCTGTTCAGCTTTATCATTGTTTAAACTTTTTATTAGAGGCAATGTCCATTCGAAATCTATGGATGATTTCGTTAGGTTGCTTTACAGAAAATGCAACACCAGTTTATTATCATCACCTTCCATGCATTGTCAAGACTCTGATTGTTGCCCTCTGAATTGACTTTTGGCTGCAAGCGAGCTGAGCAGTTCCGCTTGTTGCATTAAAACCGTGATCCTTGGATCGTTCCGTTTAAGAAATGTAGCTTGATCTTTACTTTTGCCTACTGTATTGCATCAGCAAAGTCAGCATTTTGGTAAGGGAAAAAAACAAAAACAAAAAAAGCCTGTCAAATGAGAAGAATTCAGTGGGGAATTTCCTTATTTTTTTTAAGCATATTCAATGAGGAAATGAAAAAAAGCCAGCAGAACTCCTTCCAGTATGCGAATTCATTCATTTCAATTTTAGGCAGAATAACACTTGAAGTTCGGTTGCTAATACTTCTGTTTTCAATGTTTCAGCCTTAGCCTTCTCTATGGATGATGTATCTAATCGATTTTGAAAAGCTGGAAATTACCATCAGTTGATGTTATGCTAACGGTGTTGCTGACATGTTGCTGAGTTGACAAGTCATCAACCCCATGAGACTTTGGAAATATTACTGCAAAGGGTGGTCTCAGCTGTTGAGCTTCAGTTCCACATCTCAAGTAATCTTCCTTCACGGTCGCAATATTCGGTTACATCAGAAATGTTGGTCCTGCATTAGAACACATTATAAGTGACATTCATGAAATATCATAGGTAGTTGCTTCCTGCCTTGAAATATTACCTCATCTTCTTCAGAGGTGCAATAGATTCAGATGTTCCCTCTGTAACAAGCCCATTTTGAAATAAAACCCTCTTATTATTCGGGTTGGTGCATAAACTTTTGTTCTCTTTCAATATTGTCTCATGCTTTGCTCGTTTCTTGCACAGGGTAGTGAACCGATTCTTCACTGCATTATCCGTTCTGCATCAAAAAAAATTATTTAAGACTGCTGCACTAACAAGAAAAATGTTTTTCTCTAAAAAACGGAGATTTGAACATAATGTTTGTTAGTTTACCTGCCTGAAACTACCTTGGCAATTTCAGTCCATCTGTTGCCAAATATCTTCTGAGCCTGAACACAAATCTTTGTATTTAGACTAAAGCACAGTCACAAGCACTTCTCATAAAGATGGAATCAACAAAGGTAACACTTATGTTAAAAAACCCATCATCATGTGGAAACATCATAAGATGCTTTCAGAACTAAAAAGCAACCATAAAAAAAGATCCCATTCATGATGAAGATTACAATACACAAGAAGATCATGCTTTCTTCTGGTGGTTTATGGACAGAAAAAAAAAAAAAAACAGCCAGTGGAGCTTTATCTGCAACCCAAGTTACCTCACACAGAACCATATCTTCCTCTGGTGACCAACCTCCTTTCTTGAAATCTGAATTCAAGTAAGTATACCATCTGCAATAGTATTATAAAATCAGAAATCCCACTAAGATTAACAGAAAGGAATTTTTTTATTGATAGTTTATTTGTTTACCTTCTTCTACACTGTCTGGTTGTTTTATCCTTGAATTTATTCGCAATAATAGCCCAACTGCACCGGAAAAAGCAATCAGAAGTTAATTTCTGAGAAATAAAAATTTAAAAAAAAAATGATCGGAAGGAAACATGAACAAAAACACTGAATAGTACTTCTCAGTTCCATTGATACTAATTTGCTCCCTTAAGATATCATCTTCCTGCATTTATTTAAATAAAATCAGCGGATTAAGAACTAAATATTATTTGATTCAGAACTAAAAACAAAACATTAGAATCAGAATCAGAACTATAAGAAGAGGTGTAGTAGACCTGTTGAGTCCAAGTAACGATGTGTCTTTCTTTCTGTTTGGCAGATTCCGACTTGAGACTACGAGTTTCCTGGTGCTTCATGCTTGATACTGATTCTTCTTATCTTTCTTTGTCACTTTTATGTTTCTTCTTATTTCTTTATCATCAATAACCGGCATATTATTGATAAGCAAGGCTTATGAAATTGCAGAAAAAGACTACTGTTCGATTTCGTTTACACGAGACTACTACTGTTTTAGCTTGATTGTTTCAATATACCTTGAAAAAATTTACATTGGATTCTTTCGTTTCAATCCAAACTTAATCCGATGAAAATTTCAGATTCTTGATAGAGTTGGCCTGCAACTGTTATAGATTGAATGAACGAAAGCGATAGCAATCGCCGTCTAAGAAACTGGTTACTAGTACTATCTATCTATAATCTACGATCTTATTAACTCCGGTAGATATAGGGGGTATGAATTTATAAAATCATGATGATCCTCCATCCTTTTTGATCATTTCAAGATATGTAAAAAGGTAATCTCTGTATTTCTACTTGAAATCTTTGTAGACCGGAGAGAAATTCGTAGCGGAAGAATGATCTCAGATTTCTATTTTTTTTTTCTACTGTGAAATAGAACACAAGGATGTACTACTGTATGCATGTGAAGTACTACTAAAGATGGAATCGTAAAGTTAAGAGAGCTTTTTGGAGGTTGTAATTTTTATTTTTCTGAGATGAAAAAGGGAGAAGGAGGAAGGGGGTTGATCTTTTTAGGTTTTTGTTTGCGGGCATTTGTTTGTATATTTATTTAGTTAAGTTTGGTTTTTTGCGCGCGTATGAAGAGGAGTTTGAAAAAACGCTCTGAAATCCACGAGAATATTAATAATCCAAAGACTATGAGCAGTAGAGACTACTAGAGGAAGTAAATCATACTGTTTTTAACGACAGATGACGTTCTTCGTGACCCCTCCTCCTCTTTCACTGCTTTTCAATGCGCTCTTTTACTTTCTCTTCTCTGTCCATCACACACAACACACATTATGGATGGAAACACACAACGCTCCCTCACACCCAAGTTTACTCTACGCTCCTCTCTCTCTCTCTTTCTAACAATGTTGGTGTTGTTAGTTTGTTTTCAAAATCCAGCTCTATTGTTGTTGTTTTTAAAACACGTTGGATAAGCCGAAGTGTACTATATGGTTCGAACTCTACTTCTTCTTCTGATATATTTTTCCTGACGTGACACTCATCTAAACTCTTTATCTGGGAGTGATGAATCCTCGGAAGCTCACGACGTGTCAGTGACTGAATATCGAGGATGAGTACGTCACGAGGGAAAGGAGTGGGAGAAATATCAGCCAATAAAAAACATTTTCGGACAACCATCCATAGTGCAACTCAACTGTAAGACATGTATGGATCCTGTTCTGTTGGGAGTTCAGTTAGCTATTCTCCAAAATACTGAACTAGCTTGTATTTTATTGTTTCCTAAAAGGTTCTACCGACTTCCTAGTATTTTTGAACTGCGGATACCCTTTACGTACAAGAGGGGGTTACATACTGTAGCAGTTACTAAAGTGGACCATGGAGATTTTGGATTAGTGTGAGGGCAACTTGGGGTGACAGTTGTCCAAGAGTCTTTCTGAATCTGAACCAGTTGTACACAATACCCGATGTTGTTGTGACTAAAATTCCCCTCCCTAGTACTCACTACCCAGTTTCTTTCTGTTAATGGTTTGTTATTTTAATCTGGTACGTGGATAAAATGTCGGGAAACCTTACTTGGACTGTTAGAGTATTTGTGCACGGTATTACAGATCAACTTTCATTTTAATAATCTAGTTTAAAAGATGACCGTTACAATGAATCCACCGTTGTGCGCTTTAATCTGACATTTTCATTATATTATTTTGGGTAACTATTATGAACACTTGTGGGATGTTTATAATTTATTACTTAGATTGATCTGTTATTTCAACCACTCTGAATCTGGATAGCCTCGCCGACGCTAGAAAGAGTACTCTAAAATGTAAGTGCAACTTACTAACCGTGACCAAGTTTATGGATAAAATATTGAATCATCATTTATAAAAGAATGTCACCGTATTAGAATCAGGATTTAGAGTATTAAGGGGAGATTTGGAACTGGACATTGACATCTACCTAACTATACTTATTGCCTCCTTAAAGAATAGAAAAAATATATACTAAAAACATAAAATATACTAATATAATAAAATTGTTTGTTTGTTTGTTTGTTGAAAGAATAACCAACCGTTCTAGATGAACCGGGGTAGAAAACAAAGAGAAAAACCGACACATCTAAGGCTAGCAGGGGTCCGATTTTGTGTATGTCTGATTTTAATCTGCGATCTACCTCGATATGTAATACATTTTTACTGTTATAATGGTCTCACGAAGAAAGTGTTAAAATCTATTAGGATTAGGGTTTTCCAACTTCAAGATTCAAGTTGGAGAACCGTTGCTTATTCCACTGATTTAGGTTGTGGATCAAGTGCTTAAACGTAAAGTTGAATTACGTTTTGGGCTTTTTAATAAAGTGACCAACTTTTTCAAGCATACTTAAGAAAGTGGCCGTTTTTTCGAATCATGATATAAAATGGCCGAGTTTAACATTTTCCATCATGTTTTTTCCTTTAAAAAACGGCTAGCACCAGTTAAATGCATATGTGTCAGTTATCGTAGTTAGTAAAAGACCTTGAAGTCCTTCTAATTAACTAAGTAGCTAAACCATCACCAGTGAAGAACCCTAAAAAACCACCTTGGTTCATGTTCTTCCCAAATTATGAACCTTAATTGATGACACACGAATAAAATAAAGACACAAATTAATACTTGAGATCAAATCCCTGCAACAAGTTAACACTTGAAATCAAATCCCATTGAAATCAACATATCTAAACTCTAATCAATTCATATTTCAATGAAAAGATAGAATGACCATGAAAATCAAATCTCTACAACAATAATTGAAAACAAATACCCAATTAAAAGTTACCATACCGGCAGCAAAACTCATCCAAAATTCAACCAAATCCTCACTGATTCAAACCCAAATGATTTGCTTATTAGCCACCGTTAATCATGATGGCAACAATACCCATTTAATTGATAAAATTGAATACCCTAATTAACGTAATCCCCAAATTTCTGAAGAACCTTAATTAAGGAATCCCTAATGCAATATCCAGAACCCTAATTGTTGAAATCGGATCCAAACGAACATGCATATGATGAATTAATATAAACCCATTGTCTCAAATTGAATCAATTTAATTAAAGAATCATCAAAAATACAACTAACTAAATTAACAAGGGTGAGACTACGAACAGTTGAGACGATGAAAATCTGCTGGTGGTTTGTCCCCTTTGCTGCAAACTCTAACTGAAATCAGAAGAAGAAGAAGGAAGATCTCTCTTTGTAAAACAAGGTGGAAGAAGATCTCAACTGAAGAAGAAACTGGAATAAGATCTCGCTGCTACTTCGTTCCTCTGCTTTGGAGTTTTTTCAAAATAGAATCCCGACAGTGTAAAGACTAAAGAGATACAAGGGTCAGATGAAGGATATGGTGGTAATTTTAAGTCTAAAAACTGGCTAAGTCAACTTGTTGGACCATTTTGGTGGGACCAGGTGAAATAAGTAACGAAAAGGCCAGTTTATAAAACATTTTGAAAAAACGGCTGGTTTATTAATTAGGGGTGTTGAAGTTGGTTACTTTATTAAGTTTCCCTTAAGTTTTTTGTGCCAAACTATTTGGCGCAGAGAAATTTTACTTTTGTGCCCAACTATTGGGCACAGAGAATCTGAGTCATCATACTACTACACCATTGGTGATACAACGGCTCCACTCTATATGCTAAATCATTGGGTGTGAACAACTTGAATCTTGAAATACCATAAATGTTATAATATATAAATGATAGTCACCAATTCAAGTTGATGTGTATTCAAATTTTTACTTGAACTTGGAAAACCAACAAATTCGGCCTAAACATTCTACTTATTCAAGATCATGCAACTACAGACACAAACGATATATAACCCAAAAAAAACAATGAAAGCAAACCACAACATAAGAGTTATAACAGTAGGCATGTTTTAGTCCGTTCACGTCTTGGTTAGTCTTTCAACTCTTCGAAGAGTAGTGTAATCTAACACTTATAGCTTTATCGATTAGTAACAAACAAACGTACATAGTAAATCATTAAAAGGTTGGGGTTTTCCCTATAGAGGTCCCACTACTGACACTTGATTCAATGTCTCGGCATTTCATCACTTGAGACATGATAAGGGTGTTTGTCATGGAGCTATTCGTCTATTTCTCCGAACAATCGACAAGTAAGGAAGCTTTTACAAGTAAGGAAGCTTTTACTCTACTTAGTTTCACCCAAACTTCATCCCAATTTTTATATTTATAAATTTATTTTTACATTCATAAATTTTTTAGTAAATCAAAATTCACTATTGAAAGCTAAATTCTTTTAGCAAGTTAGACCTCGAGGTCGTGAATTTAAAGGATAAAAATTAGAAAGAAAACCTCTTGATGCTCTCATATAAACCTATACCATATAAATTCTCTTATATAGTGGTTATATATTTGCATCTCATGAATCTTTGCCTCCAAGGCATGGAAAACCTTTAATATATTTCCTAATCAAAATTGGGAAACCCCTTATATTTGGTAGGAAATGAAAGGCAAATTCAATTTAGGAAGCCCATGTACCATAATGCATTTGTTTATGAAAACTGTGACGAAACACTTAGATTTTAAAATACCAATAGATTTTTTTAACCAAAAACACCACGCAATGTTTTACTGCTAAAATCCCAAAATGGTATAATTCATAAATCAATTATGCAATAGGTTATTTCAAAATCACCCAATTAGGGTGTCAAAACCTTTCGTATTATCAACAAACTTCACAAGTCTATACCTTTGTTAATAATCCTTTGGTACCCTTCTTCATCCTTCACTTCATGTACATGGTCTCCACCGCCTTCTGCCTTACAACGCCTGAGGATGCAGAATATTAATAAGACCAGCTGACTTTCGACAAAATCCATTGTACCACAGTCTTTCGAAATTGACCTCCCTCGTGATAATTTTCAGAAATATATTCTCCACCTTTTGACAATCTCTACAATTAAACATTATGCTAAAAATTTGGTCCAAATTTTTATGATTTTCATCAAATCCCTCCGTTAAGTTCTTGAACTTGCATACACTCATCTCATTTCTTACAAAAAACTTCAGATGCATCATTCTTTCCTCTTCTTGACGGTCATATATAAAGATATCTTTGAATTTGTATGAAAAGGAGAGGGTACCAAGTACACCACCAAAATTTTCATTCAGCAACCTGTATGGACAAAACCTAATACAATTACAAGTAGATCCAGATTAAAGATCCTTGAACAATATGTATATAAAGTTTTCTCGTATCTCTTCCACAATCAATATGGATAGAAAACAAAGTCCATGAACCTAATTGTGTAGAAGAGTTCTTGGAAGATCTCACAAATCAATATCCAAGATAAATCTAGTCGTATCCAAAACAAGATGATCTGAATTTTTCCAAGTATAAAACTTGTTATTTTTCTTTCAAGATAGAAATTCTAAAACAACGAGTCTCGTAATTGATCACAAAAAAAATAATATTAAACTACCTAGATTGAACACATACTACTTGTATTGTTGAGATTAGTCCCACATTGTATGGGTTATCTAAGATCCTGCGGTTTATAATCCTTAGGGCCTCTCCACTCATCGCCAATTGGTTTTGAGTTGGATGTCAGTATTCTAACATGGTATCAGAGTAGGCTATTTGCGACGAGTCATTTGACTGCACCTTTACTCCGCGTCACCCGATTTAATTGTCCACGTGTTAGACCCAAGGCTACATGTGAGGCGACGTGTTGAGATTATTAGTCCCATATTGTCTGGGCAATCCAAGATCCTGCGGTTTATAATTCTTTGGGACTCTCCACTCATTGCCAATTGGTTATGAGTTAGATGCTCGTATTCTAACATGGTATAAGAGCAGGTTATTTGTGTTGAGTCATTTGACTGCACCTTTACTCCGCGTCACCCATTTATTGTCCACGTGTTAGACCCAACGAGGCTACACGTGAGGGGGCGTGTTGAGATTAGTCCCACATTGTCTGGGTTATCTAAGATCCTGCGGTTTATAATCCTTAGGGCCTCTCCACTCATCGCCAATTTGTTTTGAGTTGGATGCCCATATTATAACATGTATAACCTATTATAAATATTAACAACATAATGCGGAAAAGGAAAAACACAACACACCAGAAGTTTTGTTAACGAGGAAAACCGCATCAGAAAAACACAGGGACCTCGTCCAGATTTGAACACCAAACGTATTAAGCCGCTAAAGATAGTAATCGAGACTTGATGAATGTAGTTGAAACTAGAGTCAACCCTCCAAGAAATTCATTTGGGGTTGTGCTCCATACATCTCTTGAACTTGGCAAGGCTCTACACAATTGATTCCCTTAGCCTTTACAACCTAGAGGTGCCCCAACCTAAGTGAATACTTTTGATACCAATATGCCTCTAAAAAATAAGCTTATTTAATTCCCTCGCGAATCTGGAACACTTACATTCAGTTAACTGAGAAGCATGGGTTACTAACCACCTCTCAAGAACAATCTTAAACCTATCAACAACAAAGAGTTTTAGATATCTATCTTGAGGAATCAAAAGTCTGAGATGAAGAGAACTTTGTGCTATATATATATATATATATCTCATTCTTGATCTGAAATAACTAGAAACTTGAAGATCAATAAGAGCAAGATCGAGATACACGAACTATCAAGGTAAAGATAGTCGGACCGGCTTCACGAATCCTAGAGTGAAGTATTTAAGTCGTAAACCTAATTATGTTTCTCAGAGAAAACCTAGGTAAATAGATGATGACTCTAGCATACAACTAGGATACAAAAGTGCCAGGTATTGGAATTTTAAGTTGTTTGAGTCTCTATTTATAGACTTTCAAGACTATAGGTAGCTTTGAATTCAAGCTAAGATAAGTTGATATTCCAGCAAACACTTTCTCAAGATGAAACTCTTGTAAGGAGTTCATGTAATCATGTGAGAGGTTTGTCTTGAAATTACATAGAAGAATATACATTATGGTCCAAGGTACTGGAACCGTATACAATGATAGTTCATGGCAAGTATTCGTTAAGAATTTATAAGAAATAATTGTGTTCATTTAACACTCAAGACTTAAACTATGAATCATAACCACAAAGTGATTAAGTGATCAAGGTTGTCTTAGAAGTGTTTATGAGAGTTGTAACATTATCAAACATATTAGTAAAAACAGTTTATGAGAATCTATAGAATTCGTACTGGGTAGTTATATGTGTGGGTACACATACCTATGAACTAGTTCGTTAATTCAGGCTCTTGGGGTGCACGTACTAGGTATGCATATGCGTACATCCACTCATGCATATGCATACCTCCAGAAGTTAGCTATGTTCTGAAAACTCTCTTTTCATAATTTCAAACATTCCTAATCGCCATAGATATAAAATACCATTGATTGGGCAATTCTTAAATGATCAACTTGAAACAAAAATAGTTCTTGAACAATAAGTTGTTTAAAACCAAGATTGTTATGGAAGTTCCGATATGGAAGTTGTTATGAAATCTTAAAAGTGTTGCCCAAATTTAATCTAATTTATATGTTTTAATTTCTTAATTTTAACTTAAGTAGAAAACTTTAACAGAAGATTTTATTTATCAAACAAAAGTGCAATCATTAAACCATGAAACAATCTAACGATTAACATCTATCAAACTAACGATTTCCAAATATATATTCCCCTATGCATGTTTGATCCTCCGAAAACTAACCAGTTTGAGTCTGAGATGGTGGTTGTCTGGTTGAGTAGCATCAGGCGATTCATAACCTTGATATGGTACCAGAGATGGTTGAATTGTAGGTGCTTGAAATGAGTGAACTGCCGAAATACTTTTTGGGGTATAATTCGCGGAATTCCCAAATGCATCCAAATTTACGCCACCACCAAGAGTAAGTACATGACCTTGGGGCATGAAACCAATAGGAGACTGGGACCGAATATCCGTCATTTCCACGTCTGCTGCCGTTGTTGCTCCTGCTGCTGTTGGTAGATGAGTCTCTTCCACCATAGTTGGAGTAGAATGACGACTTCTACGACCTCCACGACTTCTTACACTGCTATCACCAAGGAAAATGTCATCACGACCTAAACCAATTTGAGAACTTGACCCTAACGGAGTCTCGGACATTTCGTAACTCAAATTCTCCCTCTGTATCTGCATCTTTCTCAAGTGAAAACTCTGGAATTCATTGAAAAGAAGCGTTAAAGTGTTCAACTGGTTCTGATACTCTTCTGGTGATTCCACCACACCGTAGTATGGATACCTCTGATGCAGACCTTCATTACTAAGTGAAGCTGTAACAATATCTCCACCGGCTGATAAAGCCTGGACTTCCTAAGATATTTGAGGCATATTTGACGACCCTATTTGACTTCTAGGATACGTATATGCTTCGCCCGTTCGGTGATGGAGGTTGGGATGGAAGGGATTGTGGTTCGTACCTCAATATGACCCAAAATCCATTCAATCTATCTTTATCCTCACACGGCGTTCACCGAGACTTAAGTATAGCTCGGCTAAAATTGCGAGAACCCCAATCATAATTTGGCACTTTAGTTAAATCTTAAAGAGTCGAGAAAACCAATTAATGCCACTGAGCTAGCATTGGAGAGAAAAAAACTTAGCCCAACACCCATAACGCAAAAATACGTTCATGCTCGGGATAATCTTCAACTCGTGTATCCCCCTTGCACCGCATAACGGCTCAAAAAGTCTTCAACCGGACACTCTTAATTAATCCATATGAGTGTAACTGTCTGGATTCTGGCTTTCCTTCATCATTTGAGTACAATGGAAGTAGTTGTTTCCATATTCCTTATGATGTCCACTTTAATTGGTTAAATTATATTATTTCACCCTCATTTTTATTCTTGTCAACATATACAAATCTAACGGTGTGAACCCTAAAAAAACATGGTCATAAAATTAAATTTTGTATGTAAAACTAAAATTTGAATCCCTAAAAATTAAAGTTTATATCTAAACTAAAAATTCAACTATTGAATGGAAAAATAGAACTTACCACACTCGAAATCCTTGAAAAAGAACGTTTTTGCAGTGTTCCACCAACGTTCTACTATAACTCGCACAACTTGAGTCCTGTAGTTTTTGCCTTTCATGAAACATAAACGCTGCCACGGATATCTTCGCAAGGATTGTTGAACAGCTTCGGGAGGAACCCAAGCACTTCGGTTATCTCAGACCACCCACTTATTAGTTTTGGTAAACCAACTCGCTCGAGATGGTTGGATAAATGCGGAGGTAATACACCAAGTCCAACTAGTTGCCTAACATTTGCATACTCTTTTTCTTTATCCAGGATCCAGATGATATCACTCATATGCGAGATTTTCCTTTGTCTTTCCTGTTTCTTTTCTTTGTCTATTTATTTTGGAACTCATTTTCAAGAAAAAAATCGCTTTGGTTTGCTCTCTAGGAAAAAATTTTGTTAATGAAAACTGAAGAGAATGGTGATATTTATACATGGTAGAGCACCGACCGCAGGAAGTCGAGTTTGGATCGTTGCGCTGCAAACTCGACCCGGGTGGTTGAGTCTCTACAACTAGCGGTGTAGTCTCGATCGCTAGATAGAGACTAGATCACTTAACGTTTTCCCATAGTGGCGCGACCAGTTTGGAAGGTCGGCGGCATGTCATATGAGGGGATTAACCACCCCATATGAACCGAAGCAATGTTTAATTTAAGGGAGAAATTGAAAATTAAGTCTGAAATTTAAGTCAAGGGCCTCTCTATTACTCAAACCAGGGAACTTAAAATTTTGAGTTCTTTGTTTCTGATTTGTTAAGAATGATTTTTTTGCCCAAAGCGCCACATCATAATGAGTGTTCTTTTTAGGTGAGCAAAAGTCGAGGAGCAGCCAGATTTCACCCTATCCGTCAAGTAAATTACGAGTGAAACCCAATCCTTAAGATTTATGGCGGACACGGGTGAGGTTACGAAATCCGCACTTTTAGCGGTTTAGTTGCGGTTGGACTTTGAAATTCACGGATTCACCCGCATCATAGGACAACCATCTTTCCAGAATGTAGATTCGGGAACTACAATCGGGAACACTTTATAAATGTAATAATCATCTTTGTAGTTGGATTGTTTGTAAATGTAATAATCCTCCGTTTACGTATACGTGCGGCATAGTACACCATTGCAAGAATGTACAATCTTCTTCATTACATCAACATGACCATTCAAAAATTCGGGGTTTTGAATGAGATATACGTAGTGTCAATTGCATTTACGATACCCTCAATGGCATTTCTTTTTCCATTGGTTTTCACAAGACATCTTGTTTATCAAGAGGGATAAGTGCATATATTGGTTCGGCCTCAAACGACCATAGGTTCAAGTATAAACCGGAGATCATTGGTTTCTTTTTTTCATTGGTTTCTTTGGCATTTCTTTTTTTCATTGGTTTCTTGACATGGATCTAACCAAGTTTTTAAGCCGAAAACGTACTAGGATATACATTTTTTTATACGA